>JARHVA010002492.1:895000-1332500 GCA_037957365.1 Torreya grandis | reverse complement strand
TTAATTGAAGAATTTTTATAGATGGTAGCTTCTGCAGATCTCTTGTCATCTTCCTTACAAAATTTTGCAGCCAACAACATTGTTAGAAATTTTCTATAGTGCTGAACCTGATCAACAGGATTTGCTTTGTGAATTTTATTTGCATGATTTGATTATAGAAGACCATGAACACAATAAATTTTTGATAAAAATTCATGTGGGAGAAGTTCAATTGAGGACATTACATTCTACATTAAAAAATCAAATAGCATAGAAAAGTAGATTTGAGGACTATACAAATCATGCTAAGACTACAGGATTGTGTGTCAGATAGCCTTTCCTATTCCTAGATTGATCAAATAGATTTTAAATATAATTTATTAGACAATGAGGTTAAAATGCATTATTTACAAGCCTTATATTTTTCACTTTATTGAAAGTCGGGTAAACTTTTTAACGTGACCGGTGCCGCTGGCTAGACACGACTAATACCGCTACCACGGGGCCGATGGGGGACTTGAACACTGATGGGCAGAGCCGCAATGGAAGTACCTGACCAACCGACTACACCCCACAACCCTTATTATTTACAAGCCTTATATGATTGTGCTATTTATTTTGATTTATTTTCAAGATAGAGTTTTGATTCAGTGGTGGCTGCAAGTGTAAATAGATGGGACCAACTTTTAGTACCTCTTAAAAGATGAGAGGTCATGTCCCCAAATAACTTAAGATAGAGTATGAGGAGAGCGTCCTCAATTTTAGAAATCTTAATAGAGGTAATAAACTTTGGGGGCGAGCAAAAATGGATTGGCATGAGATATAGGCCCCCTTTGCTGATCATACCTATTTCAGAATGGTAGAATTGGGCTTCATAATCAGAGGAGCAATTCAATATATGGAAACAAATGATTCAAGCAAATCAAGGATTTACAAGCAATTCAGACAAGCATATAATAGTTGAATTTGATGAATATGATTTGAGTCAGAGTTTGGAAAGCATAAGCCAGAGCTATGAATGCTAATAAATGTTTACAATGGGACTTGCAAAAGGTAAAGCTTGGGGGAGATTATGAGCTCAGAATATGGCTCTTTATTGACATGTTATTTCCCTCAATTCATCTCTTGAAGGATATTATCTTATGAAAATCTTTGATTGTTAGATAGCTATTACATGGAAAATAGATATTTTTCCTGTTTATATTGAACCAAATACTAGACCTTTATTTTGTCATTAATGTCTAATACATAGCATGTTTTAGTAATTTTTTTTGTGAAGAATGCTCAAGAAAAAGACACAGGCGATGTATAGTGAACATGCAATTTTGATCTTCATCCAACAGAACTATAGACTCTGTAGGCTTGCTTCTACGGACTCTGTAGGCTTGTTTCTACAGACTTTGTAGGGTTGTTTCTACGGACTCCATAGGCTTGTTTCTACGGAATCCATAAGATTATTTCTATGGACTCCTCAGGTTCATTTCTACAGACTCTATAGGCTTGTTTTTATGGACTATGTAGGCTCATTTCTATGCACTCCGTAGGCTTGTTTCTACGGACTCTGCAGGTTCATTCCTCCTGACTCTACAGGGTCAATTCCAAGAATTTTGTAAGGATGAAGCTACAAATGGGGAAGTTGGTGGATAGATAAGATAAGAGAGAATCATTCTAGATGGAATCAAATAAGGAAAATAACCACCTGCTATTTTGTAGGATTTGCTTTTGATAAAGTTGTATATATATTTGGATCTTAGGATTATTATAGGATAGGATATCTATTTTATCAGAATAATTGGATCTCTTAGAAATCCAATATCCTATCTTTGAATGAATGGATCAACCAAGGAATCCTATTCCTTTTCATCCTATTTTGAGCTGATTATATTAGTATGAATTATAATATTTTCATATATTATATATAATAGATATCAGATGATAGAGAGCAGATAATAGAGGAAAATTTGTATAAGCATATTATAGGTTTTAGCTAGATTGTAATCATTTTAATTTTATGAATTAATACCTTAGTTTTTAGTATTGATTAATCTTTGTTCCTGAGTTTGAGAGGAGCAAGGGCCTAGTCTCCTTAGAACCAGGAACTGTGTACGGTATTTATGTTATGTTTTATCAATTCATTGTTATAATTAATTAGAATCTTGCTAATATTTACATTTATTCATAAAAATATCAAAATAAATTCACAGTTTAAAAAGCATTTTCTTATTTCAAATTCATTTCCTTCTAGCAATGTGTGTTTTCCTTTATAGCAAATGTGTGAAACAAATTTCTTTTTGTTAGTGGAGAGTGTGATTTTACTTTCTACGCAAGTGTAAATAGGAGTGTGATTTTTACTTTCAGTAAAAGAGTGGATTGATTTGATTTCTTCCTTTTCAGCAAAAGCATGAATCACACATTTTAGGACACATTTCTTTCTTTAGTCAAAGTTAGAAAAGGACAATCAAACACCCCCATAAGCAACCTTCTAGATCTACCATCCCATACCTTACTGCAGACAGCTTTGGACACCAGCCTTGGTTGATAAGAAATCAATTGAATATTGATTAAATGAGGAGTTAAATGACACTCGTCACTATGTGATAAACTTAAAACTAGAATTCAATACATTAATTATCAAACATAGCCTTATGTTAAGATAACTTAGAAATTATGGAGTGATGATTTTATATGTTTTGATTACTAATTAATAAAGGGTAAGTTAACTATGGTTTTATGAGGTTATAACTCCTATTTAGGAATTTAAAAAGGGGAGTAAATGTTTTGCATGGATAACAAACTAAGAGAAATATTGTATGAAAAAAGTATAGCACAACAAATTAAGAGAGGTTTAGTTCTATAAATTAAGTCTATTGACATTTAAAATAACACAAAGGGGGACATGAAGAGAAGAAGGAGAATTGAGAGAAATCATTTTACAAACAAGAAGAGCCTAACAAGTTTATCTTACGACAAACAATAATCTTCACGATTGGTACTGTGAATTACATTATTGTGTGTAATATGATTATGATTATAATATTCCTTGAGATCAATGCACACACAACTCAGATAATTATTAGAAGTCAAATTCATTATAGAAACCAAGAAAATTTGATGTTATATATTTCCTAAGTCTTAGTAAATAGGTGATGTCCTTTGCTATAGGCTATGTTTCACCTTCATAGACCTGCACTTTACTTAATGGATTTGCTTATTATTTTTATAAACCTATGTTTCACTTTTATAGATTGCATAATACTTATTTTGAACAACATTTAATTATAGACTGAGTTTACATATTTTTTGAAAGTGTCTAAAATATAAGTTTCAGGAAAAACTTTGGCCAATGTTCTTCACAATGAGCGAACCAAATAATACTTTGGTTGTGTCTTATGTTATTATTGGTCTATGTCTTATTCATAATAGGTCTACATTACATTTTAAAACCAAAATTTCATTTGATTATACCTATGGTAAGTTCTTAGTTAAGCATTTCATTTATACGGGTTTCATTTTATCCACATAGAACCATGCATCATTGCCTTGTCAAATGTTTTAGAAAATAACATCTTAATTAAAGGGAAAAGAATAAGCATCATATCTTGTTATGGTGGGAAACACCCTAGATATGCATTTACAATAATTTTAGTATTTATTGAGTAGCATCATAAATAGAGCAGTGCTTTATATTTATCTTAAAATGTTTGAGTTATAATTTCCAATTAAGCAACATTTTATATTACTGAGAAGCGTCTCATTTAATGGACCAGTGTCTTATATTATAGGTAAGCATTCCATTAATAGGTCTACATCTTCTTAAAATTCCAAGTTATATAATAAAAATATTGAGTATATAGTTATAATTATAAGCGTTGAGATACAATGGGAAATGCCAAGTCTATTATTTGAAATGCCCAACCTTAAATTGTAGACACTGAGGCAAATAATTAAGCACTAAGTATTTATTAAGTGTTGAGTTTTTTTTAATTCTAAGTCTTCACTTAATGTTTAGTCTTATTTATAATTAGGTGCAACGTATATATTCCTCCAAGGAATAAAATTAACATAAGAAATTATGTCTCTTCTTTAACGCAAGATCAAATGTTTGGTAGAACTTTATTTTTACCTTGGATTTCCATAGTGTGGTTTCAAATTGAGTTACATTTTAATAATAAACATGGTTATCATGGGTTCCTTATAAGGATCTCCATACAAGTGGAATATTAAAGCAATCTGTATCCAAAATCCATATTGGAAATGCTCTTTATATTCAGTAAAACTTTAGCATCTTGCTTGCCATAAAGAGGGAACTTCTTACACAACATATTTTAGTGCCGTATATACCCACTTTTAATAAATAAAGAATGTGTCCATTAATGTAATTTCATACTCATAATGGACTCGATCATATAAATTAAGGTTTATGAAGGTAATATATGCCCTTAATGTTGAGGCCAACCATCATAACTACACCTTATAATTAGAGTTGCTTTGTGATATTCAGATATCTCCATTATATTATGATCAGAACCATAAATGTAGATAATCCACTTTAGATTATGTTGTGTTCTCATGATGATGATGATGATGTCAATAATGACTTTGCAATGTGCTATTTTGTTCCTCTAATCTATGCCAAATTAATTGGTGAACTTTTGTCAAACAATATAGTGTGATATGACTATTCATCCTTGTAAGCCTTTTTCATATGATGACTATGCTTAGAGTTTTATAGTTTTAATAATATCACTATGTTTTGGGTAAACTATAGAAAATTTAGATATTTCTATGGTAATGTTATTATTACTTTTATTTGATTAATACTATATCCTCAGTGATATAATTATATGGTCTAAATCTATATTATGGCTTTGTTTAGAATGCTAGTAGAGACAAATAGTATATCTATAGCACAATAGTGTTATGAAAACATGTTGGCAAGGTCAAATTCTATAGTGTCATATAAAGATAAAAACTTGTGTGTATTATATTTTGTGAGAATATTTTATGTGCAAGTGATTAAACATTCCTAGAATAAAATAGTGTATCATGATGTGTGCCTTGCGATTGTGTTTTCATCTAATTATTATTGTGTAGTATAATCTAGGGTAAACCTGGATGGTATAAGCCTGTACTTGCTTTTTCAATAATTATAGTGAAAGATTGATTGTTCATGTTTGAGTAGAGTGCTCATGCACAATGAGCTATGATAGTATGGGATATCAAGGAATACTTATACTCTCATCCAAGTTGATTGATTAAATGTATGTGTTGCTTATTACTTGAACAATATGTGTTATAATAGTTAGTAAGACATCATGTATGCATGCATACAACCTTTAGAGTGTAAACTAATGTTAGGTATAATTTTATATATTTGTATGACTTGCTTTGTTATATATACTTTCTTGATTATAAGTGTATGGTTCCATATATTTAAGAGTATTTGTATGACTGGTGGAGGAAAAACTAGTAATTATGTCTTATAACACCAGACTATGATATTAAGAGATATAATGAGGTATAGTTGTTTGGATCTTATTTAAGTAGTTGGAAATGTGTAGTTTAATATGATGGTGAAACATACTCGGGTGGTATGAACTATAGGCATTATTTCTTATATGAGTTAAATAATGTATAGTTGCATTGTTGGAATAAAAGTATACTTTGCTTACTCCTATGTTTAGTATGTGATGTGATATTATTGTTGGGAATATGTAATTAGAATGAATATTTTTAAGTTTTATACCATGTTATCTATAATTTTTTAAGTACAACCTGAGGGGTTGTAACATATGGTTGGGCATCCATTGAGCTTTCTCTGCATCTTTTATAATTTTATTGGAAAAATAAAGTGCCCAATTATATTTTAACCCCTTGGTGACTTAGTGAGAAACATATAGGTGGGCCATGTCTGCCTCCTTCCATCTATCCCTACCACCAAATTTCATCATTATAATGCACACTGCTACTTGGATGGTGACGTTCAAAAGATTTTTGATATGCATAGCATGGCTGTGTTTTTGGTACTCAAGTGCCATAATTATCTTCTCTATCTTTGTCATGTCCTTTAGATCATATTCAAGGTTTTTGCTTGAGCACCATAACCTTAATAATTTAATTATTATTTCAATCATGATTCTCATTTAGTGCCCAACAAAGTAGACATATCAGTCATGCACATGTGAGATTAAAAACTTGACTACTTCTATAGGCTTTCCAAAGTAGCGGAGGTTGAATAGTTAGAAGAGGCCAGTAGAATCTAAGGCATTAAAAATACTTAAGTCATAGACTAACTAACCACTGGTATTCTGGCACTTGAATCTATTATAATTTTGTAGTTTTACCTCATTATTGGGTTGTCGATGGTTGTAATCAAAGACAATGTAGGTAGGTAGATTGGATACCCAATTTTTGGTGTGCAATACCATCTTATGGTACTGCATTTCCTTAATCAACAAGGGTAGAAATGGAGGCACTTGAGCTTTATTTTTTGTTTGGTATGTCATTCATGTTCCTTCATCTTCTATGTGTATGCCTTTTTCTTTAAGTGTTTCTTCCCTAATTAACATTTTTTCCCCACCAATAATTGGTTGTTCTTCCTCTGGAATGACAGGTAGCAGTTTACTTTGTTGGACCTTTTTCTTAGGTTGCATCAGCCTTTGTGGAGCATGAAGGTTGAGTTGTGGCCATCTAAGGTTTCCAAATGAATATGTTTTTACTATTGTAAGTGCCTCGACTCTCTTGATTCAATGCCCATTAATGGCAGACACTGACCTCTATAACCTGCAACTCAATAAATTCTACTCATCCTTCCAACTAACCTAGTTTTGGCTACTCAATTTAGCTAAAATAGACAATAGCATCAAGAATCATTTGAAATCAACACTCTGCACTTGATTGAATGAATTTTGAAACAACTTGAGTTCAATCCTTTGGCTCTGTAAATTCTCAATTGGAGTAATAATAAAAAGTGAAATGAACTACTTTGTCATTTTATAGGTTCGAGGGGGTAACTTACATTTAACACCCCCTATTCAACCATCACTTCACATAATAAATGCAACCAAGGGTATTACCATGATGTGATGTTGGCACACTTGCCATTACCACTACCTCCTTGTATTAATGACATGTCTTATCTTGTGATTTTTCCTAAGTGTATGATAGCTACAGGGGAAATTTAAATGTTCATATTCAAGGTAGGAATCATTATTTACCTATCAAGCTTATGGTTATGCATCATATCCTACATAACCTTTATCCTCATACACTTTCACTTGCATTCTTTTACTTCTAAGCATATCCCTATAGACCATATCCTAGTATTGCATACATGTAACACCCCTTACCCCACACTAATAGTGCTTCATGGTCCTCTATGAGAGCATAAATATCAAATTGTAAATAATTACAAAACTAAAAAAAAGGCATGCAACTAAGGCAGTGGGCTATTAAAAATAATAAATCATAAAATAGTGGTATACGCCTTATTGGTACAAACAAGAAAGACTTAGGCAAAAAAATATAGTCATAACTGACTACCATTGTTTTGACCAAGAAAAAATTGGCCATCCAAACATTTTAAATGACACACACTAGTGGGATGGATACTATGAATAATAAAAGGACCATCTTAAAGAACATTAAGCTTCCTAGAGTGGCGTGCAAACTTGGAATCATATATTAAGACTTGTATTCCAGGAGTAAAAGTCTTATTCTTGAGGTGGTGATCATGCTAAGCCTTATGTTTTCATTTCTCCATGTCATAACTCCAATGTGAAATAAAATGAACTTCTTCTAATTACAGTAAAACATCTAGGTGCATTTTCAATGATGCCTCATCGTCTATTCATCCAATGCATGCAATGTGAAGAGAGGGAACCAAGAACTCTATTGAAAGAAATGCCTCAGTACTGAACATAATATTGAATGACATACTTTTGTTGAGGAAATTGTAGGTGGTCCAATAATCCCAAAGAACTATAGACACCCAATCATCCCAATCAGTGCATCCAATTTACATATCTTAGTTAAATTTGTGCCCAAGATATTATTAAATGCCTCAATAGTGCCATTAGCTTGGGGATGATATGGTGTGGTTTTACAGTGAGTAATCATGAATTTAGCCAATAAGACACATATAGTCTCATTGAGGAAGTGAGTACCATAGTCACTAGTAAAACTCAATGGGAAACCAAACCTTGTAATATATGTTCCTAAATGAAACATGCAATAGTAGCTACAATACAATCTCATGTCTATATAGTTTCAATGCAATGAGTGAGATAGTTATGGTGATAACTTATCATGAACCAGTATGTCATCTTGCTAGGTTGATGGGGCTAAAAAAGTTAATGGTCTAATTTTCAAATGCTTTCTAAGATATGACATGATGAAGTGGCATTACATCCCATCGACTGAGCTTCCCCATGCATAAATTGGCTAACAATTTTTTTCGCATGATAGCTTCTCCAGCACAATATCCTTTATAAATACCTTCATAGACCTCATGAAGCACCTCAACATTCTCATGTTTCATGATGCAACATCGAAGTAACTCATCTTGACCAAGCTTATAAAGGTCTCTTCTAATGAGCAAGAATAAAGAAACACAAATGATGAGTTATTTCTTGGCTGGAGTGCTTAAATGAGTTGGAGCTGATCTAGTATTCATATAGGCTATTATGTCCTCTAACTCTTCAAGAATGTATGAGACATGAAATAAATGCATGTTAGGTAGGTCATCATCGATGTCACATGGCGGTTCACTAGATTCAATTCATGAGAGATGGTCAGGACCACAATTGACCTTACCAAGCTTGACCATGATGGAGAACTATAATTATTGAAATAACACTATCTAGAAATAAATACGACCATGCAAAAATAGTTTGTTAACCAGATACTTCAATTCTTCATGGTTTGTGAAAAAAATAAAAGGGGTTGCCAATAGGTATTATCAAAATTTTTAAAGAGCATAGACCATAGAGAGTGCCTCGTGTTCTGTGTTGGTATAGTTCCTTTCAGCCCAAGTAATATTTTTACTTACAAAGTATATAGGTGATCTAGATTACCCTCACTAGGCTGAGTAAGTATTTCATTGACTACCATGCTGAAAGCAT
Source organism: Torreya grandis (assembly GCA_037957365.1). Taxonomy (NCBI): domain Eukaryota; kingdom Viridiplantae; phylum Streptophyta; class Pinopsida; order Cupressales; family Taxaceae; genus Torreya; species Torreya grandis. The sequence continues at coordinate 1,323,399 of JARHVA010002492.1, read as the reverse complement.
CAACATGGACATGGAATGATTAACTGTAGTCAAGGAACTAGAGAATCAATATAGTGATAAGCTTATCCTTTAAGGCATTAAAAGCTTTTTGGTAGTAGTGAGTCTAAATTAAATGTTCATTATGTTTCAAGAGATCCTCTAGAGGCATTATAATCCTCACATATCCATGAATAAATTTCCTATAGTATCTAGTGTGGCCTAGGAAGGTGCAAACATCTCGTTGGGTAGTTAGTGTTGGTAGGTGGAGGATGATGGGAATCTTGGCGGGGTCTACTAGAAGTCCATATTGGTATATAATATGGCCAAGGAGAAGATTGAACAGAGTAAAAAAAGATACTTCTTCAAATTGAGAGAAATTTGAAGCATCATATAGTGCTCAATCATGAGCAAGATATTGGAATAATGGTTTTTCACTAGGTTGTATACTGTCCAATCATCTAGATAAACCTGAAAGAACTTATGGATAAAATGGTTGAAGGCTTCAAAGGCTATTCTAGAGAATATAGTGGGGATATTATTTAACCTAAATGACATGAAAGTATACACAAAAGACCCCACTTAGTGGCAAATGTAGTCTTATGCCTATCCTCCTCTATGATCTAGACTTGATGGTACTAAAAAAAACCATCAGCGAAGGTATACATTTTACATCCAGTGACATCTTCAAGGATCTCTTCAATGAATAGTGTCAAGAAAGGGTCGGTAATACAAGTATCATTAAATAACCTATAATCCATACAAATACTTATGAACCTATGATTTTTAATGTTTATCACCATAGGACTGAACTACTTAGACTCATCGATAGGAATAATGACTCCAATGTGTAACATACTATCAATTTCTTCTTTAACACATGCACATAAATTAGGAGTCATTTGATAAGGCCATTTCCTGACTAGGTGAGCACCTTCAACTAGTTTTATATACATTTAACCCAAAAACAAGTGAACACCCTTATTCTCACTATAGTTTTTATGGAAGACATCTTGATATTATTTCAAAATCTCAAACACTTTTGACATTTCAATATCAGACCAGTAATTTCCCACAATAACCATCTTTGGTGCATCCTCCGTGCCAATATTTCACTGTATGGTTTGAAGTGGATCTAATTATGGGTGTTGTGTATTTGTAATTATGTCATGAACATTCTAACACCATACTCTATGTGTATATACAAATTATTGGTCAATAGGTTATCTGGATTATATCCTTCACCTTCATCAACTTAGAACATAACTTTTTGCTTAACTTTTTGAATTTCTTCTCGAAGTGCATGATTAATTAGAGGTTCTGGTGTGGATGAAGATGATTTCTCAAAAGACTCATTGAAAATGGTTAATCCTTATTTCGGCACTGAGGTAGGTTGAATCACTATTTTCAGGCTAGTACTTTGCCCAATACTTATGCTGGGTCCATCAGGCATATCAAGTTAGGTTATGAATTTATCTTGTAAAGGAAAAGAAAGATTTAATATACTAGTGTCTAAAAATTTCTCAACTAAAGGTTATCTTACAGGTTCTATCTCTGAATCTAGGTTGTATGTATCCAAATTGTGTATAATTAGTTCATCTAGCTCAAAAACATGAGCTCGCACTATGGTTGGGGAACTGGGTTGGTTTAACTTGGGTTCTTCAGTATCCACTGCGTAGCTTGTTTCTCTCATATATACTAGATCTGGCATTGGTTGTAGTTTAAAAGTTGGAGATTCCTTATGCTTTTTTGCTTCCCTATGGATCTTGATAGCACTTCTCGAGTCTTGCCATCCCCTTCCTATGTCACTTCCACCTATAATCCTTCACCGAGATTCATCATATTTGTGCTTTCATAATTCCTATTGACTGACTACCATACTGAACCAACAATCCTTCACAAATACTCCTACATTCCCCTACCAACCATATTGATCATGCAAGGAAGAGTTTAGCCTTCCATGGGAAAAAATTCAAGTCCATAATCAATAATTAGCTTCTTCATCTCTAATGGGAAATTCTTGAGATACTGGCCACATGGTTCTAAAAAAAACTAGCACTTGGATTCTCATGGACAAGAATAAGTTGAAATGACATACTTCAAGATGTAACTATTTAACACCCCTCTCCACCAGACATTAACATCTCATATCCATAGTTTTCCCAAGTGTGTTAAGGTCATTTAATGCTCTATTTTTCAAGCTATCTTCCACCCATGATTTCTTGATTGGTCTTGAGCATAGGCTGTGATCCAAGCATGCAAATAAATAGGGACTTGCAAAATGAAATTTCCATATAAAGAACTATAGAGGTTTTGTTCAACCCATACACACGTATAAACTCCTAGTTCAAGAAATGGAACAATAAATTTATCTTTGACACTGATAAACATCGTTTAATGTTTTTGAGAGATAATCATTTGAGAATTTTCCACCATCATGCTAAAAGTGATGTGGTTCCACAAGAAGAAGAAGAAAAGTTTGGGCACATGCTCGTTGATGTCTAGTTATTATAGGAATAAACTCATATTAAATATGATAATAATTAGTGGAAGTAAAGGGTATGATCTCATGATATAACATATGTCCACAAGGGGCGGATTTTTCCTTAAAAGCAATTTCTTTAATTCCAATATTGGTTGAAGCAAATGGGAGTTATTGTCCTTGAATAATTATATTATTTCCTAGGCTTAACTCATAGGAAGGGATGGATTTAGGAAAATAATTATAAGAGACACTATGATCATAATTGGGGGTATAAATAGTTTAATATTACTTAAGGTGTGATAATTGGTTTTCTTTATTAAGTCTATTTTTTAACAATACTTATACATAATTAATAACATACTAAAATGAAATATGATAGTTAAAAATAAAGTACATAAGTTGATGTAGCATATGATGGAAAGATCTAGTTGTTAAACCCATTGTAATTAAAATAGAAATTAAACATGTGATCTAGTTTATATAATGATTCAATATAATTATGACTAGTATACAAGATGAGTCAAGAAAATATACTATGTAAGAAGACAATCCAAGAAAAAAAGAGGATAAAGGGTAATATATGAAAAGGTTTAAATGATTTTTAGGCTCACATATATACATATTTGATCATTGATTAGTGTTGGACCAATATTTTAGATCACTAACTATAGAGGTAATTTCGAGGGTAAGTTGAGAGTAATTTCCCTAGGTGATACACTCCTCTTAAGTGCACCAAAAATAATATGCATAAAAAAAGATTCATATTTGTGTAAAAAAGGGATCCTAGGCATTTTTGATATGTCACTAGAAAAATAGAAACTAAGGTTCATTTTTAGCTCTGTACAATGACTATGAATGTTGGATTAAAAACCCTCACGCCATGATTTATGTAAATTGAACACCATGTAGCCCTTTATGAGAGTAGCTAAGTAGTTTTAAAATAGTAAAAAATAATTTCTAAAACAAGAAAAAGAAAATGAAAAATAAAGTGAAAAATAAAAGCAAAAAATTTTGAATAAGAAAATAGCAAAATTCAGCCCAAATTCAAAATAAAGAGCCTATGTGTTAGTATCTATCTAAGGTGACAGGGAAAAAATTATCAGTGTTAGATTACTCCAAAGTCAAAAGATTTGAATCATTATGTTTTAGATAATATCCACAGTTGAAGATTTTATTCTTTCAGTGTTTGGAATTTACTGAATTAAAGTGATACCATAAGCCAAAAATCAACAAGCAACAAGTAGTGTTCAAATTGAATGTAGATTCACCAAAATATTTACACTATAATTAATTAAAATAAACAAGTTACTCTAATGATAAATTTAAACTATTAAAATCTTATCTAAGAGGTAAAATAAGATAAAATACAATAAATACAAAGATCTACAGAATTTATAGAAGTTGTAAATTACTAGAAATTAAATCTAGGGCTAGGGTTAGAAAATTGTCTTTGAAAACTAGATTAATTTAGACTGTATTAAATTTATGTAAGTTGTATTTATTTTAAATAACCTAAAAACACAAATATATTATTAAAAATACACTATATATTGGGACAATGTCATAAAAGGAGAAAAAGGTCGTAGTGTGGTGTTGTCTACGATTTTGGTTTTGTTTAAACAAACTATGTACTAGATCTAAAATTTTGGGCTTATTCACCTCTATCTGTAGGTAACTTGTTTTTATGCAGGTTTATTTAATACATGGAAGACATGTAAAATAAATACCCTAGTCCTTAATAATCACACAAAATAGATCAAATGCAAAAGGGAGAGAAAATGCGAGATGTGAGAATAGCCAAGCTATCCTCAAAACGTGTATACTATAATTACTTAAAATAAAAAATTAAATCTAATTGGATATTGAAGATATTTAAATATGGTATATGAATTTAAATAAGATAAAATATAGTCAATACAAACATATACATAATTTACAAAAGTTGCAAGTTACTAAAAATAGAAATTAGGGTTAGGGTTAGAGAATTTTCCTTGAAAAGTAAACTAATTTAGACTTTGTTAAATTTATGTAATTTTTATTTATTTTAGATAACCTACAAAGATATATACATAAAAAAAAAAAGATCCATTATTTACTGGGATAAGGTCGTAGAAGGGAAAAAAGGTCATAGTGCAGTGTTGTTTATTACTACGACTTTGTCCAAAAAAACTATGCACTAGATCTAAAACTCTAGGCTTGTTTACCTCTATCTCTAAGTGACTTGTTTTTGTAAAAAGTCTGATTTGATGCATTTAAGACCTTTAAAATTGATACCCTATTCATACAGAATCACACCAAAGAGATCTAATGTAAAAGGGGTGAAAAAATGGGGGATGTGGGAATGGCCAAGCTATCCTAAAAAAACCCTTTACTGACTTAGTGTTGTCTACATAGCATGAAGGCATTAGGCTGATATAATTATCCCTTTAGAGAAGATATTGTGAATTCAAATAAAAATATTTGATTAGAATGATTGATTAATTATGCCCTTAACTTGCAATGAAATAATGTTTGATTTGGCTAAGGATTGTGATATTATAGTAGAATTGTAATAGCATTCCTTAATTAGAAGATAGAAGCTTTTGAAATCATAAAATAGATGTTTTTTTTAATGAAATCTAGTTAGGTTCAAGTTTGAGCCTTGATGTACTTTAATAGGAAGATATTTCAAATATTTATGATATTCTTACTAATGGTTTGCATGGGAAATCCGTTATTAAGTGTGTCATTTTGAAAAGTTTCTTGTTAGAGCATTATACAAGGCTGAATTACTAGGCAAGGTCATAGTGCGTACTTGTCTTCTGAGTGCACTCTGGTCTAATAGGAATAAAGGCCTTTGAAACCAAAGTGATTATGAAGTATATGTTCAATAGGGATGAATAGCGATAAAATAGGGAAGTCTAGCATATATGCATAGTAATTTCAAGACTTAGAAGGATTTCATAGAGATTACATGGGTTATTAGAATGGTGAATTGACCAAGCAAAGTTAAGATGTAAGAACAAGCATTTTCAAACAATTATTGATTAAATTTTAGTGTTTACACCTCCTCCTCATCTAAATATATAGTGCATATAGTGCCACAATATTTTCAATGGTGTGGTTGGGCATAATTTCTAGATGAAGCATTCCCATGTCCACCCTCACCAACATCAATGTGGGAAAACTAATCCATATTTAGAATAAAGGTGTCAATAAGCACCGTAAGCACATTAAAAGTTTAACTCTTTACAAACTTATCCACTATAGAGACAGTTATCTTAGGTTGAAGTGGGATTTGGACATAGACTCTTGAAGGGTAATAAAGCACACAACATGCACCTAATCTATCCTCTACAGAGCCTTTTTCTCAGCCCTAAAACTCTGAGTAATCAAAATAATAATAAATTTAATTGAGAGTAAAATCTCAATAGAGTTTCCTAAAAATTTACAAAGGAACCTCTTTATTTTTACAAGGATGGTAATTAAAGACCATCCCCCATTGGTTCCAAAAATTATCTTATAAAATCATGATGGCACCAGTGGATTGGGAACTATTTACATGATAATAAAGGTGGTGCATTAGTTCTTGGATCAATGAATATTGCTTAAATTTTTTATTTTAATTTTTTTGGTTTCACAAACTAGTTGTTGACATTTTTTTAGCATAATAAGACCTATATCTCTCTATAATCTACCCATCTGTCAATTTAACTCATAATTGAGTCAAAATTTCTTAGTAATTACTATAATTTATTTGTCAAATAAGTATGGTGGTTGTTGGTCATATAGGGGTCCCTCATTGTCCTATTTCTCTCCTCAGTCTATATTTTATTTTATACTATATGTGCTACCAAATCCTCCTTACTACCAAGTTGTCTTGTGAAAGTGTAGGAGGGTTAAGAAGGTTTTGAGGATTTTTATCACTGTCTTTAATTTTCACATTTTGTTTTTGTGAATGGGTTTGATGGCTATATAAATTGATACATAAATGGTTTTAAAAAACAAATGATATAAATCCAAAAATAATTACTAAATTTGGTGTTAATCGATAGAAAATTAGTCTAATTACCTCTCCTCTTGAATGACATTATCAGTTGTCTCACTCAAGAATATTTTCAATAGATTTTTTATGGGTAGAAATGTAAATATTTAACATGTGAATGTGATTTTTATGATGCATGCTATAGTTTTATGGAATGAATACTTAACAAGGTTTTTAAAATATGTCTCTAAAACTCCATGAGTGGATTAGACTTGGTATTACCAAGACTAGCATTAATTAAAGAATAACCATCATTTTAAAACCATGTACGCAGTTACACTTAATTTGAATTTTAGACAAAATAATGCCTAATTTTTGGCCCTCAAATTTTTTGCACTTACCCTCATATCAACTATTGGGTCCTTCATGTGGCATATTGGGCACTCTCACAACGTGTATTTTTTATGTGTTTTTTTTGCACACCTACCACATTAATACTTCTTTATATACTTGTAAATTTTATGACTTTAATCCATATTTAAAATTATGGGGGGTATTTTTTAATTCATTATACATTCTCTGATAAATTATTCCTTGGTTGATTATTGAGTATACTACTCATTTTATAATGCACTAGTTTTTGTACTATGTCAAGATATGTTTTACTAGCCACATTCATTTTCACTTTTAGTATTTTCTTAATAATTCAACAACGTATTCATTCCATTGGAGGCTTCATCATATTCAACATCCATCTACTTATTTTTACCCTATCATTATAATGTGTGTGTGTGTGTTTTATGATTATAGGTTTAAAATTAAAGAATATCATAAAGTTAAATATGTAAAATAATTAATAATTCATATTTTGACAAATGATAGAAATGGAAAATTGATATTATAAGAAAGAATTAATAAGAAATGATGCGTAGCTCACAAAAATATTTTTATTGACTATTCTGAATGTTTGAAAGTGGGAATAAACTAAAATAAGTGATTATTCATGTTCAATATTAGGAAAATAATTAGAAACTATTTTTGGATAGGTCCATTGTAAGAGGACAATAATATAGGCCTTTCTTGTCTATTGACTATGGACTGGGCATAATCAACTGTGCTAATTTAATGAAAAAAAAGAAGTATAATTTTAATAATGATAGATGAGGGAAGAAATCAAAAAATATTCCTGGTCATGACCATTGTAAGTGTACAACGCCATAGTGCATTTGAGTTTGTTAACCATGAACTTGTTTTAATTCACTGTGATTGAAAACTGATCACTACACCATCAATGCCTGTCTATTGAGAAATCTGAGATATTGTAAATTAAAATTTTTCCTATATGATTCTATATATTACTTTTTTTCTATTGAAACCATAAGTGCACCTTGGTATCTTGAAAACTTGAAGAAATTAAGGGATGTAAGGGTTTGAGTTGATCTCACAAGCACCCTTAATGATTGACCGCTTCCTACATATCTAATACTCTAAGGAGGGAAATTAATCACATGTAGGTCTCCTACCTAGAGTGAATGTGTGATCGTCCTCTTTTGACTGTATATATGCAACTAGAAAATAATTTGGGTACTTGACAATGATAGCTCTTGACTTGCTTCAGGATGCTCTTGAATTCATTGTTCCTTGTGAATCATCTTGAACTTTGAAAGAATAGGAAAGAATTTCTAAATGCACATAAGTATTTAAGATTGGACCAAGTGAATAGTAAGTGGTTAAAATAAATGACTCTTGATATTTATTATAGGAAGATATTTTGACAATTTCCTTTAGATGACATTATGAAACATGTGGGAAGACCCAAAAATGTTTCAAATTTTGGAAAAAAGCAGTTATTTTTCATGAGATGTAACTAGATTAAGTGGATATCAACACATTGTGCTTATGTCTACCTAGCATAAACTTGTCCATAAGGGTTAGGGATCTTTGTCCTAAGCTAGAGATAGTATGAGGGTGATTTTAAGTATCTTGATTATTTGGCATAAAAATTTATATGCAGTAGTAATGGACAACAAAGGATCAAACTTACATATGGATAAAGGGATTAAAGTAATGGAAAATAAGAGTGATGTATTTTGGTACAAGTCATATGGTTTGGATCATGTCAATAATTAGAATTGTAAAGTACGTATCACCAAATTTATGTGTCTACACTACCAAAACAACATCATTTTTATTTTGTTCATTCTTCATAAATGGGTGGCTTATCAAACTTTATTTTAGGTACCCATCTTCATGAGCTTAATAATTTATTCTCTTTTCCACATCACCTAAGCTAATTTTTATTGGGAGTGTGGTATTCGTCATATTCATACTTGATGTGAAGTCCACCTTAAGTAGTTTTTTAATCTAGGTGAGACATATTTTACTTGTACAATATTATTAAATGAATATTTAATGTGGAAGATATCCTTGCATGTGTAAGAAGGGTTAAGTGTACCTATGGAGTGATTTTATCTTCTATTCCATATATAAAGTCTCCAACTCACCTCCTACTCTTCCTATGTAAGGAACCTTTGTGTCCTTTATGGAGGATAAGTGATCAATTATCTAGTACCTTAAAGCTTATTGCTATTATTAATTTGATAGAGATGTATCATTTAGGAAAACCAAGGACCACTCCTTGATCCTTGTTCATGTTTAAACTCTTATTCATTGTATAACCCTTTCTTTATTTAATACAATTATGTCATTGGTGAAACATCTCATCTAAAGGCTTGTTTATGGAAGGTGTCTTTACAGACAAAGTTATTGGGCCCTCCTCTTTCCTAACATGCTTTTAGATTCAATTTTTTTCCTAATATGAAGACGTGGGTTTTACATCGAAATGCAATATGTCTATTCATAAATTTTTCATTAAGCTTACCTAAATACAAAATTTAGATATACTAAATTATTATAGATGATAAAGAGGGCTTCAAATAATATTTTGATTTGTGGATAATTTAAAAAAAATCATTAAAGAATGATAATATAAATTATGGTTTATGGGAATGACAAAGAGAACCGTGAAAAATGTTGCAAATAAAAAACCTCCCAAGAATCATCCATTCCACATTTCTTCACACTAGAATCATAGATCAACACATTTTTGGTAAAAGATCGGCAGGCATAAAAATTTTTTATGACTATTTTCCTCAAGTAAAGGGTTTCAAAAAACTCACACGGTATTCTAAAATTAACATTGATGTATAGGAAAATGCACTTCTTTTAAACCCTAACAATATAGTTGAACCTACACATTATAAAAAAAGGATTTGTTTTGGGGCCTATGTTGATTAGGTTCCAAAAAAACTTAAGTATCAACAACTTATTAGATTTGTCACCAACATATAATATTAAAAATAACAAACCAAGTAGATGTGATGATTCAAAGAAGTGGTCTAGTGTGATACAAGGTATCACTAGTGTGACCTTCGATTCTACAATGAATAATCTCTAAATGTTTGATCTTCTTAAGATGCTAGTAAATAATAGATATAATTTTGGGAAAAAAAATGATAAATGCTCCTTTAGATTCTTATATGCCTTCTAGATATACTCTTAGTTGCACTAATGTTCCTATGTATCTATAGACTTCTTGAATTTTAATTAGAAGCCTGGTGTTATGTAAAAAAATATAACATGTATGAAAAATTGGATAAGATGCTACCACAAACCCTCGAGGGACCTCCATAGACACTACAACATCTTGAATGTTTAAATATGGATCCTAAAGACACCTTTATATTGGAATGTTTTTTGTTTATTTGTTTATTTTTTGTTTTTTTTCCAAAATTAGAATATTAAAGTTAGATTTAAAGTCAATCAAATTTAAGCTGACATTAGGGAATAACTTTAGGGAAACTTTAGGTGATGAATTTAAGGCAATGTTAGGGATAAATTTAAGGTGATATAAGAGTTAAAATTGTAATGCGATGTTCGGGCTGACTTTAAGGTGATGCTAGGGATAACTTTTAGGAAATGTTAGAGGTGCAATTTTAATGTGATGTTTGGGGTGACATTAGAAGGACAAAGTTAAAGTAATATTATAGAGAAATTTAATATGATATTATGGAATAGCTTTAAGATAACGTTAGGGGATGAATTTAAAGTGGATTTACTTAAGTCACCTTCAAATTCAGACTATACATCAGATTGAAAAATACATGGAATTTTTTGGTCGCTCCAACTGACCCACCTAGAAAATGTCTATTAGATTAATCACTCTGAGAAGACAAAAGGAGGCAATGATCATGGAACAAAATGTCCCCTCATTAATTTTAGTATTGATATTATTTCAACCCAAGGACTGAGTAGTTAACCAAGTTAACTCTAAGAGCAATAACTGCTACCACTAGAGGTTCAATTGATATGAGTATTCATGTTCATTTACTTACTTGATTATTATTTATTTATATCATGTTGTCTATTTGATTCAACTGATAAAAAATTAGAATCTACTTCACTACAATTCCTATCACAGTCTAAATTAGGGTAGGACATCATCCAAAAAAAGTAAAAAGGAGGGAGAGGGTAGGACAAAAAAGTTAGGGTGTCTTTGTTCTAAACGATCTTCTTGGTATTGTATAACTGAAAAGTATGCCTAAAAATTATTATACCACAGTGTGCCTAGTCTAGTAATTTCACAAACTTATAGCCACTTAGTGGGTAAGCTTCTAAGAATAATTGTGAAATCCATTAATCTATTGAATCAATTCTAAATATATCCTATCTTGTACTTCATAGCTGTTGTACATGATGAATGCAAGAAGTCTAAAATAAAGCATGAACAAATCCAAAATACTAGTTATGATAGTTATGGCACAACATAACTAAGGCAATCATCTCTAAACAAGCATATTAACAGTCCTAGCACTAATTAGCCAGTTAAATCAAACTTGACCAGAGATACTAACCAGTTAAATCAAAATTGACTAGAGACACTAACCCAATAAAACATAATAAAATTTGTATTTAACATTCCAAAACCATTATGTTACAATCAATGCCTCCTTGTAAGAAATTACAATCAAAGGCATGGGAGAAATTTTGGGGTAATCCAAGCAAATTTGAACTATAATTTAATGCCTAAATACCGACCACCTGTGGATGTATAGTCAATTTGAAAACACCAAGGGAAGGTAGGTACAATCTTGGCACAAATTTATTTATGAAGTTCTCTCAACCCATTATCGAGGTATTTATAAATATTCAATGATGATTGGGGATTATGGTTGAGATTCTAATAGATTTGGCATCTTGACCATGATTTGTAGTAAAGAGGCCACACCTCTTTAAAATAGACCTTTTATTTTTTTTGATTGATCTCCCTATGTATGCCATGCTACTCTATGCATTTAGCTAAAATGACATCTGTCGTTTATTATCAAGTCATTCAAACTCAGGCTTTGACAGCCTTGATGCCCAAATGGGTTGTCAATTTTAGTCTTTGAGCACCCTGCAGTGATTAGGTTTGCTTATTTAGCCTTCAAGTCTAACTTTATCCTTGTCGGCAAACCTTCTTATCCATGTGTAGCTTCTTCACTTTTAAGTTATTAGCTTTGCCTATCGGGTCCCACTTTGCCACTTGGTAGCTTGTCATCACCCCCAGTGTTTACTATGATATTTTCCTTTGTCATCGTCGTGGCCACATGGCTTCTTCTTAGCTTCCATGGATCTTCATTCTTTGTGCTAATGATGTCAATGCCTTGAAGTCTCAGGTTAATGTTGTAATCACTTCAAGCTCTCGAGAGGGTGCCACATTGCAATTTTTCAGGGCCTTGGGGCCCCAAGCCATTACTAATGTCATTCAACTCCCATGTTTTTGAGTTAATATTGTAATACCCCCGAGGTTCTGAGCTTCCATGGTTTTGGAATTTCGAGCCTTTATTAATGCCTTTAGTTCTCCATCAGACTAGGTCACCGGGATCATGCCACCTGGCACAATCTCGAGGATTAGGGGCTTTAAAAAGACATGGACAATTTTTCAAAAGATGCGATTGTGAAGCCATGTGTCTATGGAATTTGGACTCGTGGAAGAATCTCTAGGGCCCTAGGAGTCTTTAGGACTTGCGAGAAAACAAGAAAAAAGATTAAGTAAAGTTTAAACCAAGTATTTGGCAAGTGAATTTTATGTGAGAAGCAATCAAGTAATACAAAAAATCCAAACCAAATATTCGCTTAAAACAAAGGTTTAAACCCAAACATTCATAAATTAATATCTATAACAAAAACGATAAAATAATCTAATACGAAGAAACAATAGACTATATTCAAACCTAGACAAAGAACATCACACTTATTGAAGATTTAACTAAGGCTCATATGAAACATTACAAATATTAAACTAATTTTCCATTAAAAAAATATGATCATGAGATATATCGCTAAAACTTGATTGAAAAGAAAGAGGTCCTATTTTCACCATATGCGTGTTGTTTGACACAACAAAAAAATTCAAGATGTGTATGGGGGATCAAGCATGAAACACAAGTAGACATTAGTAATAAATATATGAGGGCGGATATTCATCTCTCTCCTTCCACACTTAAAATTCTGAAAAATGAAATGTGCGCCTATTTTTCTGTCAGGGAAATGCCTCGAAGTATACAGGTGTGAGAATGGAATTGAGATAACACTGGCAGATTTGTTGACAACTCTCTATCGGCTTTTTGATATTGACGATGTCCTTGGCGATTCATGCAATCATGTCGGAGGAAAAAAAAATAACCCATAAGCGACAAATTCTTTCTCTTTGATTTTCTTCGTATTAACATGTGATCTTGAAGTGTCATGTGATCTTGAAGTGTTTTTCTATGTCGGGCAAGCCCCCGCAGCCATCTATCCATAGACCGGGAATAGATTAGCCGGCCGTCATCACATCTAAAATAGGTGGCTTGCCTGACTTAATAATTTAACAGATTCTTTGAAATTGACAGCATTCAAAATGACGGCCAATATGTTGAGAATTAGTGTATGTGTACATTGATACAGTTGAAGGCCATGGTGACTGGTAAAGATAGTGGGATGTCATCGGCATCAGGGGTTAAATTTGACGGTCATTTTTATTTGTCAAGAAATTTTTTTGTGACAGTTTTCAAATTAATGTCATCTTGTATGTGACGTTCATTTTTTATTTTTGACTTTCATAATTTTGTATAGAAACCAACGAAAGTTTGTTTGTATTGCTTGTATTGCAGAGAAAGAACATTCACTATGACTACACACATTACCTTGAGGATGCTCTATCATTGAAAGGGCTAGTGTTCCTATTTTCAATGTAAGATTGGTCTAATGGAGTTTTAATAATGTATATGAATAAAATGAATATTTTCTATTAAAATAGGAGCCTTAAAATTTCAAAACAAATAATTCCCTAAACTAGTGGGGGCTGAAAAATTCTTTCAATAATTTAAGATTTTTTTCAATAATTTAAGAAAGTTTTGTATAGGTTAGTATGAATGATTTTTTTTAAAGATTTTATAACTGGTAAAAATATAAATCACTTGTTTACATATAATTCTCAAAATATCTTTTAAAATTTCTCAACATAAAAAATAAATAAAAATCCATGAAATTTCTATGCTAAAAAAGCTACTAAATTTGTTAACAACACGAGGTGAAAAACATAGAGCATTAAATTAAACTTACTTCACCCATAACAAAATAATCTATTGAGTTTAGTATAGAGTACCTGAATTTTGACTGGAGAAAGCATTATTAAAAAGTAATCTAAACAAAAGCTCGAGTGATCATTGGCTCATATGAAATACAATACCATTATAAATATGTCCATAGAGAATGTTTTGAAATATTTTAAACCCTTCTTTGTTTGACATCTTTCCAAATTTCATAAACCCTGTTCCAAGCTACCATTGATATATCAAGCCCTATCAATGAAACTCGCATCAAGGCATCCAATGTTTCCAATGAGAGTTTTGTTCTTCGTATATCTTTTATTATATTTTGTCTTGAAAATCCTCTCTCACATGCTGTTGTACTTGCTGGAATGGTAAGTATTGCTTGCCATAGTTTTGTCATATTTGGAAACCCTGTATGTGAATCTTTAGCACAAAAAACCCTCCAAGCTTCCTTCATGCAGAATCCTTCACAACTAAAGCGAAGAGTATCAACAAAATTATACAACTCTTTTAAACAACCTTCAAAATCAAATAAAGGCTTTTCTTCCTCACACAAAGTATGTTGTAAGTGTTCAAAATTTTTGAGTAGCCACCGCTTTGAATTTTCTTCTCTAGTACGTGCATCCTCTGAATAATGACAAGCGTTGAATAACTTTATGAAATTGAAAAATGAAAGATTTGGGAATCTTTCATTTAAACAATCTACAAGCTTTTGAACATATTCTTTAGTAAGATTTTTGCAACTCTCTAGTGACCCATCAATGCAAGGCTTCATTCTCTGTTTTGATGCATCAACATAATCATCACGCACATTTGGAATTGCCACAAAATGTAATTCATGTCTATGAATGTGTCCATCTTGATCAATAATATCTAAATAACCATATTTAGAGCTCTCTAAAAATTAAAACAAATAAATTGTACCATTTGCAAAAGTGTCAGACCTTAGAAACCACCTACTTAAAGTATGTATAGTAGAATCTATGGCTGCCCCTAAAGTTGTAACATCCACATTCTCTTCTTGAAATTTTTTATTCAACTTGTTTAGTTCACCTAATACATCTGCAAGCATATGTAAGAAAAATTGTACTGAGGAGATCCTAGCCTTGTCATACCATGAGTCTCTTTTCTCACTTTTCCACCAAGTCAACAATGGAGGCATCAACACAATAAGCCTTTCAATAACTTGCCCTCTTGAGAGCCATCTAACTCCATGAATTTGAAGAGCTTGAAGTGTTTCAAGTTGCATGAGTTCTTGAAGAGCAATAAGTTCATTATGTCTTTTAGTAGAATTTTGGACCCAAGAGTATACCTTATTTGCCAACTTTTCAACAAACATCAATTCAAGAAAATTTTTAGCAGCTTCTGATGCAGCTAAAGCCTCACGATGAGCAATGCAATGAATACATATAAGATTGTGTACATCTTTTTTTAAAAGAGTAACAAATCCATTTTCACTCCCCACCATTGATGAAGCACCATCTGTAGAAACTGCTATCAAACTTTTATTTGAAAGACCCATTTCTTACTTCAAAACACATATTGCATCATATATTGTTTTCTCTCTACCATCACACACATTTATGAGCTTTAAGAATTGTGAAATAGATGGCCCCAATCCCTTTACATCTAGAAAATTAGCATAAACCACAAGGTGTTTCACTAGGCTTCGATATGTACTTTCATCTAACATCAAAGAGAAGAATGAACTGTCTAACATTTTTGCACTTTGTCTCTCTTCAAGATAATTAGATATGGAAAAAAGGAAATCATTTGCAGCCATATGATTTGTATATGATTTATAGTCCCTATTTTTTGGCATGTTTGGTGTTTCTAAGTGCATTTCAAGAGAGCAAAGGGACTCATATTTTCAAAGGGGTAAGTCTTCTTGCACAACCCAATAAACTAATTTCATAGTTGCGATGATTCTTTCTTTATTGGTGTCATCAATGCTTGCAATGTGTCTTGAAATTGATTTTTTTTTCCCTTCATTTTCACATATCCATTTTATGGATGTTTGAATTTGCATGAGTAATTATTGCATCATGTTGCAAAGTAGTACAACCAGTTCCAATGCTCCATGGTCCTGCAGACTTGTGTCTTTCACAATATATGCATTTCATGACTGTTTTCCCTTCATGCATTGTACACTTTAACCACTTAAATTTAACTTTCCATTCATCTCTAAACACTCAATTTACTTTAACCCTTTTCTTGTTTTGTGTTGAAGCTTCCCCCTCTTCAAATTCTTCATCATAGTTGTCATCACACCCCAATATATTTAAGTCTTCATTTAAATCAAAATTCTAACCGTCTTGCGATGAAGCTTTTGATGTTCCAGACCATGCAAAAAACTTTTTGATTGAAGATTGGTTCTTTTTGTTTTGAGACATTTTTTTATAGTTATTAGTACCTATACAAACCAAATAATAAAAACTAATTAAACATAAAAATTTAAATGTTCATGTAACTATATAAACTTCATGAATTATCAACATAAATTATTACAAATAAACCTTTATAAATAAAAAAATGATAATTAATATAAGTTGATAATTTAATGGTTTTTTTTAATGAAACACAAAAGAATTTAAACATGTGTGAGTAACAGTGAGACTTAAGAATTGAGTCATAAAATAAAGATTAAAAGATAAACAACTAAACACAAATGAGTACTACTTGATTTAAATTTTAATAAATACATACTTGTAAATAAGAAATGACCAAGCCTCAATAAGCTCACTGCTCTAGCAACAACGACAAGTCACATTTCAATCGTGGGAACTAGGAAATCTTCACCAGCTGGGAGAGATTTCTAACTGTAATATCAAATTTCAATCAGCTTGCAAATAAAGATGAGCTCATTAAGTTGTTAAAACTGGGTTGGAATCCTACTGCTGTGGTTTCTTCACCTGCTGTAATGGCAAAATGGTCACAGGGTCGTAGCTCACAGTCACATGCACTTTAACTTGGACCACTCCGTCCCAGAGTCCTGAGTCCCGACTCCCAACTGCAGATTGAATTTGTGGACTTTCAGAGTATGCCTCTCCTCCCTCAAATAATACTTCTTTTGCATAAACATCTTAAAAATGAAACCCTTTCAGAAAATTTCATACCTCCTGGCTCCTTGGCGTATGCACTTCAATTTTTTTAACTTGGCGATGAGGTATTATTTACCCAGTGACAACGTAGTCAATGTGATTTAACCTGGCAATGGCATTGCATAAAGACTGTGATTTAACAATATTCTTAAAAACAAAAACCCTTCACACGGCAAATGAGGCGAATTGGCGATGGCATTGGCAATTTGGCAAGGTGTACCGTGTGATTCACGGATCACGATTTCGAAACACAATTTGCACTGTGGACTTGTGGTGAATCGGTGATTTCTGACAGGGGACTGGGGACGGGGAGGATGACATATTAATGAGATTGAGAAGTTCTCATTGTTCATGATTTCTTCCTATCCTCCTAGCGGCGGTCCATAGCTTGGAGAATTGAAACGAATTTAATGTGGATTGCAGTCTGCGTTGAAGAAATGGAGCGCGCCTCATACGCTGTAGGTTGTAGGGTTGTAGCAGCGCTAGCAGGGTAGCAAGCCGCAGGGTCTAAGACCTTATAATATAAAACGGCCGTTTTTAAAACTTAAACGTCATAATGACAGTGTTTAAGAAAATTTACCTGTCACTTGATACGTTTCAAAAAAAATTCCACCTGTATTTTTCGTTTAAAATGGTTAAAAACGCCTAAACCAGTGTCAAATTTAACCCCTGATCGGCATTATCTGCTGAGTAATATTTCTCCTTCGGAAAGGCAATGCTAAGTACTTGCAACATTAATTTTATATTGTTTAAAGAAAAATACGGCTTTTGATCTTGTTAGAACAATGCCTTAATTATAAAAATCTAAACCCACGTGTATATATTATAAGTCGGAGACAGCGGGGTGTTCGACGGTACACCGACGCAGTGACTCCATTAAACTGTCGAGTATTTCACAAAATGCGCTCTCTGTCACTGTCACCCACCCATCCACTTTGGTATTGTGGCGTGGATTTTATATCTATCCGAATTGCGTTACAATTGTATACGTAAGGTCATTCAAAAATTAATAACCCCGCGTTTCTCATTTTCACCACGTGCTCTAGAATTAGTGAACGCAACAGCTCGATTGACTTTTAAATAAAAAACAATTGGCAGGCATGTTCTTGCGGCCCCCAGGTAACGTGAAGTGTACATGTCAGATTCGCTATCCTCCTTTCTCTCACGTTTTTATTCAACAGCCGTTATTGCATTTGCGCTCGTGCTATTTCTTTCCTTCTTCCTAAATACCATACCCCTGCCTTGTCTCGACGAATTATTATTTGCGTTCCATCGAATTAGTTTTGGTAAGGCGGGAGCTGCTCACAATCGATTTCTTTGGAATTGGGATAGACAAAGAGGCTCCTTCCCTGCATTGTTACCAACAATCAGTTATGAAAAGGCCATGTAAGTTACTTTCTCCCATTTCCTTTCCTATATTATAACAATGTACTATTTTATTTTCTGACGATTGATGATGTCGTTGGGCGATTTAATGTTCACAGCAACGCAGTCATGTCTGAGCAAGATAAAACCCCATATGCTGCAACAAGTGCTTTCGCAATCACAATCACACCCACAGCTTTCTCAAACGGAGGTGTCTGAAGGTATTAAGACTACAATGGAATTGTTTCCGCAACATCCGACGGGGTTTCAATCCAACAGTAGAGAGGACTACACTTTGAATCACCAATCGGAGTTTTCGAAAGCAGCTGCTGCTATGCATTTACAGTCTTCTTCTCCTACCAAATCATCATCTGCCCAACTCACGATTTTCTACAATGGCGCAGTAAACGTCTACCATGACGTTTCTGCGGAAAAAGTAAGTGGTATTCTCAACCTTTTGACATTGTGGAATTTTTTTATTTTTTATTTTCCCTTCCAACACACAACTGATAACGTGATTGACGAACAGGCAGAGGCTATCATTATGCTGGCTGCCGGTGATACAAATACTGTGCAACACTCTTTTCTCGGTTTCGACCAGGCGGCCGCTTCCACCACTCTTTCAAGCATTTCAAATCGTCTTTCTTTATTGGCAGGATCCACCCCAGATGCCACTAAGTGCTCGATTCCACTCAAATTTAAAACAAGCTTGAATGTAAGAATTTTACAGTGTAGTAATTCTAATAACAATGGAATAACTTTATTATGCAGAACTTCCAATAACGAAGAAGTTATCCCTTCAATGTTTTCTCCAGAAGCGGAAGGACAGGTAACTTGAGCTTCTTCCTTGATTTGTGATGGGGATAAATAAACCATTTAATTGTAAAGTTAATGAATATATCCGGTCTGTGCAGAGTTAACAGATCATTTCCGTACACGACCTCGTCGAAGTGAGCCTGAAGAATTGTTTATTTGTAAATCGGAAAGCGGAAGGAAAACTTGCTAGTGGTCGATTACCCATCAGAAACAGCAAAGGCCCAGTCTGATATTTGGTTGAAGGATATGAAGGAAGCTTCCATGAAGCGGAGAGTATTTCGCGTGAAAGATTACACCAGTGATGACATCAGACTTAAGTCACCTGATCACTTTTCCTTCCGGAAAGCACACAAAGTTGTAATATTGTGATTGTGTGGGATCAGTGGGCAAAACAATGAGGGTATACATTTTTATTTACAGCCAGTTTCCCAAAGGTACAAAGAAAACCGGAGGAAATATAAATTATATTGTATAATTAAGATGATATGATTTTTAAATAGATTTTTGTAAATGATTTTTAAAAAAAATAAACAAAATATATTTAATTTTAAATTTGTTATGTATAAATTTAGTATTTTATGTATTATTAGAAAGTAAAATTAAAAAATATATAATTTTTATTATGTCAAATGTTGATATATGATGATAAGTGTAGTGGTAAGGTAAAGTGTTATCGAGTGAATTATTTATTTTTATGTTTATTTTTAAATTTGACATCTTTTTAATCGTTATATGTCAATTTCAATTTTAAATTTAATGTCTATTTTTATCTCATTTTCAATCATCATATGTCAAATTTATCTTTAAATTTGATGTCTATTTATATTTTATTTAAAAGTTCTCTTAGAAATATATTATTATATTATATAAATAATATATTATATATACATATATTGAATATTCAGTGATTATAATAAACGATCTGCATTCGATCCACCAAAAATGTGATTCCATATCATTTCAAAGAGAAGCAGTGTCTTTTCGCTTCATTAACTATGCGAAGATAAAACAAAATAATGTAAACACAAAGGACGTTAAGACCACTGCAAAAAAGGGCAAACACGGATTCTTTGATTTTGAAAAATTAACCACAATTAGCCACATCATCTATTTTCTCATCCCACGAGTTATTTTATTTTTATTATTTAATTTACCAATATTTATTTATAATAATAAACCATTGAAGAGATTTAAACAATACCTAAAGAATCTAATGGAAAATGTATTCCGGGCTATATTTTGTTTGCCTCATAGCATTATTACCCATTGTTTTCACACGTTGGCCACATGTCTCCACTTCAATTCAGGTATGTTTTTGCTTGTTTTCATTCACATACATGTAACATCTCACAGATATGTGTCTCTATTAAGCAAGCAATTTTTTTAAACAAAAACTTAATGTTAAGAGAATGGGTACACTTCCATCATACAACTACGATAGATATCCTTAGGTGGACGAGTATATGGAACATATGTTATTCATCTTCATTTCCAAGCTCCTTAAGGATATGTTTTTTTTTTTGAAGTTATGACTTCCAAATGCATGTGTTTTATTTGTTTATATTTCTACATAATTTTCGTATAGTGTTTACAGTATCTTCAATTTGTAACTCTTTCTTGAAAAGTAGGCAAATGCATTAACTTTTATGTTATAGTTTGGAATGACTATATTTATCATAATCTTGGAGAAGAAAACTCGTATTAATGTCTTATATGCTAAGTAAAACTTTTTTGACATATTGTTTTATACATATTTTACATTGTCATAAAATAAGCTAATCTAGTACAGAATGATTGTGCTTAGTTAGTCAGAGATTATGCAAGATGGTGTGGAAGCAACGGCTAAACAATTACATGAGACATAGAAAAAGAAAATCAAGTTTGTATTAAAAATGGAAAGAGTTTTAATTTAGCGTGACTACATGCTAGAAAACACAGTTTTATGGTGATGTGGAGGTGTGGTTTAGTTATCAACTTGCTGGAAAGTGTTTGGCCTTTCATGAAGAAGCATTGGGCAATGGACTTGTGCTCATGTGCATAAAGCTCAACCCTGGTAGGATACACCCAATTGGTCTATTATGGAAATATTTAATGTGGAACACAACTTACAGAGGAAGACAAAACCGTAATTTACTTGTAGCCTGGTGTCAATGTTTGAATGGTAAAAATGGAATATTCTTTTTCCTTATCTCTTGTGAGATGAATCTGGGGGCTTCGGCCCTTAGTATAAGCCTTTGTCTAATTAATTCCCATGATACATAAAATAGGTCTCTCATTATAATAGTACAAAAGTGGTCATTTCTAAATCATGCTACTTGATCATTTACTAAAATATTCCCTTATTATTAGCAGACACTATAACAATATTTTCACATAGAAAATATCATTTATTATTATGGCAAAAAGTGGTTGAGTTGTCACTTATAATCTATGCTTGTTTTGGTCGCTATGGTTTTATCTTAAAAATTAATGGGAGTTCTTCTTGTTGAACATGTATTACCTTAATAATGCCTTTGATTTTATATATTTGAATCTTAATTTGTAGTGTTTCATGATGATATGTATCATGTCATGTGATTCTATTATAATCAGAATATGATTTACCTTCTATCCCATTGCTTGATGTCTAGTAGATGATAGTGTAGCAAAGTTATGATCAAGTAACATGTCTAATATTGTGCTATTGAAGCTCTTTTGCTCTTAATGGTGTTTGTGATTTATTATGTAACAACTCCACATTATTCAATGTTTCTCTCAACCTTTGTGATAGTGTATAATGTATAACTATCCATGTGCCCCATGCATGCTTGACTTTACAAAGAATTATTTTAGTGTTGCATTTTACTCTATGATAATTTTTGTGTGATATGAGATTGAAACTATTTAATATATTTTGAATATATTGATGATCTAACATTGTTTCCTTTCTGGATTATTCTTGGTCTCCATGTGCCGCATGCATACTTGACATTACAAAGGATTGTTTTACTGTTGAGTTTTGACTTATGATAATTTTAGTGTGATATGAGATTGTAACTATTTTATATATTTTGAATGTATTGATGATGTGACATTGTTGCCTTTCCTTTACCCCAAAATATTGTGCTTGAGTAGGAGAGTCAGAGTCATTCCTTTTTATTGTGTATGACTCATGCCAATATTTTGAAACTCTAACAACTGTGAATAAAGTGCAAGATATGTATTCATCTAAAGGACTAAATTTTAACTTCTGTAAATGATCATCTATGTATGCTACCATATTGATATCATTTCCATTGTTAACATAATAATTTTTGACTATACCATCTTTTTGTTTTGAATTCACCACTAAAGGAACATTGAGAATTGTTTTTCTTTTCTCTATATTATCTTTGGTTTGTGTTGTTTTTCTAATCATGTGTCATAATTGGTTTTGTGTTATTGACCTTAATTAATAATCTCACCTCATATGTATGCATCTGATTGAATGGAATGGGTTTTGATGGGAGAATGATATACTAAGTTTCCACATATGATTGTAACTAATTTTCATTTGGTAGATTTTGTCATCTTAAAATATTTGAAAGAATCTTTATCTAAAAGTAATGTGTATGGATAGACTTCATACATAAATTTGATAAATTTGTGTAATATATATGACATTGCCTCCATAACATGTGTAATTCCCCACATTTTATACAAGGCATTCATGAGATATCAACCTTATCTAAGCCTTAGTGGGATTTCGTACAAGTGTGTGATTTAGAGTAGCATTGAACTTAATTATTTCACCTTATGATGCATGACCGTCTAAAGAATATTCTTATTATGACCTAATTACGACACATCAAAAGGGCTAGTGCATAATTATATTATAGTGGTGACACTTGTGGACATAGTGCTCTATAGAAGATCACAAGTTGGAAAATGTGTGGAGGTGGTTTGCTAATGGTTTATTAATACTATAATGTAAGTTTGGTAAATGACAATAAATGAGAAATATTATAGTGAATATTGAATTAATAAAATGACTTGTGATCTAGTGATAATAAAAATAAAAATAAAATATTAAAAACTAAATAACATTGAAATTATGGTAACTATTAACACATTCATCATTCCCTTTTGTTGGGAAAATTAAAAAATGATGTGAAATTTGGAATGGCGTAGGACCTAAGTTTATTTTCTCCTTAAAAATGCCAAAATTTACCTTGGGTTGCAAGATTGAGGGGGTAGAATTCCAACAATGGAGTAATTTTAGAAAGGTAATCAAGTGTCCATGACATGTTAATTAATGATTTATGTTTTCCATATGCCTTGAGAAGGAAAATTAGGGTTAAATTAATTCCTAAAGAAGTTTAAGAAAGGTGAATTAATGGGAAAATATTTGCTAAATATTTAATCATTCCTTCCAGGAAACCCCACATGATGTGTTTTTGGAATCCAAATCAATGAATAATCTTAAAACATGGAGTTTTAAGATCTGCACCTTAGAAAGTGAGGTGGATGAGGTTAATTTGCATTAAGAGGTGCAATAGGAGGGGAGGGGATGCCAGAAACAAAGGAGGTTTGGCAGAGGATTTTTTCACCCTATTGCATGCTTTCTCTCTACCTTTATTTCCATTCTCACTATAAATTTGTATACCCAAATTAGCTATTATTAAGTAATTACAGTAGTTAGTTTATTTAATCATTTCATTCAGAACATTGGACTCCTTAAGCATTGAACCCTAACACATAGAAATTATAGCTAGATTTGATAGATCAAGAAGCTTATAGACTATCGCTTGAGGATTTTCTTTACTTTTCATTCCCCTGTACACTCAACCATGATGTTTTGGTTATTATTTCCTAAGTCACACGCTAGAATTTTTTGCTAACTATCTTCTGATGGAATATTCAAATTATTTATTTTATCCTTTGTTAGTTGTTATTTGACATTTAGACACTAATGCTACAGCTGCTTTGTCCCTCAGAACATGACTTGTAGTTCAATTTGAATTGTGGACAAGGAATTTGATACATTTGTTTTGAACTGCACAACTTTATTGTAGGATGGCCTCTGGTTATATAAAAATAAAAAAGAGGAAGAAAAATAAAGTTGTTATGTTAGACAAAATAAAAAGTGTGAAGTTTAAGAGGGGGATGACCTCTTCTTATTTTTTATTTTAATGCCCTTTGGCTTCTAAGGAGATGCACGTTCATATTTAGGTGAGGAGGAAATGCATTGGTCCAAAATTTGGCACGCTACTTGAAATGTGGGCAAAATAAAACATACAAAATCATGTAACTAAGGAGGTAAATATATATATGGGGAAAACCATACAGACTCGTATTAATGTCTTAAATGCTAAGTAAATTTTTTTTTGACATATTATTTTATACATTTTTTACTTTACCATAGAATAAGTTAATTTGATATGGAATGATTGTGCTTAGTTAGTTAAAGATTATGTAAGCTGGTATGAAAACAATGACTGAACAATTGCATGAGAACTAGGAAAAGAAAATCAAGTCCATATTAAAAATGGAAAGATTTTTAATTTTACACGAATGCATGCTAGTTACTAGCTTGCTACAAAGTGTTTAGCCTTTCATGAAGAAGCATTGGGTAGTGGACTTGTGATCCTGTGCATAAACCTCAACCCTAGTAGGATACACCCAATTGGCATGATGTGGAAATATTTCATGTATAACACAACTTACAGAGGAAGATGGAACCATAATTTACTTGCAACTTGATGTCAGTCTTTGAACGGTAAAAAAAGAATATTCTTTTTCCTTATATCTTGTGAGATGACTATGGGGGCTTTGCCCCTTAGTATAAGCCTTCGACTAATTACTTAATTATTTTAATAATATCTCTTTACTTTAATCATGGAATATTATATTTAGTAGTTAATATTTGGTTTGTTTTTAAAGTTTTATAATAATAAATATTTAATTTTAGTTTTAATAATCTAAACTTTTTATTCAATTGTACTTTTCTATAATTAATCTCACTTGTTATCATCCCAAAACATTAATATTTCTATAGATTTGAAAGTATATACATTGAAAATAGTTATAAAAGAAGTCTTTTGTCTGGTCTACAAGGAGAGAGGAAAGTGCATATCACTAATAATCTATGAGCTTTTAAGGTTTTCCCTGCCTTTTATCACACCATTGATCTATCTGATCTAGGCAAGAGTTATTGATAACATATTTATTGCATTATTTCATGCTATCCATTCACCCTTTGGGTGGTTAGTCAGCTTCCCATATATTAAATGGTTGTTTCTACCTCTACTGTATTATTTGATGCATGTACCACTAGCGGTAACTAAAGAAGCCATGACGCTAAAATAAGCTCAAAATTTTCTCTCAAAGGTTTACCATGAGGTATTGATTCTGAATCTGATGCTCCTCTTCTAGATATGGTTCTATATTTACTAACATTTGATTAAGATTTTCATTATTTTGAAAAATTTACCCTGGTTACTTACTTTGTGGGTCTAGTTCCTTTGGTGAGATTTTTGAAGCAATGGGTTCACAACCATTGGTAAGGCCATGGGGTGAAACTAGAAGGAGTACAAAACCTCACTAAGAGTTTTTCTCATTTCATTTCAAAAACCCTAAACACTATAGAACCATTGTTAACCATGGCCCTAGTTTATTTGTAATACCATGATTGTTTTTTCCATTAGACTAAAGACTTCTAAGTCTCTAAACAAGCTAAGCTTAAAATCCCAATATGAGTAGAGTTTCTAGGCTTACCTCTGCCTCTATGGAACTTTGTCAGATAGCTTATCAAACCTCTGGACCACTTTACCTACCATGAGAAACTAAATTTTTGTGCACCTCAGCCTCAGAGAAGGGTCTATGTCAAAACTGACCTTGCCAAAGATCTCAAAGAATCCATTGACATTCAAGTGGGAAACACCTATTTCTCTTAACATGTGCTCTATATTAACCTTTTGAAAACTTATTTTAGGTTCCAACCTTTAGAACACATGATTAGAGAATGTCTTCTAATGGTCCCCACTCCTTCGATCCCTTAAGATAAAATTTGGTCTGAGATAAAACCCTAATCCTATGATGGGTGGACCACGATTGCTAACAAGAGAAATACTATTATCCGTGGCAATGTTAGACCTCATCCAACTGTCTACCATCCCATAGGGGGGCCAAGTTCCTCATCCCCTTTTGAAAAAGCCCCAACACCATCACAAGTTAAATCCCCACCTCCCATTTCTTGGTCCCTTTAAGCAATCACTCAGTTTGTGTCCTCCCCATCTCTTGTCCCTTCAACCCCTTTGTCATAATCCCTTTCAGGGGTGAATAATTTGGATTCAGATTTAGAACTTGTAACCCTTAATCGTAAGGATACTATGCATGACTCACACAATCCCTCTCCCTCCTTAAGTGAGGATTATGTACCAAATAAAAGGTAACCCTTCAAGCTAGGAGATTTCTCTCTTCCAATCTCAACTTTCATTTAGTTCATAACCCTCTCAGACCTCTTTGAGGGAAATGATATGAATTTAGATGTTTCCTAATAATAGTTTATTATTGAAATGTTTGAGGACTCACTGATCTGACTCTTAAGTATATGATTAGGAATAACTGTCATCAATTTATTCACATGAAAGCTTTATGTATGCAAGAAGTTAAAATTTATAGCTTTTCCTTCAATCTGTAACTTGCACTATCTCGTATGGGGCCCTTTATTAGGCCACCTATCACAAGTCTAGTTTGGAATATTTTTTAATTTGATAATCACATCATTGACGTTGTCAATTTGTATGCTTCTAATTATGTTGTGGAGTGCAACTTACTCTGGAGATGGTTGGTTGATTCCATCCTAGATGCACATTGGATTCTTTGTGGTGAATTTAACATGATCAAGTCTATGAAAGACAAGGAAGGTTGCCTTCCCATGAGCTAGTGTGCAAGAGAAAGGGAAGCTTGGTTTTATATGTGAAATAAACTTGGGGTCTTTGACTCGAATCATCGTATAAGGGGAGATTTAAATTCCTCGTGGTTCACTTGGTCCAACTTCTGTCAAGGAGAAGATCGAGTCCTCAAACACTAAGCAAGACCTTTTCTTCTTTAATCCTATTTATGTATGACCTATGTTTGTCATTCTAGACTCTTTTTTATTTGACCACCATCCAATCTATTTTTTCAAAAAATGAACCTCCCCTCAAGTTAAACCTAAGGGTTCCTATTTCTACCTCAACACTACCCATCTCAAGCATGAATGGATTGTGGAGCATATTACCAATATTTAGAACATGGCCCCCAAACCCATAAGGGACACTGGTTGGATTGAGTGGTGGCATGATGTTATATCCCATACCACTTCCTTCTTATAGATATATGGCAAATAAGTGGCTATTTTTAGGCAGTATATTCATAATGCTCCAAACTGTGAATATCTTAGGGTTTCATAGGAATTAGAAGTTATGCTTTTAAACTCCCATTTGAATACTTAGGTCACCATGTGGAGCCCAAATTTACAAAGGCTTATAAGGCCAGATGATCCCATCTTCATGCAAGGATGCATTAGTTGAAAGTAGGAAACAAAGTGATCAAGGAATTTTTTTCTTTCCTTCAGTCAAGACAAGATGATGAAAAAATGAAAGTCATTATAAGTGCTTCATACATGCTCACTAGAGTCCCTAATATCCTCCAAGATTTTGTGTATCACTACCATGGTGTGTTTATAGCACACACTTTGTCTCTTGCTCATGAGGTTTCCCTCTGTCAATGCCTTGCTATGGTCCCCTGTAAACTCTTGGAAGCTTAGAGAGTTGCTTGTGATAGACCTCTTGGTGTCAATGACCTTAAGGAAGATGTTATGCAAATGGCCTTTGATAAAACATTAGGTATTGATGGCTTTCCTTGTAATTTATATCAAATCCTATGGGATACTGTTGGAGTCAATCTCCATAAAGCTTATTTTGAAGTGGTCTTGACCAATTCTTTAGCTCACCTGATTAATCAGGGCAACACCAAGTTCCTACCCAATGAAGGAGATCCTGAGGTAATTACTAACTAAAGACCCATCACTTTATTGAATTTGTCCTAAAAAATCATATCCAAAGCATTATCTCTCAAAATCAAGCACTTAATTCCCTTAATTGTGTGAAGTGAGAAAATTGGGTTTATTCATCATAGGTACATTTTAGACAATATTATTTCTAACCAAAAGGCCTTGTTCATAAAGATTGATTTTGAGAAATCCTATGATCAGATAAATTGGCATTTTATTATAGCTATGTTAAAGGCTCTGGGGTTTGGCCCCAAGTTTATCCATACTATCAATATTATATTTTAGGATGTTGGGGTCTACATCACCATCAATGGATCCAAGTATTAAAACTTTGAGTTCCACAGGTCCATCAGACAAGGTTTCCCCTTAGCCCTTGCACTTTATGTGTTGGGTGTTGAAGGTTTTAGCTATCTTTTGGCTAGTTATGCTTCCAAAGGTCTAGTCAATGGGATCTCTATACGTAATTTAGACTACCAGTTAATCAATGGGCACTTTGCTTATGATTCCTTCTTCACCCTATAGGAGGATGAAGGCTCTATCAAGCATGCCATGAAATGTTTAGATATTTTTTGCGTTGCATCTGGGTTGTCTATACAATGGCATAAACCTAATACTATTGCCAATATTTGTCACCCAAACCTCTTTAGATGGATGGATTTATGTGGCAATGAATCATTTAGGGGTTTAGTTAAAATTTTTAGGCATTTCTTTTACTTTCAGAGCCTCTCCTATCGAATTGTGGTCCTATGTGGTTCAAAGAGTGGAGAAAAAGATCTTTTTATAGATCACTAAGGCTTTGACTTTGGCTAGAAAGTTCTATATTTTTTCTAAGGTTCTCACTGCTACTAATGTTTGCTATTCATCTTGTTGGTACATTTTTAATGCTTCATATTTGAATCTTAAAAAGCTTCTGCATGCTATTTTATGGGTCAACTTTGAAGGAAACCAAGGATTTCATCGAGTGTCCTAAGCTATCTGTTGTCATCCTAAAGATGTTGGCGGGTTGGGGCTTATTGACATCAAGCTTTAGGGAACCACTCTTGGGGTTAAATGGATCATCAAAAGCCTAGAAAATTTTACTACAGCACTAAATTTCTCAAGGTTTCCCTCTTGATATAAAATCCTGACAAAGCATAGGCTTTCACAATGTGCTTATATCGCTAGTGTTTGTCAAAGTAGTGGGCACGTTTGTCATGAAAAGTATTTAGAAGACTTGGAAAAAACACAAAATTTACTTTATTTGGGTGGGGGATGGGTTTAAAATTGGTCTTTTTCTAAACTTGAAGTCATTATGGTGGTCTCCTCAATTGACCTTCCATAATGTCCCTTTTTCCATGGTCCGCTAGATCAAAATCTTGAGATTATTTAATAAAGGTATTCTCACGATTGGTGATATAATTTTTAAGGTATCTAGGGACTAGATTCCTTGGTTTATGCTAAAGTCCAAATTCCATCTTAACAAGAAAGATGCAAAATCCATTGTTGAATTATAGAGTTCCATACTTGATGAGTACTTGCACAAGCTTATAGTTTCCTCTCTCACGCCGTGGTGAAAGGACTGGTCCTGGCCTATGGCCACACCATTCCAACAATATTCTCTTTGGCTAGGTTATAATTTGTTACCCCCTCAACATATTGACATGGAGGCTCTTAACCAATGATGGTCTCTTCAATCCCTCTATCAAGTTTGGAACCAAAGATTTGATAATATTTGGGCAGTTTGTATTGAGCCCAAAAAGGCATGCTTCCTTTGGTGTATCCATTACTAGGGTTTTCCCATGGGAAATTGGCGTAAGCACATGGGGGTTCTAAATATCACTTACTCGGCCTATCATCACCCAAAAAGAATCAAGCATCTCTTTTGGTTTTGCCTACATTCCCAATCATCATGGAAATGGATTCATACCCTTTTTAAACCTTTCAAGCTTGAAAAGTTCACTTGGAAAATGGCTCTCTTGAGGGACTTCACCATGTTACCTACAAGATATAATAGATTATAGCATATTATTTATATTAATATTTTATTTCAAATTTGGAAATTTATAAATCAAGAATGTTTTAATAATTAGATTATGGAAAAGAGATTTTCTATAACTTACAAAATTATTGTGCTTTCTAAGATTACCCTTTAGATTTGAAGTCAAACAAACAAGGTCCTACTTGAGTTGCATCATATGTAGGTCCTCTTAGACCACTGGGGGAATGTTCCTTGTGTAGTTACCCATGAGCCACCTAATCCTCCACCTCACCGCTCTTCTCCTAGGGGTCATGGGCATAGGGGGAGGTGTCATCGCTCTTGCAACCAGAGGTCTTGAAGTTGGAGAAGTTCCTCTCCTCGCTCTTACTAGCTATTTCCTCTGAGAGGATTTGAGAGAGGTAGAGATAATGGTAGGGGGTGGATCCCCCCTCCTCCCATATGATAAGTTACCATGGATTGACTAGATATCTCTCCTCCCTACTAGGATTTGTAAATGTAGATTGATATTGAAACTAACTAAAAATTTGATGGTTGGGACCCCTTTCCTATGGATGAAGATCCTCCGACCTAGGATGGCTAGGGAGGGAAACCTTAGGACCCTCCACCTTCACTTCCTCCTCCAGCTAGCATGTTTGTATTTATTATTTAGTATGTTCTTGATTGTTTGTGTTATTTCATTATATTTTTTTGATTGATGTGCACTTGAGTTAATTTAATTATGGTTAATGGTTGGCTTGTGGTATGTTATTTTGGACTTTGTTTTCTCTCAAGGATTTCTTAGATTTGTTTGGGATATGAGGTGTGACTTTTCCACCCTTTTTTGTATGAATATCATTGTAATACAAGTTTTTTTATTTAAATTAATAGAAGCTCATTTTTCAATCAAAAAATCTATATACATTATGCAAATGAATGGAAAAGCTTGTAGGTAGTAGAGATAATGGTGGTCCAATTTTAGAGAGAGCATAACATAGGATTGATGTTTGCATGGCCATTGCTTCTATTAAATATTAGAAGGATTTTGATGATCCAGACAACACTTCAAATGATAATTTGGGTGACAGTTCTGCCCCAATTGGTGGCAGAACTCCTAGGAGCCATAAATTTTGAACCATAGCTCTATTTGACTCCCCATTAAAACTATTGAAAAGGTTAAGAGTGAGGAGAATGTGATGATATGGCATGAGATATGCTTGATGGTTTTTGACCCTTGAAAACCCAATGGAACTTCCCATAATTTTAATTTTAATAGTGCTATCTAAAAATAGAAAGTTTCTAAAAATAGTAATTTCTCGAATTTTGTGTTGTTGTAAATCATGGAAGTCAAACCACTTCATCTCCATCGATATTGGTGACCATATAAATCCTCCTCCTACCTTCAAAGTATATATAAAAATAGATTTATCTTGAGAAGGGGATTAGACATTTCATCCCAGAGATAAACATATGTTTTATACAATTTTGTGAGCAATAAAACATCTCTTCCCAGAGATAACATTATATGATTGTGTTATTTTTGAATTATCTTTCAACCAAAAACTCTACAATGGTATCAAAGCATTTTGTATTAAGAGTGTATGATCCCAAGGATGAGGTCAGACTACAAGAAGCTTGGGTGAAAAATAACAAATCCAACATACTATCCACCTATTCACTCCAAATGACCTCAAATAGTGGACAACACCGAGACCTACAATCCCTTCAAGGAAATGGTGAATGAAGCCATAGAGCAACCACAAACACATATGCTACAATAATTTTCCCAAATTCTCCAACAAATCTCAATGGGAAATTTTGGCTCCTCATCTGCACTCCCTAGCTCCCTATCCATGGAACGTCCTTTTAGTGCTCTAAAACCCTTCAAGGTCTAGGTGAATTTTTATATCCCTACATTTGAAGGAAAAATTGATGTTTATGCATTATAAAATTATTTGGATCAATTATCTTCCTATTTTTTTGTAAATAAATTCACCAATGGAGAGAAGATCACTTTTGCTCTTTTGAAAGCATCATTGCCCATCAAAAATTGGTGGAAAGTGTAGAAGAAGAGGTTCAGTATGGATGACATTAGCCTTGACATGGAACCTACGTGGGATGATTTTATGAAATATATAAAGGAAGAATAGTACCCTATTGGAGCATATGATGATTTGTATATACAGTGGCAACAACTTTGCCAAGGTAAGGAACAGTCTATTCAGGATTACACTGACATTTTTTATTCTCTATCTATGAGATTGGGCATCTATGAAAGTGAGAAAAACAAGGTTCTCAAATATCATGGTGGAATACAATGGTATATATAGGGGGAAATAAAACTCTTCAATTTGGAAACTCTTGGTGAGGTGTACAAGTTTGCAGTGAAGATTGAGTAGAAGCATGGAAGAAAGAATACGAAGAGTCAACCTTCAAAATGGAAAAGTGACAAAGGTCATTAATGAGGCCAAAATTGAAAGCAAAAGGAGTTCCAAGATAAGAATCCATAGAAGGGGAAGATTGGGAAATAGTGTGATTACCACAAAACTAGAACTCACTCCAAATAAGAATGTCGAGCCATCAAGTCCATACCTTTTGAGTCATAATCCTCGACATATACTGCTCTACCTCATACACACCCTAAAGTTGAAGAGGATGATGAAGAGATTGTAGATTCTGAGCCTAACACCATCGTTTCTTCATCACAGACCCATAGGGAAAGGCTAGATGACACAGAAAGCTTGTTTCACTCTAAGTTATGGGTGAAAGGTTAGCCTTTGCATTTTATTCTTGATAGTGAGAGTTAAAAGAATTTAATATTTGATAATTTTGTGAAAAGTATAAATATATCCATGAAGCCTCATTGAAAGCCTTACAATATTGGATAATTGAGCCCAGGGAGAGACCTCCATGTCACCCACCAGTGTCTTCTTTCATATGCAATAAAACCTTTCCAAGATGAGGTCTTATGTGATGTGGTCAATTTGGATGTCTGAAATGTACTCCTTGGTCAAACATTCATGTATAAATGACATGGAATCTATGAATCAAGAAACCAAAAGATCACCCTCACTCTTGGAACATGATGATATAGGGTATTAGAGGTACCACCTCTCACATCTATCTCCTTGATTAGTGCCAAGCAATGTAAGAGATTAGTGGAGAAGACAAAGTAATTCATTCTCATGGTGGTGAAGCCATAAAGATATAAAAAGGTCGATATTACAACCCTGAATACACAATCAACACAATAATAGAAGCAGATGAGTCAAATCATGAGAGAATATGATGACTTATTCAAGTCACCCATGAGAGTTCCACTTCACTGTCAGGTAAAGCATTCTATAAATTTGGTTCCAAGATCACCTTTGCCTATAAATCTATGTATCATAGATAAATTTTAGAGAATGATGAGATAAAAATATAGATTTAAGAATTGATCTAAAAGGGTCACATTAGGCTAAGCTCTTCACCCTGTGGAAGCCCAATTATCCTACCACCAAAGAAGGAAGAAACATGGAGGATTTGTATTGACTATCAAGCCCTGAATAAAATCACTTTGAAAAATAGTTACCTCCTCCCTAGGATTGATGACTTGATGGAAAAAATCCATGGTGAAAAGTTATTCACCAAAATTGATCTCAAATCTGGCTATCAACAAATTCCTATGGAACCCACTGATGTCTAGAAGACTGCATTTAAATCTAAGGAGGGCCTCTTCGAATGGTTGGTTATGCCTTTAGGCTTGACTAATGCACCTAAAAAATTTATGAGGATGATGGATGACATCCTAAAACACTTCACCAACTAATTCATGGTTGTCTACTTGGATGACATACTCATCTACAACAAAACATAGGAGGAACATTTGCAACATGTCCGTAAGTTGCTTCACACTCTTCAGAAGCACAAGTTGTATGAAAATCTCAACAAGTGCACATTTGGGATGAAAATAATTTAGTACTTGGGGTACATTGTGGATGAGGAAGGAGTCCATGTTGACCCAGAGAATATTTGGGTTATTCAAGAATGGCCTACACCAAGGACCCTCACATAACTTCGTAGTTTTTTGGGTCTTACCAATTTTTATCATAGGTTTGTTCTTGGATTCTCACATGTTGCCTAGCCACTAAATAAAGTGACTAAAGGAGGAGCTAAAGGATAATTTAAATGGGGATAAATTAAATAAAGAGCATTTGAGAATTTGAAAAATAGACTCTGTTCAGCTCCTATTCTTGCCTTGCCAGACTTGCATCAACCTTTTGAGTTGATGATAGATGCATCTAAATATGCCATAGGAGCTATCATCATGAAGCATGGCCATCATATTGCATATCATAGTGAAAATTTAAATGATACAGTCAAAAAATACCTGACATATGACAAGGAGCTCTATGTTATTATGCAAACCTACAAACAATGGAAACACTACATCTTGGGGAAAGAGACGGTCATCCACACCGACCATAGACCATTAGAATCCATCTAGGCATAGATAAAAATATGAAATGAGAGGTAACATAAGTGGGCCACATATATATATAAATTCCATCTGATAATCAAACATAAAAGGGGAGCTCAAATACTGTCATAGATTGGCTAAGCCATCCACCAATCATCTGTGCAGCCATGAGACTGCAAACCTAGGGTGATTTGTATGAAATAAATCTTGCCTTTGCTGATACATATTAGGAAATTTTAGAAGGTAAACATGTCTTTGATTTATATTTTCAAGATAATGTCCTTCATCACATGGGGCACATCTATGTTTTAAATGCAGATCAATAGAAGATGATATGGGAAGCACATTTCAGCAAGACAACTGGGCACTTTGGTGTAGAGAAGACATTGGAAGTTCTTCAAAAGCACTTCTACTAGCCCTATATGTAGAAGGATGTGGAAAGGTACCTCAAATCATGTACCCCACATGTGATAGCCAAGCCAACAAATAAAAAGCAAGGATTATACACACTATTGCTAGAACCAACCAGGCCTTGGGAATTTGTCTCAATGGATTTTATCTCAAGTTTGTCCACTTCAAAACATGGCAAGGATTGTATTCTTGTTGTAGTTGATTATTTTCCAAAAATGGCTATCATGATTGCTTGTAAGAAAACTATTTTTTCTTAGAAAACTACTCAACTATATTTTAGTCATGTATGGATCCATTTTTGTCTCCCCAAGTCCATTATTTTAGAGAGAGATGACAGGTTCCTAAGTATCTTTTGGTCCACTCTATGGAAAATGATAAATACCAAGTTGATGAAGTCCATGGCCTTCCATCCATAGATTGATGGTCAGATACAAGTGGTGAACTTCCTGATTATCACATGCTTCAGATGTATCACTCCAAACATCCATGCACATGGGATGAGGGGCATCTTTTCATACAATATGGATATAATCGGGCCATGTACATCTCCACCAAGCATAATCCATTCCAAGTATGCTTCAGGTTCTAACCCATGGCACCAATTGATGTAGCCATTCCATTCTCCACCATAGAATACACACTTCATGGGAGATCTGAGGAAACAAAAGAAAAAAAGTTCATTGAATAAATCCAACACATCCAATAGCAGGTTCATGACATCTTGGAAAAGATGAATCAAAAGTATAAGCAATGCCGTGAAAAACATAGGGTTGCACATGATTTTAATTTAGGTGATAAGGTTTGGTTATAGATTAAAATAGAATGACTCACAGGCCCACACAAAAAAAATTATCCTCTATGATATGGTCCCTACACCATCATCAGAAAAGTTGGAGAAAATGCTTTTGAGTTGAATCTGCCAGCCTACCTTGGTCTGCATCCAATATTCAACATGGAGCTCCTTAAACCATATCATCCACCTTTATTAGACACTTCATTCATAGCAAAACAAATTGACATTGATGACCTTGAGCTTCAGAGTTTTGCACCAGTAGAGGAAGATGAGATTATGGAATCCTATATGAAGACAACAAGAGGGGGCTCTATTCCACTTTACCAAGTGGTCAAAAGGGGAAAGCTTAGCCACCAAGGTGAGTGGCTCACAGAGAATCAAATCAAGACACAATTGACACACTTGATGATAAATATTGACACAATGGGGACCATTTATTTTCAAGGGAGGAATGATCTGGGAAACACTTTAGGTGATAATTCAGGTGATAGTTCTACCCCAATTAGTGGTAGAACTTATGGGAGCCATAACTTTTGAACCATAGCTCCATTTGACTCTCCGTTCAAAACATTGGAAAGATAAGAATGAAGAGAATTCAATGAGATGGAACAAGCTATGCTCAATGGTTTTTCCCCCCTAAAAACCAGTGGAATTTCCCATAATTTTAATTTTAATAGTGTTGTCTAAAAATATAAAGTTTCTAAAAATAGTACTGTTTCGAATTCTGCATTGTTGTAAATTGTGAAAGTTGAACCACTTCATCTCAACTCGAGATTGGTGACATTCCACATCCTCCTCCTACCTTCAAAGCATGTATAAAAATAGATGTAGCCTAAGAAGGGGATCAAACATCTCTTCCTAGAGATATGCATATGTTTTCTACAAATTTGTGAGAAATAAAACATCTCTTCCTAGAGATAACATTATATGATTATGTTATTTTATGTTGTTGAATTATATTTCAACCAAAACCTATGAGTTTTGGATCATTTATGTAAACAGACCCATTATGTATTGAATGTATGGGTGGCTCTTACCTATTTGTAGTCAATTTTTTAAATGCTTGTGATTGAAATATTAATGAGTTTGTGTGTTAGACGTTTTAGGATTGCACTAGAGCACAATGAGTAAATGTCGTTAATTTTTTTAGGTAATAAAGATAAATGTCTTAAGTTTTATGCATTTAGGGTTTTAAAGAAAGACATGTAAAAAATGATGTGTTTAGAAATGCTATAAAATATTGGTTTCTAAGGAGTTTTGCTCTTTTTTTATGGAATAAAAAAAATGTTTCACGTTTTATGATGTTTAGAGTTTTGAAGTAGAATGTGTGCAAGAGTATATGTTTGTAAATAGAATTAAATATTGGTTATACTATTTTTAAATAAATTTATTTCATTGTGTTTATTTAATATGTAAGTTTCATTAGTTTCTTCTCTTTTGTCCTAGTTTTTCTTCTTGCTCTTCTATTTAGAGCATAGCTTTGTTAATGGTCTAGGTGGTTTCTTGAATTACACACAAGGGACTCAATTAATTTTAACATGTTGATACTTTGCACATAGTGTTCATGTAAAAAGTTTTTTGAAAGTAACCAAGGTTGTTAATATTGTGACACTTGTTAGCATCACGGTCTTTATGGGTCACAAACTCCATAAAATCAGATTGACAGGGAATGATCACTACTTTACTCCATGGTAAAAAAATGTGTTAGGGAGCATGATCATGGCCACATTATTGAATGGAACCCAGTTGTAGGTTATATTTTTTGTAAATAAATATCTTTTTTTATGTCTATTTACACATTTTTTCTTTCTAAATTTTCTTTTACTATGGTTTTATTTCTTACTCTTGTGTTTAGAGTATAGTTTACTTACGATTGGAGTGGTGGTAGGTGCTTTGACAATGTGAGATATATATTTTTTAATCTATTTTTAGATTGAACATTGATTCTACACATATAAAATTTAAACTCAAGTATAGTGGAATTTACCTATATCCTTTTGACATAGAGACACATATGACAAAGAAACAAAAGAATCCAAAAATTAATTGGTGCTCAAAAAACATCATCTCATGAGATACCCCACATTAAAATATAATGTTAAGGATTATTTGTTTGATGCACTGGATGTTCTATTACATTTTTGATATAGTTCTATTGAGCATTTACAAAACTATTTGTATAGAGTTGATCAAGATACATTATTATCATTCTTGCTTGACCTAAATTATAAAATGTTATATAAAATAAATGGAATTAATGTCTTGGACATATATTTTTCAAAATATGAGGATGTCTAAGAAATATTTCTCAAGTGATCAAGAATCTAGGTTATGGGGTAACACAACTTGCTTTTAATTGTTGGAAAATATGCTTAATGCTTAAATAAAGATCTATCATCCACAAAAGGAAAAAAAATCCAAATTTTTATAGATATATTTGCATGCTACCATATTACATCATTTTTTGTAATGAAATTCAATTGAATGGCCACTAAAAATTGTTGTATAAAAAAAATCCCTAGTATAATAAATTGTGAAAAAATATCTTTGTATCAACTAGTTTCATGTATATTTAATATTTTTGGATTTGAATTTTGTGTTATCTAATAATATAAGGGTTATGTGTTCTTTTAAAAAACATCTCTAATTGTGGATAAATCCTCTTTAATTGGATTTTTCAACTGTCCAACAAATAGTTTGACATACCTTCTCTTAGACACTATGTACTACAATCATTTTTAATGCACTTTTAGATAGAAATGAAAAAGAAAATTCTTTCTGGAAACACTATCTAGATTTAATAATATGATATGTGGTAGACCAAATGTTTCAAATTGTAAAGGATATATCATTGAGATTGGAATGTCATATATACAAGGCCATAATGAAGGAGGTTCAATTTGATTTGATTTAATTTCCTTTTTGTTAAATGTTTAAATATAGTTGTGGTAATTACATGGATATTTAAATATATATTTTAATTGGATATAAACCATGTTCGTTATGAAGTGATTATAATTAAAAAGTGTAATTATTTATTCTATTATTAAAGATGATGCATTTAATAATGCCTATTCAAAGGCATATAACATGTCTCTTCAACTTTTGAAACATATTTTGTGCATAATGAACATGGAATAAATAAAGTGCATAAATTATGTTGAGAAAATAAAATGACATCTGCAAGATATGTATATGTATGGTCCATTAATGGATCATTATGAACTATGAAAAAAAGCTTATTTTATTGGTTATTTCTAGTCCTATTGAAAAACATTGTGCCTTAAAAAAGGAATGTACAGTATCCTTGTGAGCTATGAAATGTCTAGCATGCAAAAAAAAGTAAGAAAGAAGCAAGTTTTAGCCATTGCATCTAAAAATTTAAAAAACAAATTTTGGACACACCCATATGTGCCCATTAGATCTTCTAGCAACTACATTTCAAATTCAACATTATAAAATTTTGTACATAAAAAAAATATGTTTCTTTGAACATAAGTACTACCTTGGAAAATGAAGAAATAAAATTTTGTACTTGGTTTTAATATTTGAAAGCTAAAATGCTACTAAAATATGCATCTCTCAAACATATAAGCTTCAATATGTCATTGTCATCTATTTCAATAAGAGTTCATAAAATTATAAGAGTGTTTAGTTTCAATTTGAATGGCCTTTACATAGATAAGATAACTAATGCCAAAAAACCTTATCTAGGATTAAAATGAGTCCATATCCCCTCAAATATTGATATAATTTAGATAGTATTACCACACACTATATATGAACAAAAAACCATTGTAGTTCAACTAAATATATGGTCGGAATATAAAGTTCCATAAACAAAAGTAAATGTACATGAAAAAACATAATGCAAGTTTTATGATAATTCTAAAAATGGTATTATATCAGATGAAAAATGTGTAGATAAATAAATCTTGAAAAATATCCATGCATGTTGTTGATAGTAATAACAAAGAACAATCAATTTTATCTTGTGACGTATAAATTTATGGTCACATTGACATTGACATCTCTATTTAAACTTTGCTTCATGGGTTTAAATAATTAAGTTGCATTCATGACTTATAATACGAAAAAAAACATATTACCCCATTAGAAGGCCAGTAACCATTTGGGATATTCTAAGGAAAGTATTCATAAGAAATGAATTTTCCAATACTTTCTTTTGTGAACCCCATGATGAAGTTTGTTGTGTCCTCTTTATTTAGATAAATGTGTCATGTCAATCTGGGCTGTGTCCAATGATAATCAATAATAAGGTATATCAAATGATAAACAACAACTATCTATTTGTGGTGTTTTGTTGATCATCTACTTTTAAGTTCTAATCTTCTTTCTTGATTTAAAACCTAAGATATAACTTTTAAAATCAAATACACTTATTGAAGTGAATGTACTTGAAAGGAAAACACTGTTGCTGGAATTGAATTGCATAAAGTATAACACACTTTTAGTCTACTTTGATTAAATGTAAATTGCATAAAATAAGAATATATACCTTATATATTTGATGGAAAGGGAAATTATTTGAAATGGAAATGTTGAAACTAAGACTGCTTAAAATAAACACATTAACACAAAATCTTGTAGGTGAAAACATAGATCACAATACTTGGCATAAGAGAATGCATGACAACTTTAAGACACACAATAGTATGAAATAAACATATAACTATCAAAAATGGATCCTACTTCTTTGGTTGAGTGGAACATTCATATCACTCAAAATAAGACTATAAAAACTTTAGATTTGTAAAAACCTGAGGAAATAAATCCCTCATTACTTCTTTAAAATGGTTATAATGCTAAAAATAATGATAAACTATTCAGTCATTAATACTCTATTCATCTAATACCTCTATCATTAAAAGTATGTGTTTATATATTACCATGTCTTACAACAAATGTCTTAAGATATATAATCAAACTAACCAGATCAAATCCTAACTAATATCTTGTAATAACATAACAACATCATTTCCATGTTTGAATGAAAATAGATGGAAAAATTTGATTTAATTCCTTGCATGATTCTCGATCTGGTATTATTTGTAACTTCTATATCAATTATAACCATCTAATCTCAATAAAATTAGTGGATCAAAACATAATAATTATAGTCTCTCATAAGAAACTTATATAAGTATCATGGCTAAAACTAGATATAACCATTTTTGGAAAGTGTATATATGAATGTTATAGTTGTTCCAAAAAATACACTAGACTACTTCTTATCAAACATGTATGTCTTTCATCAAATCATAATCCTTAGGTGTTATTTTCCAAGATTTTTAGAATTATTTAGAATCGATTTGGGCATATTTAAGCCAAACTAGGCATATTTGGAGCTAGACTGAGTATCTTCGGAGCCACATTGGACTAATGATCTTCAAAACTAGTCTTTAAGATTCTTCTGCTACCAAAAAACACTATCTTAAACAATAGTACATTCTTATTACACATACATACAAAAATAGTGTATTTCCAATGAAAATGTTAGAACAAAGTGGTTTTAACAGATACAAATAACTTACAAAGAATAACTAAGGTAAAATATTTGTTTTCTACATTAAATTATTATGATTTTTATTATACACATCTAAATCTACTTAAAATTAAGAATTTTATGGGAAGAATGAGGTAATTAATTGGATATAATAAGCCATTTTATGGGCTCATCATTTCCCCCAAACTTAACTTCTTGCAAGTCCTCTTGTAAGATAAGGTCTCCTTTGTTTCTTATTTAAAAAAATATCTCCTAGTTCTTACTAGGGTCATAAGTGTCATAATATGTATACCAATGCAATTGTGTTAGGCTGAGGTAACATTTATATGCCATGACCTGGGTCTTCCATCTTTCCAAATGTTGTTCTCCCTAAGTTGTTAAATTTTGCCATGAGGTCTTAGTGTTCATTGTCAGCCTATACCAAATGCCAATCCATTCTTGCCCATAAGTCTATACAAACTGAACATGTATCAATTCTATGATAGATTTAGCTATCCTAAAAATCCATTTGGGGTTGTTGGGAGAAATGACCTCCCTTCTCTTCAAAGGAATACTCAATGTATCCCACCTTTGATCATAGGCAACAAGGGCTGTAATAAAATGGCTTTGAGCATGCTCCTTAAAATTTAAGATGCATTTTATCAAGATAGTTGGACACTAAACCCTGATGAGATGATTATATAAAATATTTGGGAAAGCTTTGGTTAGCTTATTTGAATTAGGTAATTTAGGCCTCATGTAGAGTCTAATAATTTTGAATTTCACAAAATATTTTTCTATCTTATCCCTCCATGCAATATGATTTTGTAATGTAGAAGTGAAATCATTAAGCTAAGTTTTAACCACAAAAAAATAAATTAGAAAAGAGGACATGTGTCTTAGGATAAATTTACACAAATAGAATTCACATAAAAGATTTTGTTGCTCAAGTGTACTAGTTTGAGAGGCATCCATAAATTATTTGTCATTATGTAAGTCATGAGGCAACCCACATGAAATTATCAACAACTCCCATCTATAACATTATTCTTATACAAAGAGGCCATACCCAGAGGCATGTATTATTTTTGAAAGAAGTTTGTCTCTTAGTTTATAGGTTGTATGTAATATGGATTCTACCTTTTCCTTTTATTTCTTATCTTCCTCAAGATGATTCCTTAAATTTTTATTTTATTCCCTAACCTCCCTTAGGGTTTGACAGATTTTTTTCCCATGTAGACACAATTTTATCATAAAATAATTGGGTCTACACGCCATGGTCTACATGGTTTATAGGTTATGGTATTTGTTATTTCAACTGATCTATTTTACTATCTTTACTAAGGGACTTATTTTTAGTTTATTCTAACTCCAATTGTAAATATAAAATATCTTATTTATTACTTTGTAGTTTTTGCTCAATGAATGATATTTCCTTCAACCTATTATGTCATGGATACTTATTATATTAGCAATTCCATGGCTTGCTACATATGCTCTTCCTCATCTTGATTGGAAGGTTTCTCCTATTATTCTATGATTGGAACTTTCCCTTTGTCCAACAATATCTTGGATGAAAATGGTTAAGAGGGATTTGCTACTACTTAATCAACCATAATAACCTCTACCATATATTCAAGCTCCTCTATGCATATAGATGGATTATCCATAACCCTTTATTCTATAATTTCTTCCAAGTCTTCTAGAATTTCAAAATATTAATCCTGATCGAGGTTTCCCATGATTTCTAAAGTGCATTTTATTTTGTCAAAATCATCCTCTTTAGAGAGGATAAGTATTTTTATTCTCTAAGGTAGAGTTTATTATGGTGATTCCTCAATTGGAGTCATTTTTCTTATTACACTCCTTCTCAAGACCTTAGGTTGAGAGATTTATAGATCTTCTTCATCATCATTTGATGTTTCCATAAGAGGTATTTATGTATTAATAGACATGATAGCTTATTTAGAAATGTATTTGGAAGTATTTGTCCTCTACTTCCTCTTGTTATTGGTTCTGGAGATTATTCCTCAATAGAAATTTCTTCTCTTAAGCTAGATATGTGTATAATGGAAGAATATAATGGATTTATTTTTACACGAGTTTTTATTTTTAAAATTTCTTGCAATAATACCTCTCATTTGGATTCTTCATCTTCCTTATTCAAAAAATGGTGCTCACATATTAATTATATCAACCCATGGTGTATAATGGATGCTACACCTTAGAAATATCTATATGCCATAATCTAGATGATACCATAAATAAATCAAGGCATATTTCCCCTCCATTTAGGTTTATCTCATTTTTTTCTAATATGATTCATAATATTCATGGCATCTCCTCCTAATGAGCCATATTGTCTATCACATGTGAAAAACTTTATGACATAGTAGGCTATAGTATTCTAAGGTTATGTAATCCTCTCTCTCCTAGTCCCTTTAGTGACACCTTGTGGACTGATGAAAAATTTATGCATGAGTTCATTTTCCTCATGAAAGATGTGAATTAGGTCTTAATATATTCATCCATGTCTCAGGAATCCCATAAAATTGGTTGATGTTAGAACTTCTAATTGGAATCTCAATTCCTTTCAGCTTGGAATGTTCCCCTTTCAAGTTTGTCAAAAATTCCTCTACCAATTTTTCATCATTGAATCCATGAATATTTTTGATAAATTCCAGTTGTATGCACTAAAATATGCTCACCCCACTAATTATACTAATTAAGCTAAGT
Organism: Torreya grandis; assembly: GCA_037957365.1. Classification (NCBI taxonomy): domain Eukaryota; kingdom Viridiplantae; phylum Streptophyta; class Pinopsida; order Cupressales; family Taxaceae; genus Torreya; species Torreya grandis. The sequence goes on along the minus strand of JARHVA010002492.1, from coordinate 1,279,177 downwards.
TCCACTAATTTAATCTAATTTCTATATTTCCTAGCTAAATTAACTAATAGCCTAATAACCCACATCCCATTCCTATATTCTACAAACCTTACCCAATCCTAAAAATCAATTAATCCCTTTATTAAACCCCTAATAGAACCTATTACCCACTAACCTACTCCCTAAGCCAACTATCCAATTTAAAAATACAAAATTATCTAACAACACAACTACTACCCTATTCTAGCCTCTCCAAAATCCCTAAACCCTATGGAGATTTATAGAATTGGAGGATTCTATAAATCGCCTCCATTTTAGCCTCCTCTAGAATTTTTTAATTCTAGAGACATCCATGGAATTAAAAATTCCATGGAAAATACCTAGACATTTATTTCATTGGCTCAAATTTGAATTTGGGCCATTGATCTCTCCCTCCAGGCCTATATAACTAAGCCACCTCCCTACTTCAACTTAACTGAAAATATTTAAATATACTTTCCTTCTTTTCATTATCTTGCATCATCATAGCCTTTTGACATTTATATAAATCCATTGTCAAGCTCAATCATCCATTTGGAAGCCATTATCAACATCAAACAAGCTATCCAACACTCTCAAATTTGGCATCAACAATCCATTTTGTAATCTTGGAGTGGAGCCATAAAGAGGTAAAGTGATGGTAAGAAAAATCTTATTGTGTTGATTATCTCTTTTATCCATTCCTGTGTGTTTAAGTTTTTATTACTAAAATTAGTAATATAGGTTAAATCTAAAATTTTGTGCACACCAGCCATCCTACCTATTCAAATAACGTAGCCATAACATCATCTTGCAATAAAATATATGTTGATTCAGGTTTAGAATTCTTTTTCTTCCCTATCTATAAAGTGTGTTAAGATTCCTCAAGGCTTGTGGGAAATTCTTGGTAGACAATTAAGAGTATGGTTAGTAGGGTTTCAACAACAAGTGAGACTGTAATTGAAAAGTATGAGAGACATAATTAGCTTCTAAAAATGGAGTAAGGTGGAAATTTAGAAAGTCTATAATGATCTATATGTCTCTTGAAATATCCTAAAGCTAAATTGAGTATGATATTAGATGTATTTAGACACATGAAATGATGATTGAGGCATGTGACAATACTTGAGGTGACTCAAATTTGTCTTATCACATCCTCCTCATGCAAATTTTATCATCATTATTTCCCTTTTTTCCATTATGACTTGTCCTTCATACCAAAATCATTCCTTATCATGATGATCTTTGCAAGTACTTTTTCTATAAATATGATCTATAAACTAAAAATACAAGTGTAGTATATTCGAAAATCACTTGTTCACGTTTAAGAGATCCTTCAATTTCTCACTTTTTTGCTTAATTTTTGTATAAAGAAATTAAAAATAGATATAAAATGAATATCGAAACTAAATAATAATCAAATAAAATTCAAAGAATTCACCAACAAATTGATAATGGAGTTCGGCTTCAATAGCCTACATCTTCGGGTCCGTTTGAAGTGAGGACTATTCTCATTAATTTTTGTGCAACAAATGGCTTCCAAAATCAATACAAGTCTTCAATTCACCTTCTCTGATATTTTTTTGCTTGTAAAAACATATCTTAGACCTAAAAATAATGGCCCAAGGCCGTATAAAGCAATAACAAGTCTCTAACCTTCTTAAATCTCTTTACACAGTCTGCTTTTCATGTCTATTCAAGTATAAATTAGTCCTTTTTTTAACACTTCGACCCCCATGGCTAAAGTGGTCAAGGCATTAATATTTAGATGATAGGTCAAGATTTCAAAACCTCCTCCCACCTTTCTAGGTGCCTTGGCATGAGGAAGGGCGCGCTCAACATGAAATTTGAATGTTTCCCTCCTTTTTTGGCACCTATGGACTTGGTTTAGTCCCACATTTGCTGGGTATTTAGTTTCCAAGGCTTTAAATAGACATGTTTGACCCCTCTTCAAATGCCTAAGATAATGGTGCCCATTTAGGCCACTGATTAAGCTTGGTCAAAGCATGTTTAGTGGGATGGGTGATGTGGCAATTTTTTTGGCACCTTTGTTTCAAAGTTTGAAAATTTCAAATAATATGTGAATAAAAACAACAAACCAACATTTTTTTTGCACTGAATTATCTTGCCACGTGTCAAGTGGCTATTGGTCCACTTGGTATGTTTTAAACAGTGCCACGTCACTTTCGACACCCCCTGTCGCAAGATTTCTTCAACTAGCCATATCTTGAGCATCGAGACTCCATTTTTTGAATCGCAAAAAATGCTAGAAAGCTCTCGATGAGTACTACAATGTGAAAATGATTTGAATAGAATTTTAAGACTTTTTTAAAAATGTAATGGTACATGGATCCACTTGGATCAAAATATATTTAAGTACATCATCAAAATGACATCATGACCTAATGGTGCATTATAATTTTGAAAGGACATTTTAATAACATGAAAGGATTTTTATTAGTATAACATCTTATCCCATTTTTTATAAAAACCTTTTTAGAATATTCTTTCCTCGGAGATCCCCCTTTTTAATATTCTTTTTTAGAGAATCCTTTTTGAAAAGTGGATTTTAAATGACACTTTTAAAGTTAAAATTAATCTTACTCATAGAAAAATGAAATATAAAAACCTTGAGTTACCTATGGTTATCCTTATCCCTAGTTATGCTAAATGTATTAATATGAGAAACACACACAAGTCAATCTAGATTGCTATACATGTTAATTGAGAGTATTATCCTTAATGTTTTGTACCTTGAAAAAGTTGTCATTTGCTAGTTTTCAACTTTTTCACCCTTTTTCTCTTTTTTCTTTGTGTGTGTGTGTGTCTATATATATAATTTTCACCTTATTTTTAGGAAGAGGATTGTAATTTACTAGCTTTCAATTTTTTTATTTTATTTGACTCAAAACCTCATCCTTTGGTTATGATGGAAGAACAAGGGTATTCCATATAACAAAATTCTTCTTGAGATTGAGTTTGTTTGTAGAACTCCTCCTTGCTTGGAGGTTGATGATATAGACTCAATTTTTCCACATCTTTGAAAAGTGTCTTCATATTGCCATCAATTGGTAGTGAGTGAACAAATCCATTTTTTTAAATATTTTCAATTTGGTAAGGACCTAACCATCTAGTGTAGAGTATACCTTTGAAAAGTTAGTATTTGAATCAAACAATAAGGCCCAAAATCCTTCTTTAAATTTTATTTTCTTGATGTAATGGTCATTCCATGCCTTTCTTTGATATTAAAAAAGCCATGTCTAATATAATGCCTCAAGTCTCATATCATCTAATTCATTCAATTGGAGAATTTTGTATTTTTGTGTTTATATCAGGTCCACACGACCTCCATTATTGTTATTAATGGTTGCAACTCAAATTCAATTAGAAGTAATGGATTTTTCCCATATACAAGTTTAAATGGGAAAAATACTACTATGGACTTCCATGTTGTTTTTAGGCCCAAACTACTTCAAGTAGCTTGTTTCCCTAATATTTTTGTTGATTCTTACTATATTGGTTAAGATGTTTTCTAATTCTCTATTGGTGACATCAAATTAACTATTGGCTTGATAATAGTAAGGTGATGACTTATTGTGGGTGATTTGGTAATATTTTATGAAGGCTTTGATCATGTTGGATGTAAATTGAGGGTCTTGGTCTGAAACTATTACTCTTAGAGCTCCAAAACATTTTAAGATCTTGTAGCACAAGAAATCAACAACCTTTTCTTCATGATAAAATGATAAGGCCTTAATTTATGCCTCTTTAGTAGCATAATCAGTACATACTAAGATGTAATCTTTTGCTTGAGATAGTGGATCAATGAAACCCATGAAATCTAACCCCCATTTATCAAAGGGTCCTAAAACCACTTGAGGTTGGAGGGAAATTTTATTATATAGTGAAGGTTTCCCCATCTTTTCGCAAGGTTCACATTGCCAAACATATTTTTTCACATTTTTGTGATGTGAAGGCAAATGGTATCCAACCCTAGGATCTTATGAATAGTCATTTTGGCTAAATAATGGCCTCCTCTTGGATGATCATGATATGATACTAGGATTTCATATATGTCATCTTATCATACACACATATGAAGTACCAAAGGGTCCACATTTGAATAACACACCATTAAACCATATATAGTTATCATTATTATTGATAAAATGTTTTCTTTGCTTAGGAGTGAAATCATGAGAAACTTCATTGTAGCTAGATAATTATCCATATTATAAAACTACAAAGAGTGAGCTGAAAATGTGAACAACTTTTCATTGGAAAAAGTATCTTCCACTAATTCATCTTCACCTGAAACATTTAATCTTGACAAGAATTTATAAAATGCATTATCTTCTCTTAGATTAGAAATAATTGTTATATTAAATTCTTGTAATAATAGTATCCATATAATTATCATACTCTTGACTAATGGTTTGTTCATCAGATAACTTATGGTTGAATGATATGTATAAATGAGTATTTTGTATATAGTGATGTAGTGATAGAATTTAGTCATAACATAAATGACAACATGGAACTTTTTTTAGTAGCTGTGTAATTCCTTTCGATAGGAGTTAAATTATTAATTATGTAATAGATAATATACATATTGCCTTCTTCATCTTTCTATCTAAGAACTATCCCCATAACATTGTAAGAGGCATATTTGTGTATGTGAAAGGGCTGCACCCAATTAGGACCTCTCAATACTAGAGCAAAAAATAATTTTTATTTTAGTGTCTCAAAATACTATTAACATCTATCAATCCAGATAAATTCCATATCCTTGGTGAGTAAGGAAAACATAGGTGAAAAATAATACTGAAATTGTTAACAAAAAACTATAATACCCTACATGACCTAGAAATATTTTGATATCTTTTGTATTTTTAGGTGTAGGAAATTGTGAAATGAATTTGATATTCTTAAGATAAACATGTATTCATTGGGATAAGATATGATGACCTAAGATAACTTCATGGTCCACCATAATTAAACTCTTTTTATGACTTAAAGACAATTGATGTTTTTCACACCTAGTCAACACTTTATCTAAATTTTTCAAGGCTTCATCAAAAGAGTCCCCATGTACTATAAAATCATCCATGTATAACTCAACACACTCATTGGGAAGATCAATAAATATAACAAGGACTACTTTTTAGAAGGTGTCTATATCATTGCATAAACCAAAAGGTAAAAATATTTAGGCAAATGTCCACTAAGGACATGTGAAAGTAGTTTTATCCTAGTCTTTATGAGCTACTCTTATTTGATTTTACTGACATAATCTATTTAAGAATGAAAAATACTTGTTTCCAACTAGATTGTCTAAGACTTAGTCTATGAAGGGAAAGAGAAAATAGTTTTTCATAGTGGATTTGTTAAGTTATTTTTAATATATACATATTATATATTTTACATGTTTTTTAGGTACTTTTACTAGTGGTGAAACCCATTAACTATCCAAGATTGGATATATAAATCCTACCTGCAATAGATTGTCTATTGTAGTTTTGACCATGTCTCATAATGTTGAATTTATCCTTCTTTGGGTTTATCTTACTGGTTTAACATTTTCAATGTAGATGTGATGGGTGCATACACTTAGATGGATACCTATCATGTTACTATATTCCCAATAAATATCTTTAGTATGAATCTTAAGTATTATCAAATATCTTGATCTCATATTCATTAGTTAACTAACTATTTATGCGTAACATTTTGTCTGGTTGTATTTCAATTTGTTTTGTCATTGTAAAAATTGAATTAACTTGTCTAAATTAACTCATGTGAGAGTTAAAGGAAGAGTATGAGGTCAAATCATACTTGTTAATGGGTAATAAAACTTTGAAATAAAATATTCTTGACTATTTTGTGCCCAGCTAACAACACTCTACTGAAGAGGTATGTGATTATATATTTAATCATGAGTGTCCCCAAGGAGGATTTGATATATTTTTATGTATGCTTTGATAGTTTCTAAATCTGGTCTGGTGATCTTTGGAGCTAGACTGGGTGTCTTTAAAGCCAGACTAAACATTTTTAGAGTCAAATTGCCTTCTTCCATATAACTTGTTAACTGTTATTCTAACTCATTTATATATTTTTTATCTACCACCATTTACAAATAGCTAATATTATCACCATTTTGATCTGGTTCATCTATCCATTAGTGACATTTTAAATTTGGTGATGGTTTTGTAGGTGGATATAAGGATATTTTCTTTGCTTTTAGTCTATTAGGGATTTCATATCTCCAGATCTGCAATCTATGAGTATTATAGTTGTGGCTAACCATGGACTTCCTTTGGTCAATGATAGATCTAATTTTTGACTCTTTGGTTAGAGTATCATGAAATCTATAGAGTATTCTCAATACTCTACCATTATTGAGATAACTTCTATATCCCACTAATTTGATAATGGATTGCTTAGCCATCTATAAGATCATAGAAGTTTTTGTTCCCTAATTATGGAGAGTGATTTTAATGTGTCTAATGTCATAGAATTTATATAAGTTATTAAGTCCCATAATAGGTTGGGTATTTCCTTATTTCCTGTATCCATGTTGATAACTAGATTTCAAGGTTTTCCATGTTTTGGTAGAATCAACTTCCCTACTAAGAGGTCAACAAGCTTACCATCTACTTGTATGGTTCTTGGATGTTATCTTCTTCTCCTTGGAGTCTTGACACATAATAATTTAATGATTATATTAAGTTAAAGCATTGATAGCCCCTCAATTTTGACTAAGTATTTGTTTCAGTTTTGGTACTTGATGCAAAAAGACCATTTTCCATTTTTATACAAGTACCATCATGGTGTGGGAGGACCATGGCATGAGACTAGTAGCACGAGAGTTAAAGGATGAGGAAGGACAATGGCATGGGAAACCCAGTGTAGGAGGACCCAATCAAGAGAAAATGTGACACGAGGAACCTGAGAACAGAGGGCTTGGAACAAGAAATAGAAGACTAGGGGAGTGCAAGGGAAGTGGAGTGTGAGGAATGCAAGAGAAATTAGAAGAATAAATCAAATAGGACACTTCAAACCCACTAATCGGAGGCCTTATACCCTCCTATGAGAAATGAAACACTTGGAAATGAATGTATAACATAGAATAGGCATATAGGGGCATAGAGGCCTAATTCTATAAGAACAATTAGTTGTAAAAGCCATGAATCTCAGCCTATTGAGAGTTTGTGTGCCATGTGTCCATCTTAATTTGGGAACTTGACACTTGGATAGGGAAAAACAAGTATAAAAACCCATGTTTTAAGCATTCATGAGGGGATGGGGAGGTGGGTAAACCTTTAAAGGAACATAGAGCATTTTATCTTGTAATCCATAAGCACTTAATTATAATTCAATGTTTATCATATGGTACTTCAAGCAATGGACTGTTAACTATGTTGAATATTGAAATGTGTTAAGTGAATAAAGTCATGAGTTCCTTTCTTATTTTATAATTAGCTAGTGATGGTAGTATAATCTAGTATGTTAAGGAATAATAGTAAGATATTTATTTGATAAGAAATGAGTAAACACACATCATGATTCAAAGTCTTTAGAAAATGGTCTTTTGTTGCATGCTTCAGGTGAGTGCACAAGACTCATCCTTTGCATGATAGGGTTAGCACGTTAGTTTTTTAGGAGGAGGCTTCAACACCGATGTAAGGATAAAGAAAACCCCAACATTTTGGTTTTATTGCCAAGACCTAAAGTAATTAGAGAATGATTATGGGAAATGTTTGAGTGCATTACATTAGAGAATATTGAAAGATGTGTTATCAGTGTTAAAGACAATTTTATAGTTACATACCTTGAAACAAGAGTTTCTGCATGATAGTGGGTGGAACAAAATCTCTACAGTACATTGTATAAGACTTTGTTTTTTGAGGTCCCTGTTCTTTTACATTCCTAGATTTTAGCATATGCTCAAGGATGATCCTGAAACCTTGGACAAAGATAGTTATAGATGCTTGAATAACAAAGGAGTATAACATGACTAAATTTTTTTTGTATGTGAGTGGGTGACTACTGGTGAAAGGCATTTATAATAGCCACATCTTGGAATATGTTGTGACCACATATTCATGTCTTAAGGAAGAAAAGTTCCATTTTCTATGAGAACCAAGGGGATGTTATCTTTTGTCATTTCTATTCAATATTAAGAAGATAATTATTGATCTTGTGTTGGAAACACTACCTATGGAAGGATAAAATCTCCTATGCATGAGCCACACATTTGGAGGGGAGAATACTGGTTGGTTTAATATTGTGGGTTCAACATGGTAGCAAGATAACAAGCACTATGAAAATGGAAATATAATGAAGCTCAATAGAGGATCATGGGAATTTTTGGTATGAGAAGGGATTGGGAGAACTCATGGAGTGCTATGAATAGTTATAGGGAACTGGACGTGCATGAGGAATTTATCACTTATAGGCCACAAACTTTGCCAATTTTATCTTGTAAAGGAGAAATGAGTTAGATTGTTGGAGATGAATTAAGTATGAGTTAATAGGTTTCCCTACCATAGTGCATGTTCATGCCTTTTATTCGGATGGAGTACATATAAATAATTGGGATACAAATAGTATAGATTCAAAATTGAATAGATAAGAGAAATTGAGATTAGGCCATTAGGCAATAATTTAGCATCTACATGCTTATCATTTCAAGAGAAGTCCATGGCATAGTTTGGAATGCCTAGAGGATCTGGCCTTGAAGGCCATAATACAGGCCCAAATATAGGAATTCAACCCTCCACCACACCTTTTCCCTCAGGCACTACTACTAGAGGCACTAGAGGAGGAGGATTAGGAGGATTACTAGAGGAAGTGGACCCCCTTCAAGAATAGGAGTTAGAACTTCTCAAAACACATTTATTCAACCACCTATGGTTTTATGAATGCCATTGCATCTACCTAAGTACCAAGGGGTAGAAAATGTAGTCGAGCATATTCATAAGTGTGAACTAATTTGGAGGGCACATGGCATCACATCTTTTAAGTGGAAGGAAACATAGTTTACAACCACCCTTTTAGAGCATGCACACAAATGGTATGACAAATTTGACCCTCAATAAGTAGTGGTTGACTATGACCAACTCAAATAAATGTTCCTACAAGAATTTGATATTCTTGAGTTTGAGTAGCAGAGTATAGTGGTGATAAAAGACATAAAATAGGGGCTTACAGAGAGCATATATGAATATAATGCACAATTCAAAACCTTGGTTTCTAAGTTGTCCTTTGAAATCAATCCTACTCAGCATACACAATGGTTTTTAGGAGGATTATTGATACCTTTTTGATAGAACTTGTCACAAATAACTTTCACAAATGTGCGTGAGGGTCTAGAGGCTACCCTCCACACTAAAATAGTTGGAAGTATGGATATTGATATTAGTCCCTTTACAGAGGCACAAATAGTGTCCATGGATTCTCAGCTTGAAAAATTATTGATGAAAAATGCACATGAGACACGTAGTGGTGTTTGGTATATCGATTATGAAACAGAAGGACACAAAAAATAATTGCCCACACAAGAACTTCCACGTAGTCCTAAAATAAACTTATGAGATTTGTCATGATGATCATGATGTTCATTCCTATCCACTCTTGCAATGGTCTATGAATAGTAAAGTATCCACATATTCTAAGATTTGTGATGCCTATACCCATGACACCAATGATTTCTATCTAATTAGTGATATTCATGAAGCTTGAGCACACGACATGCACTAAGCCTCAGTCATCCATTCTCAAGATAATCATGGCTATCATGGGCTTGAAAGAGGATGAAGATGAGGTATTGGTCAGTTTCCACCAATGACTTACTACAAGTGTGGTTCTCCAAACCACTATCAAAGGGATTGCCTAGAATACCCAACCTGCACTTACTACAAAAAGGACCACTGACTCGATGAGTTTCTAGATTTATATGCTGCCATCATGAAGGATCATAATGAAGAAGGCTCTGATATGATTTATATAGACAAAAAATAGTGGTGCACTTGACCAACTATCCCTATTGTACATCAAGTAAATATTACTACTCATAGTAGGGGCTAGACATAATTTACACCCAACCCAATTGAAAAAGTATGTCAAGAAGAACCATAAGCTAAGAATTAATTTGATGTACTTTAGCAATGGATGTCCTTCAAGATACAATGGCACTTATGCATGAGCTCCAAGGTTAGATTCAATACCTTAATGATAGGGATGTCACACACCACATTGTAGTGCAAAGGGAAACCAAACCTCCAATAATGTGGGATAGTTTCTAGGAACTATGAAAATGAATGCTCAATGAAGACATCATTCCCAAACTTAGAATTTGGCTTAAAGGCCAAGCCCACCTATGAAATAATGCGCACCTACATCTCAATTAACAAAGTCTAGATTGATATTTAAATCATGCTCAATGCCAGGAAAGTCCTAGTTCCATTTCCTTGAAAGATGGAGAGATATTAGTTAATATTATTATTAATAGATGGGTAATCTGGGATATTCTAGTAGATACTATCACTAAAGTAAATGTTCTCACTAATGATGCCTAGCCAAAAATGGATAGTCCAACCTTATAAACCTCACCTCATGTCTTGTTCATGGAAAATAAGACTCACATGCATCCTATCAGAGTCTTTCAGGACACCATCATTGACATACTTGGGGTTCCCTTCAAAGTAGACTTTGAGCTTTTGGAGTTGGATAAAGTTAATGATTACCTAGCCTTATTAAAAAGGCCTTAATGCTATGAAAATAATGTAGATTTAAGCTTTAGAAATTGATACATTAGATTTGAGAATAGTGATCAACAAGTGATAATACCCTTAGACCAAGCATAGGGACCACCCTATATCAAGCCTGTGAGCACTAATCAAGACATCAACAATCTATATAATGTGATTGCTTGACATAATGAATAACATTATCCAACACTATGTGGTATTTTTTTCTAGATGAATAATCATTCTATCTCAAATACTATAAGCAATGCTTACAACTATTAGGCCCATGGTGATTATGACCTCATTGGAAGATTGTGCAACAACATCAATAGAGATGAAAACATCCCATGCCAGCTTCCCAAACATCATAAGTTTGTCTACCTTATGTGTTTAGCAATGCGAGGACCATTAGAGGGACCACCATTGGAGAGACTTGATGAAACTCTGTGGTTCTAAGGACAAAGGGAGATGCATGATTTTTTCCAATGCCTGGAAGATTTTTATGAAACCAAAAATGAATGGATGAGGTCATTAGACCATATTTTCAATGGCACCACTGCCAGGTGGTGGTATACACATAAAGAATGTCTTTTATATTAGGATCAAGTGTGAGCTGCTCTACATCATAGATTCCACTATGACAATAGGATTAGAGGCACACTTAGTTATAGTGGTGTGGAAGCACTTGAATCCCACTTTGAGGCATGCAAAATAATATGGTGAGTGGAGGAATTTTTTTTACTAGAATACCTCTAGATCCATATGTTCTCTGGAACTTTGTGCACTCGGGCCTGAGCTTGGTACATACATGAAGAAAAGAACATGGGAACAAGGTTTTGGAAATTACTAAAGGAAAATATGATGTCAACACTTCCTTACTCTTCACCATGCATGTATTTACATATTACTCTTCAAACCATACATGAAGTAATCATTGGGGATTGAAGTCCTCTTAAAAACTACCTACATCATATTCATCAAGAACTTAAGGAACCCTTGTGTTTATTCATCGAGCCTATTAGAAAATAAACTCCTACACCATCGATAGTTCCTAGTGAAGAACACTGTGAAGACATTCACTTGGGAAAACAAAAAATTATCTTTTAATTAGATGAAAGGTCCACTTCACTTGATCCATTGAATAACAACCTGCATGTCCCTATGAGTACTAGCTCACAGACTATTCAAGATGAAAACTCCCTGATAGACAACCCTTATCATGAGGCCATTCAAACTATTAAAATTAATGTTAGTATAGAGTAGGAACCTAAAATGATGACCACTGGATGGTATTAGATTGAGATAGAAATCTCCCAAATCTTTGAGTTACTGAAAGAGTATTAGGATGTGTTTTTGAATAATTACAGTGAAATGAAAAGGGCCCACCCTTCTCTAGGGAAGATGCATATAAATTTGATTGATGATGCTCACCTAATAAAGAAACATCCATAGCAAATGAACCCTAACCTTTGAGTGCATGTGAAAGAGGAGATTGAAAACACTCCTTGCATCGAAGTAATTACTCCCATTGATGAATCTGATTGAGTAAGTCCCATAATAATCAATACCAAAATGGATGGGCATATATGGATCTATGTTGATTATCATATATTATTTGCATTTTGTGTGATAGATCCTTTTCCAACACCATTCACATAGGAAATCCTAGAAGGTGTTGTTGGTTTTGAAATATACTCCTTTATCAATGAGTTCTCAGGGTATCACCAAGTCTAGTTAGTTCAGGAAGACCACTCCAAGACCATATTTACCATAAAATAGGGTTATTTTTCCTATACCATTATGCCTTTCAGGTTAAAAATTGCCCCAATTGTATTCTCATGGGTAGTAATTGAGGCTTTCAAAGATTTTATCCATAATTTTCTTCAAGTATACTTAGATGACTGGATGATATATGAGATGATCAAGGACCACTGTGCCAATTTGAGGCTCATGCTTGAGCATTGATGAGTGTTACAAATTTCCCTAAATTTGAATAAATGCCTATTTGTGACACCTTTTGGGGTGTTCTTTGGGCATATCTTTCATAAAGAGGGACTCTTAGTGGATCCAATCAAGGTTTCTATCATTCTCCATCTACTAGCACCAAAAACTCAATGTGAGGTATGCACGTTCTTAAGACACATGAACTACTATAAAAAGCTCATTAGGGGTTATTCCAAGATTTTTTCACCCTTATAAGATCTTATAAAGCACAAGGAACTACTCATATGGACAAATTCTTGCAAAGAAGCCTTTGAAACCCTTAAAAAAAGACTACCTACAACCCTTATCTTATAATTCCCTGATTAGATAAAGCCTTTTCATGTCCACACAAGTAGGAGAGGGAAATTTGGACCATCCTATCTATTTCACTAGTAGATAGCTCACATCAGCCAAAAATAACTATACCACCATCGAAAGTGAAGCCTTATCTATGGTTTATGTTGTATATAAATTTAGACAGTACCTTCTGACCACACCATTTACATTCTACATTAACCATGACGCTTTAAAGTATCTCATCAACAATTTAGTTCTCCATGGAAGAATTTGCCACTGGATAGTTCTCTTCCAAGATTTCCAGTTTTCTATAGTAGAAAACTTAAGAAAACCAACTATGGACCTAATAATTTACCCTAAATTGAAAATGAATAACCTACACATGATATAAAAGATGACCTTCCTAATATAAAACTCTTGTAAGTCACTAGGGTACCTCAAAAACTAAAGGATATTATAGCATTCCTCAATACTAGCTATGCACCTGATTTTCTCATTTATAAAAAAAGAAACAAATTGCATTTTTCACTACACCTTATCAAGTAATAGTAGGATACCTATATAATATGGATCATGATGAGGTACTATGCCATTATGTAATGCAACATGAACACCTTGAGGTATTACAATAAGTCCACGAAGGTATTGTCAAAGGACAATATGTTGGGGAGGCTACCACATGCAAGGTGTTTCTCATTGGACTCTAGCAACTGACTCTATTTAAAGATTCAAAGGCATATGAAAGGCAATGAGATATCTTCCCATTCATGGGAAAACCTAATAAAAGAGATTCCATGCCATTGCACCCAATTTATTCTCAAGAACCATTCAAAAAGTGGGCTATTGACTTTATGGGGCCGATCACTCCAGTAGGATGATGCTCAGGCTCACGTTATATAATTATGATAATCAACTACTTAACACATCAAGATGAGGTAGTGTCAACCAAAGACTATACTACAATGATTTCCATATGGTTCATCTAGGAAAACATTATAACATGCTTTGGATGTCCTATAAGTTTCACCAGTGACTGTAGAACCCACTTCCTGAATGAGATAATTAAAATCTTGTTGGTTGAATTCATGATCGTGCATCATAATACAACATCATACCACTCACAAGCTAATGGAATAGCTGAAGCCTTTAACAAGATCCTCAGTACCACTTTGACAAAAATCTATAATATTGATAGAACTGATTGGGACGATAGAGTATCTACAATATTTTGGGCATACTGAACCACATACAAATTCCTCAACAAAAGTACACCATTTAACTTAGTATATGGAAATGAAGTGATCATACTAGTTGAGTTCTCAATTCAATCTCTCTACATAGTACATACAAGAAACATTGATGATGACACCTCTTTGAAAGCTCAGCTTGATGAACTCATGAAACTAGATGAGGCTCAGTTCTTTGCCCACTAGAATCAAGATGTTGAGAACTAAAAATAGAAAGCATGGCATGAACATCATTTAAAGAAAAAAATATTGACCCCAGGCATGAAATTTCTAGCCTATGACTTTAAGTTCACATGTCACCCTAGGAAGCTCTATATTCATTGGGATGGAACATTCATAATTCATAGCATTTGACCTATCAAAGTTTTCTGGCTAAAGTGAATAAATGGTCAATTCCTCCAAGGACACTATAATGAGAGTCAAATTTGGTTGTATTATGATTCTATTTAAGTTTGTGTTATTTACAATAAGTCTTAAAGCCATTAGATTAGGATTTTTTTACTTTCAATCAAAAGTGTTGCCCTTGAGGTGTGTGACTCTCTTTTGAAATTCCTTTAGTGTGGGGTAAGATATTATGCATATGAATACAAAACATAACATGTGGGCACACAAGTTAAAATGTTGCAAGAGTCATATATGTCACACAAGTGGTTAAGGGCATGTGAGTCATTTAATAAAGCATTTTTCTTTGAAAGTTTCCCACCATCTGAGTGACAGCTAATTTCCACTACTCTAGAAATTGGGATAGTTGTCATCCACTCCCAAGAAAGGTTGGAAGAAAGATGGGTCATTAATATAAAAATAATAGTTATGAAAAGAAGCCTATGAGTGGGATGATGGGACAATTTTTTTAAAACATTAAAGGCTTGATACAAGATTTGAAGTACAAAAACTATTAGAAGATACACATATATGGCTAAAAATGACAAGGAGAGGAAAGGAATTAATGAGGTAGATTGGTCAGACCTATAAATAAATAAGTTGAAGCCATTCTACACTTTACCTTGCTATAATCTTCAAGTGCTTAATGAACTAGAGATCTAGAGATGAAGTCAATTTCCTTGCAAAATAGAGTGATTGAGAAATAAACAAAGACATGAAGTGGGTTTCTAAGTGAAGGATGAAGATTGTTAAGTGAAAATTCATGTAGAAGTGGATTGAGATTCTTTACAAAAGTTGCAGGTTACAGGTTTTAACATTGTTAAAGCATGAAGATCAAGAGCTAAGGTGAGATTAATCACCACCATGTATCTATTTGGGAACATAAGACAGTCATGGGTTAGCCTTCGAGCACCATGAAGGGTGATGTGGCTAAAGAAAAAGGCTAAAATAATCAAAAAACTTCCAACCATACCAAAAGAGAAAGAGGTGAGTGGAGTATGGTTCCCTATAATAGAAGAGCATCTGGAAGACCTAGTAGAGACACAAAGGCAAGTGCAGTGCACAAAATTTCAAAGTAAAAGTGCAAGAGAAGCCAAGATGGTGAAAAAGGGAAAGTAGGCATAGGCCTCCTCATCACAAATTGTCCCACCATCCCCCCCTCAAACCATTTATAAATAAGAAATGCAATACCTTGAGTCGATCTTACACACCAAAAATTGGGTCTCTAAGGTACCAATTGTAACCATATTTGAATACAACCACTACCAGTAAATAAATGAGGTGTAGTTGTAAAATGATTATCAATTCTAAACAACCATCACACAAAACCAAGTGGTCTATGATTTGAGCTTCAAGAACCAGTTGCAAAAAGTTGGCCTCTTCCATTTCTTTGAACTACCCTATTTTAGAAAGCCTATTGAGGCAGTTTAGTTATTCCTCTCACATGTTTATGAGGATTACATCCACTTCATAGGTCATAACATTAAAATTATTAAAGAAACGGTGAGTAATGTCATAGGACTCTGGTGTTTAGGGGTCAATGTGTTGGATGACTTGGTAGATATGGAAAAGATCTAGTAGACCACCACCATGCTTATGTATCAAAAGCAAGGGAATGTAACGTATATTAGAAACCTATAGGATCTTGACCTAAGAGTCATAGTGTAGATAATTTCCACCAAGGTTGGAGGGACCAACCAATGGAAGGAGGTGGATATGGCCCACCTTCACATAGAAAACCAAGTAGTGCAGGGAATACAATGCAACTAAGCACTATACTTTGCCCAAAGGATAGTTAAAGATGTAGATAAGGCACATAAAATACCTAAGTATAGGTTCCCTTGGGGGTAAATATTATTATTATTATTAGTTTTTGATGATATTGAGGTGCCTAAATATAGTTCAATATCTTTGAAGTGGGTGTATAACCCAACTCACAAATCCCCCATCAAGCACTTCAAAGCTTTCACTTGGCCTCAACACATCACTCAAACGTATAATTTGAAGATGAGGTATTGGTTTGATGGAATTAAGATATATTTTAAGAATTAATGGTTCATCCCTAAGGATCTAACCCTCCCTAGCACGTATTCAGATGAATCCTTTAGAGGAGCTCTTAGCATGGCTTAAGTTGCCATATGCCTTCTCTGTGTACTACTTCATCGAATCTGTCAATAGAATTTATGATGCACAACCAATAAAAATACAAGTATAATAGATCAATGCATAGTTCCATACCCTCTAAAATATGTTCATCTATCTAGGTATAAAGGCCTATACAGAGAGGGGGGAAAAAACCTTAACCAACATTAAGGTTAAGAATATCCTGGTTGGGGAATATATATATATATATATATATATATATATATATATATATATATATATATATATATATATATATATATATATATATATATATATATATATATATGTATGTATGTATGTATGTATGTATGTATGTATGTATGTATAAATTTTTCTATATGTTACACCCTAACCCATAACCTCAAGATGGAGACCTCAAAGAGATGATCCTCAAGGCATCGCTAAAAAGGAATCATCCTAAGCTAAGCACCAACACAAGTGGGTAGTAGGGCCCCAAAAATTTGTAGAAGATAGTGGAGGCACAACCCTCTAGACTAGCTCAACATTGCCAAACAACACCCCAACAACCACATAACACTTCACCTTCACCTTGATATTTATCTTCACCACCTTAACCATCTCCATCTCACATCTCATCACTACCTGCATCACCTTCACCTCATCTTACTAATTCCCACTCACTTCACCCATCTTCTCCACCTTCTCCACCAACACAACCACCTTCACCTCCACCTTCACCTCCACCTTCTCCAAGGACTACCACTGGGTTAGTACCTCACCACCCTCCAAGTCAAGAACCCCAAAGGGACCCATCACACGAGTAGATACATAATGTGGAATCCAATCCAAAGAGGACTCCATCCCCTATGTGAGAAGTCTTGGCTATTAATCAAATCAATACTAGAGAAATGGGAATGGATGGGATGGATATAAGAAACCATCAAGAGCTTGAGCAAGACCCAGGAAAGGGAAAGGGGCCAATTGAGGGGGAACCAAAATAGAGAGTGTTGTCTAATCTATGTGAATGATGCTAGTTCCGCATAGACAAATAGAAACTCTATCTTCAGAAGCATTTCCACCCCAATGACATGACCCAAGAAATAGGGAATTAATTATCCTTTCTTTTGGAGAAGTATAATGAGGAACCCTATTTTGACGTTCTATTGGATTTCATTTTCTCTAGCTTAAATGCCCCAGGTCTGCCAGACCTTATGAAGTTTGATCCATAATGGCTCTCCTCGATAATGATAAGTGCCACATTTTTGAAACTTTCCATGGAAGTGACACACCAAAATATTTTGTCTAAATCAAATACATGCACGATTGAAAGGAAATATGGTAAGGTAGTGGAAATGTATAATAGAGTGTATGCTAAAAAGTAGGTGCTAGCCAATGAAGTGGCCTCCTTAAAGCAACAACTTTAAGAGACCACTGAGGCTAAGGTAAGGGTTATAAACCTTTACAAAATAATTTTGAAGGAATATTTGACACTGGAAGATGGCATACCATTGGATGGGGACACCCTAGGAAAATTATAGACATTGGTTGAGCTTTTGCTAAAAAATAATGAGTACCCCGTGCCTAGAAATGAGTCCCAAGAACTTTTGGAGTAGTTCACCACTATAATAGATATCTACCACAATACTTTGGAAAGATTCAAGGAAGTTATTCCAATTTTAGATAGTATTTTTGCACATATGGTGCACCCTAATAAGATAATAGAAGCCCATCTGATAAATGAAGAGGTCCTTAGGTAATAAGTAGTTGATGTTGCTCTTTTATTAAAAGACTGTCGAATGTGCAAATGAATTTAAAGACATGGAAATGATGGAAGATGCTATTAATAACCATCATCAATAAATAAATACCAATTTGGCCATACTCTAAGGACATGTTGACAAGGAGGTATCTAAATTAGAGAACATTCATAAGGAAGCTATCATAACCCTAGATGGATAGATGAAGAGGACCAAGACTCTAATTCAACCCAAAGAGTTGAAGGCAATAAAGGAGGCCATTAAAAAAATAATTGCTAAAGTTATTGATGCCTTATCCTATTGGGATGAGCTGAGGAAAGAATTTGAGCATAATAAGCTTGAGTTCCTTGAGGATGCCAGTATAACATAGTTCAGGATAGACTAAGAGCTTAGTGTGGGGTGATGTTGGCCCCTCAATTTTGACCAAGTATTTGTTCTAGTTTTGGTGCTCAGTGTGGAGGGAACATTGTCTATTTTTATGTAAGTACCAGCATAGTGCAGGAGAACTATGGTGTGAAAGGACCATGCCACGAGACTAACAACATGAGATTTGAAGGATGTGGAAGGACAATGGTATAAGAGAACAAGTGTGGGAAGACCCGGTTAAGAGAAAATGTGGTACGAGGAACCTGAGAATAGATGACTCAGAACAAGAAATGGAAGACTAGGGGAACATGAGGGAAGTGGAGCATGAATAATGCAAGATCAGTCAAAAGAATAAATCAAATAGGATACTTCGATGCCACTGATCAGAGGCCTTGTATCAGCCTGTGAGGAATGGAACACTTAAAAATGAATGTATAACATAAAACAGACATCTAGGGGCATAAAGGCCCAATTCTATAGAAATAATTAGTTGTAAGAGCCATGACTCTCACCCTGTTGAGAGTTTGTGTGCCATGTGTCCATATTAGGTTGGGAAATTGACATTTGGATAGGGAAAAACAAGTACAAAAACCCCTATTGTAAGCATTCGTGAGGGGATGGGGGATGGGTAAAATTTTGAAGGAGCATAGAGCATTCTATCTTGTAATTTGTAATCACTTAATGAGAATTCAATGTTTATCATATGGTACTTTAAGCAATAGACTGTTAACTGTGTTGAATATTGAATTGTGTTAAGTGAATAAAGTCATGATTTCCTTTCTTCTTTTATAATTAGCTAGTGATGGTAGTATAATCTGGTATGTTAAGGAACAATAGTAGGATACTTGTTTGATAAGAAATGAGTAAACACATGTCGTGCTTTAAAGTCTTTGAAAAATGGTCTTTTGCTATGTGATTCAGGTGAGCGCATGATAATCATCCCTCAAATGATAGGGAAAATGCATTATCTTGTTGGGAGGAGGCTTCATTACTGACGTAAGGATAAAAAAAACCCCAACAAGTATATATTTGATGTCCTGCATTAGTAGTATCTATATGCTCAATTTTCTTAGTTATTGGACTTATTCAGATTCACTTCTATTTATTGTTTCCTTAATTTTTTTGGAAATATAATTGGTGATGGAGATATAGAAGCAATAATTTTTGAGGATTTTATCTCTCTTGAATCTCCTATTTTTCCTTGACTTTCTCATTAGGAATGTTTCTTTTAATTAGGAAAAAGGACTAGTCAACATTGTCCCTGGATGTAACTAAACATTACTAAAATCTATGGAATTTAATACCATATTTCCTTCTTATTTTATTATATAAATAGGGGTTTCTTATTTTTTCTTAAGATTTGATACTAATTATGCAAGTACTTGAGGCTGATTTACTTATTCAGTTGATTGGAGTTGGCTAGTAGGAGCAAGCATCGACACTTTTTGGGGTGGAAACCTCTTTTAATAATTTAAAATTTAATGGTATGCCCATTTATGATTTATTTGTGGAAACCTCTTTTACTAATTTGAAATTCAATGGTGTACCCATTGGTGGAAACCTCTTTTGTTGTGTTATTCATGGATGTGATGATGTCCATCCCTAGGAAGACTAAGTTGGCATTCCCCATGTTTGTGTAGGTATTGGTCTAGACTATGGAATCATCCATGGATTTGAAGGAAATGGAGGATGAAATTATTTATTTTATGGTTATTTACATCAAAAATGCCACACATATCTTCCCTGTCAAGAGGGCAGTCTCAAAGATCATGTTTCAACCTACATTTTGGACAATACATGGTTAAAGGTTTAGATATAGTGTTAGATTTTGATTTAAATCCATATAATGTGGTATTTAATTGAATCAAAATGTCTATTTTAATATTTGAAAAATCCTCCATGAGTTATTTTACATCATTGCTTCCTTTCCATATTTTTAGTTTCCTAATACTAACCCTTGTTCTCAAGTAATTCCTGCATAATTTAGCAATGTCATTGAGACCAAGTTTGTTTATATCTCTTTTTCCCATCAGATTTAAGGATTCATGAGAATCATCATCCAAGTATTTTAAGAAAACTATTTTTATTAGTTCATTGTCTAACTCATATCCACACCTAAGGAGAAAATGGATATGGTCAAGATAGTCTTCCATGTTTTCATCTTATTTCCTATCTTGTATCCTATATTAATCTTGATATTTGTCAAGGAATATATTTTTCATTTATTCCTATGTGTGAATGTATTCTGGTTGTAATCTGATAAACCACCTCATAGCTAAATATTTGAGTGTTGAAGGAAATAATTTCAACCTTTGATTGTTAGACTTATAGTGATAGGCCTGACATAACACCTTGAATAAAAATAATAATTGTTCAGGATATTTTGTTGGAATTGCCATGAAAATAATAAATATGGATGGGGATATGTTTTGCATTGGATCATTTTCATCTATATCTAGGATAATATGATAGGTAAAGGTTCTCCTAGCTAGTTGAGCTCTACCTAATTCAGAACTATTTTATGAATTTATTATGTTTCCAATGTTATATCTCATTTATTCCCAATAGATATTATAAATAATTATTTTGGGATGTGGTGAATCATCAAAAGTGGCTGGAAGGATACTTTATTGATATTCAACACTTTGGTTTACAATATTTTTCAACCTAGATTACTTCTTTTGGAATAATGCACCTACTTCTAGGGAATGTTCCCAAAGTTCACATGAGGTTAACAATGGTTCCTGCTCAAAATTATGAATTTATTTTATTATAAGGTATTCTAATACACTTTATTCTTGTGACCTACTAGTACTTGTGCTTTGTTGAGGGTTATTAGGAATATATCTTCCCTTTGAATCTCTTTGTCTATTCATAATTTTATTTATTTATGGGAAGTGTTTCTTAATGAAATGTAATTTTAAAATTTTATATCCTAATGACACCTAGAAAATCCCCAACAATGGAACACAAGATGATGAGGGTCATTGTGTCCTCTTCATTTTGATAAATGTGTGATGTCAATCTGGGTGCAATGATAGTCAACATGAAGGTATGCCAAATGATAATTAATAATTATCTATTTGGGGTGTTTTGTTGATCATATATTTCTAGGTTCTAATATAATTAATTAAATTAAGACTTAATATATAGATTATGAAATCAAAGACACTGAATTGAGTCCTTTAAAGGGGAACAATCTTGCTAGAATTAAATTACATAAAAGTAAAGCACACTTTTAATATACTTGAATAAATGTAAATTGCATGAAATAAAACCATGCAACTAATATATTTTATGGAAAGAAAATGATTTGAATGGGAAATAATTTGTAAAGGGTTATTCATATCTAGGCACTGACATTATATCATCCCACAAATCAATTAATTTTTTTAATCATGTATTATTTGTCAACTAACCCCCACTTATTCATTATATGGGAATTTAAAATTCCTGTAACCCACCTACCTTCCTACCTACCTACCTACTCCAAGGCTTTCCTACATGCCTATCCCCTACTCCTCACATAACCCTTCTTCTAATCTATTCTAATATTTTCATATCATTAGATTCCCTAATAGAATCTAGAACTTTCCACCACCCTTCTCCTTATCTAGAGAGTTCTCTCTCTATAAAAATTTGAGGAATATTAAATCTTCTCTAGAAATCTCCAATGAATTTTTAATTTAATAAGACAATATTCTTCCATTGCCTATTAAAATCCATGACTCCCTCTATTCCAAACAATGATAAAAATTCATGAAAAAGCAGTCCTTAATCTCTTAATCATCTTAGGTCATAATCAAGCTATTCTCCATTACTATAACTTCAAAATCTGAGTCTATTGTAAGCAATCATACATCTATAATCTTTAATATTTTTGATTGATATTGTTTGGAGTGTGTAGCTTTAAATTTTTATAATGTTGGTATAAATTTTTCATTTATTTACATTATAGTCTAACGGCTCTAAATTCATGAAGTAAATAATAAATTTGGGTATTTTTAATATAAATTTGCATATCAAATCCATTTTTCAAATTTATCATCTCATAGAAGCAATGATAAAAATACCAGACACTATAGTAAATGAGGTTGACAATTATTTAAGTTCATTTTTTAATTCTTTGACTGAAATTCTTGAATTTGGGACAAAGAAGGAACTATTTTTTATTAATGTTCAGAATTATTTAGTAAAAAATTTTGTGACTGAGAATAAGCTCAACATAAATTCCTATGTAGTGAATATGGGCATGATTTCTAACATTTGTCTGATGATAATGTCAAAATTAAACTATGTCTAAGTTTATTAGTCAATGTGCAAACTTATTTAGAGGAGACTTTAATGAATGTAAATATGACAACACCACTTAAAATTTTCAAAGAATATATTCTACAAATTCTCAGGGAGGCTCACATTCTTGAATTTTTCATTGTAGATAAAAAAATTAGTAAGCACCACTTAATTCACAGGTTTTCTTAATATATTTATAGCTTCATTCAATGGGAAAATGGTACAAGTTATAGAGACCATAATTTTGCCACCTTAGTCACACCACCTTAATTTTGTCATCACCTAATCTATCATCAAAAACTTTGTACTAACATCAATAAAATCACAATATAACCCCACATATAAAATTTTAATAAAATAATCTTATTTAATGTTATATACTAAAACTAAACATTTATAAAATATTAGTCTTGGACACTTGACAAATATAAATCAAGGCTCTACTCTTTGGTTCTAGACCTCCCTGTTGTTGAAAGGATCACATTCTCCATCTCACTATGCCTAAATGATTATCTCTTAGTTCAATACATATTATTTTGATGGACCAGGTCTCCTCTACTAAATAAAAATATTAAAACTTGATAAACATCCTTCACATTTTTAGATCCATACCTATTTTTTAGCCTTTTAGACACTACTAGCCATAGAGGGACACTACCACCAATGGTAGTGTCCAGATCCTTATCTAATGTCTAGCTTCCAAAATTAATCCAAATTTTAAATTATTTGAAACTTATGGGTCACCTTATTTGTCTTATTGATCCATACTATGAGATATTTTTAAGAGGTGTGGTATAAATACAACTCTAAGCCTTCTCATTCCTCATCTAATAAGTACCAACCAAACACCTACTAAAGTTAAATCATACCTTATATCATACCTTATTTACAATTATTTTCATATGAAGCATAAAAATAGTCAAATTATAGATATGAATCATTCAAAGAGTATCCCGTGAATGATATTTGTCAAATTACAAGCTAGATCATTACATGCATATTCATATAACATATTGTACCCTTATGCACACACTTTTCCACACATAGGGGAGAAATACATAAGTATAAGGCCCTCCTTAGAGTGTTGGTTATGTAGGTATCACCCATTGATAGAGTGGTCTTTGGGGAAAATCCATACCATGAGTGCACTAACCGATTTTTCAGCAAACTCATTCCAAGGGTGAAGAAGGGTGAAGAGATAGGGATTTGAAAAATCAATGAAGAGAGATAACCTATATCATAGATATAAATAAATTGGAATAAAGGTGATAGAAAACCCAAAATAGTAAATTTGGTCGCATCTAGTTTCAATCATTATTGTGTATTAGACACCAGAGTCATAGTTAAAGACTAGCATCGATGACAGTGTCCAAATCTGACAATAGTGTCTGAGGCCATAGAAGTGAAATTTTTAGATTATAACAACTAATCCAATATGTTGATCCTACATAATTTACACCTATTTTTATTCTATATTTTCCTATGCACAATAAACCAACTAAGTACCATTGATTCTTATTTATTGAAATAATTTTTAATAGTTATACTTTATTATTTTTGGCAAACTCTATTGTATAAATTTAAAATATCATTTATTTGAGTTTTTATTAATTGATCTACTAAAAATTATTTATAACCCTTTTTTTATAAATATTTATATATTATTAACATAATTACACCAATCTTTCAAATTTAGGGTTAAAAATTTGGTAAACCCAACCTTTGGTATCCAAATCCTAAATTCTCCTAGGGTTTTTTTTTTAATTTCTAATTATTATAAATTGCTTTTTCAAATTCTAAATTTTTAATTTATAAGAAATTGAAAATGTTAAAATGAAAATTCATTTTCAAATGGAAGATATAGAAGCATTAGTCAATCATCTCAATAACAACAAAACCTTAATGGATGCATTTATGTATGTTACAAGAGATGAGATCAATAAACATACTAAGGCTAAGGCATCCTCACCCAGTGATGGTAAATCCTTAGGTGGAAATATAAATAATTCCATACCAATGAGCCTCTCCTTGAGCACATCATCACTTCTTACATTTAATGGTGGCACATTTTATGTCTTTACACCATTGTTCCCTGAACCAAATACTACTATTTCTACATCCAATACCAAGTTTCAAATTAAACCAAGCTAAAAATTAAAACCTATATAACTTAAAAAGGAAACAACCAAAATGGTTAAGATAGTATCACAATACCATAATAAACTCATCTTATCCAATGTACCTAGGAGACAATTTACATGATTACCTAAGTCTGTAGCTTTTTAACTTCAGAAGCTTGTGGAGTATCATCTCATATTTATCCCTCCTCCCATAGAGGTTGATATGAGTCGACCTCTACCCAAAGGATATGATGATAATGAATATTATGACTATCACTAAGGCCCTGCCCACTCAAAGAGTATATGTTATATCTTAAAACATATGATCCAAGACCTCATTGATGATCAAAAGATTACCTTTAGTGATCCTCCAAAGGATTTAGATTCACAACCTAGTGATCACTAAAACCAGAAGATATTTAACAATCCTTTGCATATCATTATATGAGATACTTAGAAGTTCAAATCGCATATAATGCACATCCTTATCCATCACATTATATCCACCCATTAGATGGTATTATAGGTACTTACACATGCACAATACCTCATATGGTTTAGAGAGCTTTTATTTAATTTGATGATAATGAAATAGTGTATGATGACTCATATATTCATTCATTATTTATTCAATCATGCCTTGACTCATATGTATGTATTATGATGTTACTTATACATTTAATATATACACATGATGATTTATACCCTTTGACTAAAATCATCAGAGCATTCGATGGGACACCACATCATGTCTTGGTGAGATTGATTTACCTTTATAGGTTGGTCCAACACACATGGTTACCACTTTCTCAGTTATACCATATATAGGAGTATATTATATGTTATTGGAATGACCATGGATACATAAACTCCATGTGGTACCTTATATAATACATGGGTGTATTAAATACATTCATACTACTAGGGTAGTCATAATTCATAGAATTCCATATGAACATCCACTTGAGAAAGAGATGTTTATTCCAAGACAAATAATTATAAAACCTACTAAGATTAATATTATATGAAAGGGTAATAAATATGCAATCCCCTTTATTAGGTGGCCCCTATTTGAGAGGCCTTTGCACCAGAGACACATAATAGATTCCATAGAATCCTCATATACTACTACTACACAACATGCCTATTTACCTAGAGTAATCAAACATGTTCTATTTAAAAATACTCTAAATAAACCATAAATCACTAAGAGATGGGTCCATGAACCCATATTCATTTTATTATTTTTTCATGACCACATAGTCCTATTACACATACGTAGGATACCACAAATTTTATAGATCTAGATATGACACCTATGCATTCTCCTTAGTAGTATCGCCAATTTTGTATACTATATTTTGAGTTTGGATCCACTTATGATAATCCATTTGACGGGATCATAGGATAGCCTTTATTTTCAAATATTATAAAATACAAAAAAAATCAAATATTCAAATAAATACAAAACCATTAAAATAATTCAAAATTATAAAAATATTCAACATTTTCAGATTTTATTAGCTCATTTGCATATTTTTGTTTGTTTTATGTTAGTAGATAGTATATCATTTAATCCTATATACATATATGTTTCATGCATCTTTGAGTGTGATATAGGCACACCTAGACAAATTATATATGCACTTCCATATGTTGGACCTTTCATCTACTCACATCATATAGTACATTGGGGGCATCTAATTATTTGATCATGATTGATACATGTTACATATCCTTTATGATAATTTCCACATTATCATGTTTGATCTTATATGCTAACACATACACATGTTTATATCCATGCTCATATCTTTCATAGTGTACTTGATATCCCATAGCACATGACATTTTTGCTAACACATTTATGAAAGGACTAGTATAATATGCTTATGTTGGTTGTGTATGCTTCATATATTTATAACTTCCTTGAGTGTATTACATTTCTTGCTATTATCTTGTTTGTGGAAAATTTAAATATGTTCCTTGCTTGTTGGCCCCTGTGCCATTATATGTTGATTAGATATTTGAATATCTCATTATATGTTGTTTGGACATTTAAAAATGTCGTACCCTTCGATTATGTAGCATTTGAACATGCCCCTTGTATGAATCTCCTTGGACCATTTTTTTTGAATTACATTGAGTGTTTTTATGTGTGTACTTGATTATTTATTGAGTTTGTATTGTTAGTCTCTAAACATTTCCATGTTATATATCATGCACCTTTATGACTTGATGTGATCTACAATCCTAATTGATATATCTACTTTGATATGTTGTCCCTATATGCTAAATGATTCATACACATATTATACCCCTACCTTATCCTTTTGAGGTAAGGTAACTATAGAATTATATTTCCCTCACCTCAAAGGGGGGCATGTCATAGGAGCATGACCTCCACATTTTTCATAGTTTCCAAATCTTAGTGGGGGCATGTCATAAAAACATGACCTCTACACTTATATGCTTAATCAATATCTCCAAATTTCAATGGAGGCATGTCATAAAGACATGAACTCCAAAATTATACACTTACTTAATATCTCCAAATTTTAGTGGGGCCATGTCATAAAGACATTACCTCCACACTTGCACAATCTCCAATTTAGTTCCATGATTTAGATATACACTTGGGTCATAAGCCTATACATTGCATTGATTTTTCATAAATTTAAAAAATATTTTTTAAGATTTATGACACATATACTCCAGATTAGACATATTATAGTTGCATATGCCATGCTATTGCACCAAAAATTACAAAACTTACCAATTATACAACTCATTAGGATGCACTGATTACATCAACATGCATTATTATCAAACCTTTTTTGTTGTAATAGTTGGTTCATTTTATCAGTTGAAGTGATTAAATCATTAAAACTAAAAATATTTATAAATTTTAGTGATTAAATAATCTAATATCACTAGATTTATAGGATGAGATGATTAAATCACTCACCCTGACCACATTATATATATTCACACTTGAGTTGTGCAATTGAGGTATAATGATCTTAATGGTCGTGCCATAATCCATCCTTGCATAGAATTGGGGGAATAATACCTTATAATATCCTTCTTGATCCAAAAATTATAATTTTTGATTGAAAAATATTTCAAGAACACAAAAATAACACAGTAACAATGAATTCTCTGAGAAGAGATGTTTTATTACTCAAGATTGCATTACAACTATATGCTTATCTCTGGGAAAATATGTCTGATTTCTATTTTAGATTACATATTAATTTATACAAATTTTTAAATTATGGGGAGGATGTGGAAGGTCACCAATCTCTAGTGAGATGAATTGGTTCGACTTCCATGATTTAAAACAATACAAAATTCAAGGAATTACTATTTTTGGACTACACTACTAAAATTGAAATTTAGGGCACTTTCATTGGGTTTTTAAGGGTCAAATTTCATCAAGAATATCTAAATGTAATATCAATACATTATCCTCATTATTATATTTCCAATGGTTCAAATGGCGAGTCAATTGGAGCTATGGTGCAAAAGTTATGGCTCCCAAAAGTTCTGTCATCAATTGGAGTGGAACCATCACCCGAATTCACCTGAATTATTGCCCAGATCATTCTTCCCTCCTTGAGAAGAAATGGTACCAATTGCATCAATGTTACTCATCAGGTGTGGCAGTTGTGTCTTGATTTGATTCTCTATGAGCCACTCACCTTGGTGGCTAAGCTAGCCCCTTTTGACCACCCGATAAAGCGGAATAGAGCATCCTCTTATTGTCTTCATCCAGGTGTCCACAATTTGATCCTTCTCCACTAGAGAGAAACTATGTGGATCAATCTTGTCAATGTATAATTGTTTTTCTATGACTAAAATGTCCAACAGAGGTGGATTATATGGTTTGAGGGGCTTCACATTGAATATTCGATGTAGACCAAGGTAGGCTAGTAGGTTCAACTTGAAAACATTTTAACCAACTTTTTTGGTGATGGTGTAGGGACCATATCATAGAGGCCAAATTATTATGTGTGGGCCTAAATTTCATTCCTTCTAAAGTTGCAACTAGACCTTGTCACCAACAACAAAATGGTATGCAATCCTATGTCTATCATGGCGTTGCTTATACTTCTGATTCATCTTCTCTAAGATGTCACGACCTTGCTACTAGATGTGTTGCATTTGTTCAATGAACTTTGTTACTTTTGCTACCTCAAATCTTCCATGAGGTGTGTATTCCATGGTGGATAATGGAACAACTATATCAATTGGTACCATGGGTTGGAGCCCAAAGCATACTTGGAATAGACTGTGTTTGGTCAAGCTGTGTAGGGCCTGATTGTATCCATGTTGTATGAAAAGAATCCCCTCATCCCATGTGCATGGATGTTTGGATTGATACATATGAATCATGTGAACAATAAAGTAGTTCACCACCTCTTTCTAACCGTCATTTTGTGGATGGAAGGTTGTGGACTTCATCAGCTTGGTATCCATCATCTTCCATAGAGTGGACTAGAAGATGATCAAGAACCTATTGTCTCGATCTGAGACAATGGACTTAGAGAGACCAAAATGGAGCCATACATGACTAAAATATAGTTGAACAATTTCTTCAATAGATATATTTTTCTTACAAGAAATCATGATAGATATTTTTGAAAAATGATCAACTACAATAAAAATACAGTCCTTGCCATGTTTGAAGTGGGAAAACCTAAGAGAAAATCCATTGAGATAGATTCCCAAGGCCTGGTTGGTTCTGGCAATGGCATGTACAATCCTTGCTTCTTATTTGTTGGCTTGCATATCACACATGGGGTGCAATATTTGAGATACCTTTCCACATCCTTTCACATATGGGGCCAGTAGAAGTGTTTCTGAGGAACTTCCAATGTCTTTTCTAAACCAGAATGTCCATCTATCCTACTAAAATGTGCTTTCCATATCATCTTCTATTGATCTATAGCTAGAACATAGATGTGCCCCATATGATAGAGGAAATTATCTTGAAAATAGAAATTAGAGGCATGTTTACCTTTTTGAAGCACCTAATATATATCAACAAAGGTAGGATCTGCTTCATATAGAGCACCCCAAGTGGTAGTCTCATGTCCACACAGGTCAAGAACTATTGTGAGTGAAAAATTGGTGGGTGGCTTAGACAATATACAACTATATTTGAGCTCCCCTTTTGTGTTTGATTATTAGATGAAATTTTTGAAGATATGTAGCCCACTTTTGGTGCCTCTCATTTCACAATTTGCTCTGTGTCTAGATGAATTCCAATGGTCTATGGTCAGTGTGGATGACCATCTCTTTCCCCAAGATGTAGCATTTCCATTATTTTCAAGCTTCCATAATGGCATAGATATTCTTATCATATTTTGGATATTTCCTGACTATATCAGTGAAAGTTTCACTGTGATATGCAACAAGATGGCCATATTGCATGATGATAGCTCCAATAGCATATTTAGATGGATTTGTCGTCAACTCAAAAGGTTGATGCAAATCTGGCAAGTTAAGAACAAGGGCTGAGCAAAGTTTGTTCTTCAAATTCTCAAATGCCCTTTATTGTATTTCACCCCACTAAAATGTAGCTTTAGCTCCTCCTTTAGTCACTTGGGTTAGTGACCAAGCAACATGTGAAAATCCAAGAACAAACCTGTGATAGAAATTTGCAAGACCCAAGAAGCTGTGAAGTTCTGTGAGGGTCCTTAGTGTAGGCCATTCTTGAATAACCCAAATATTTTATAGATCAACATGGATCCCTTCTTCATTCACAATGTACGCAAGGTACTGAATTGTTGTCATCCCAAATGTGAATTTATTAAGATTTGCATACAACTTGTGCTCCCAAAGATTTTAAAGCACCTTACAAACATGTTGTAGATGTTCGTCCCATGTTATACTATAGATGAGAATGTCATTTAGGTAGAAAACCATGAATGAGTTGGTGAAGGTCACATGATGTCATCCATCATCCTCATGAAGGTTGCAAGTGCATTAGTTAAGCCAAAAGGCATAACTAATCATTCAAAGAGCCCCTCCTTAGATTTGAATGCAGTCTTCTAGACATCGATGGGATTGATGGGAATTTGGTGATATCCAAATTTGAGATCAATTTTGGTGAATAACTTCATACCATGGAGTTGTTCTAGCAGGTCATCAATCCTAGGGAGAGGGTAGTGATTCTTCACAATGATTTTATTTAGGGCTCGATAGTCAATGCAAAGCCTCCATGTTCTATCTTTATTTGGTGCTAGGATAATTGGGCTACCATAGGGTGAAGAGCTTGGCATGATGTGACCCTTTTGGATCAATTATTGAATCTATGTTTTTATCTCATCATTCTCCAAAATTGATGTATGATACACAGGACTGTTAGGCAAAGGTGACCCTGGGATCAAATTGATAGAATGTTTTACTTGACAATACAGTGGAACTCCCATGGGTGACTTGAATAAGTCATCATATTCTCTTGTGATTTTTCCCATATACTTTTGTTGTTGTGTTGATTGTGTAGTCATGACTGCAACATCAACCTTCTTGGATTTCTATGGTTTGACCACCATGAGAATGATTTGCTTTATCATTTCTACCAATCTCTTACATTTCTTGGCATTGATCAGGGAGATAGATGTGGGAGGTGGTACCTCTGGTACCCTATAACACCATGTTACAAGAGTGAGGGAGATTCTTTGAGTTTATGATACATAGATGCCATATCGATCATATATGAATGACTGACCAAGGAGTACATCACAAACATCTAGATTGACCACATCACACAAGACTTCATCTTGGAAAGGTTTTATTACATATGAAAGAAGACACTAATGGGTGACACAAAGGTCTCTGCCTGGGTTCAACCATCCAATACTATTTGGCTTTGGGTGAGGCTTCATGGATAAATTCATTCTTTTCACAACTTTAACAGAGATTAAATTCTTTTAACTCCCACTATCAAGAATGAAATGTAGAGGCTTACCTTTTACCCATAATTTGGAGTGGAATAATCTTTCCTTGTCATCTAGCCTTTCCTCATGGGACTATGATGAAGTGATGACAGTGTTAGGCTCAGCATCTATAATCTCTTCTTCATCCTCTTTGATTGTAGGTTGTGTATGAGATATAGTAGTAGATGTTGAGTATTGGGACTCAAAAAGCAGTGACTTGATGGCTCAACATTCTTCTTTGGAGTGAGTTCCAATTTTGTGGTAATCACACCATTTTCCAGTCTTCCCCTTCTAGGGTTTCTTATCTTAAAACTCCTTTTGCTTCTAATTTAGGCCTCATGTTTGACCTTCCTTGTAATTTTTCCATTTTGAGGGTTGACTCTTCATATTCTTTCTGCCATGCTTCTTCTCAATCTTCACTACAAACTTGTATGGCTCACCAAGGGTTTCCAAATTGAAGAGTTCTATTTCCCCCTATATATACCATTGTAGTCCACCATGATATTTGAGAGTCTGATGTTTCTCACTTTCTTGGATGCCTAATATTGTAAACAAAGAATGAAAAATGTTTGTGTAATCTTAAACAAATTGGTCCTTACCTTGGAAGAGTTATTGCCACAATATGTATAGATCATCATATACTCCAATGGGATAGTATTCTTCCTTTACTGCTTCCATGAAATCATCCCATGTAGGTTCTACCTCAAGGCCAATGTCATTTGTACTGAACCTCTTTTTGTACACTTCCCACCAATTTTTCATGGGCAATGATGCTTTCAAAAGAGCAAAAGTGATCTTTTCTCTATTGGTGAGCTTATTTACAAAGAAGTAGGAAGACAATTGATCCAATCAATTTTATACTACATCAGCATTGATTTTTCCTTCAAATATAGGAATATCAAAATTTACCTGAACCTTGAAGGGTGTTGGGGCACTGAAAGGATGGTCCATGGATGAGGAGCCAGGAAGTGTAGATGAAGAGCCAAAATTTCCCATAAAAAGTTGGTGGAGAATTTAGGCAAATTAGTTCAACATCTGTGCTTATTTCCATTGGAGGGCTTCATTCACCATTTCCTTGAAAGGATTATATGTCTGAGTGTCATCCACCATTTGAATTCCTTTGGAGCGAATAGGTGTATAGTTTGGAAGCTCTATTGTTTTCCACCCAAGCTTCTTGTAACCTGACCTCATCCTCAGGATCATACACTCTCAATAAAAACCGCTCTGATACCACTGATCCAAAATTTAGATGTTTTGGTTGAAAAATATTTCAAGAACACAAAAATAACATAGAAATAATGAATTCTCTTAGAAGGGATGTTTTATTACTCAAGATCGCAATACAACTATATGCTTATCTCTAGGAAGAGATATCTGATTTCTATTTCAGGTTAAATCTTCATTTATACACATTTTTAAAGTAGGGGGAGGATGTGGAAGGTCACCAATATCAAGGGAGATGAATTGGTTTGACTTCCATGATTTAAAACAATACAAAATTTGAGGAATTACTATTTTTAGACTGCACTACTAAAATTGAAATTTGGGGAACGTCCATTGGGTTTTTAGGGGTCAAGCTTCATTTAATAGATCTCAATGCCATCTCACCATGTTCTCCTCATTCTTATCTTTCCAATGATTCAAACAGTGAGTTAATTGGAGCTATGGTGCAAAAGTTATGGATCCCAAAAGTTTCGTCATCAAATAGGGTGGAACCGTCACCCGAATTGTCGCTTGAATTGTTGCTCGGATCACCTCTTCAAATATCAAAGGCTCAGGTCCAAATATTTTCTAGTTACAATGCTTATTAAGGAAGTTTACCAAGTCAAAGCATCAAGAGACAACATGGTTGCATCAACACATAGGTGTACTTTATCCTTTCTTTCTTTTCAAACATTTCAATTATTTCAAATTTTATATTATATGTGCTATTTTACACTATAACATGCTCTTAGTTATACACACCCAAGTACACATTTATTTCCTTTAACCTAGTAATTTCATCCTTATGCATTACTAGATTAATGGGGGCCATGTGTAGATATTAAAACTAAATATTTATAGCATCTTAGTCTTATACATTTGATAAATATCAATCATGGCTCTACCCTTAATTTATAAACCTCCTACTACCTAAAGGCTCACATTCACTATCTCATTATGCCTATATGTTTGTCTCTTAGTCTAATCCACATCATTTTGATGACCTAGGTCTCATATACTACACATAAAGCTTAAAAACTGATAAACATACTTCACTATCAATTTTAGATCCATACCTATTTCCTAGCCTTCTTGGCACTACCAACCACAGAGGGACACTACCATTGATGGTAATGTCCAGATTCTTATCTAGTCTCTAGTTTTCAGAAGTCATCTAAATTACAAATGATTCAAAACTTATGGGTCAAACTATTTGTCTTATTAAACCCTACCAAGAGATATTTTTAAGAGGTGTGGTATAAATACAAGTCTAAGCCTTCTTATTCCTCATCTAGAGAATACTAAATAAACACCTACTAAATATAAATTAATCAATTGCACACAATCTCAATTATGCCTTATTCACCCCCATTTTTGTATCTATCATAGGTTCAGTCATATTATAGGTCTAAGGCATTTAAAGAGCAGCCCATGAGTGATTTTTGTCAAATTATAAGCTAGATCACTACATGCATCTTCATATAGTATATTACACCCTTGCGCACACACCTTCCCACACATAGGGGAGAAATACATAAGTCTGAGGCCCTCATTAGAATATTAGTTATGTAACATCCATTGATAGAGGGTTCTTTGAGAGAACTCAACATCATGAACCCACTAACCCATTTTTCAGTAAACTCATTTCAAGGGTGAAGAAGGGTGAAAAGTTGGGGTTTTGATCAATTAGAGAAGAGTGACATCATGTATCCAAGATTTAAATACATCAATATAATGGTGATATAAAATAAAAAATAATGAAGTTGGTTGCATCTAAATTCATTAATTATCATGTACTAGACACCTACATCACAGTCAAACACTAGCATTGATGTCAACACCCAGATCTGATGGTAGTGTCTAAGGCCACATATGTGTAATTTACATAACATGATGACTAATATAGAATATTTATCCTACATATATTACACATTTTTTTAGTCTATATATGTTTGTGCACATAAACCAACTAATTATGATTATTTCTTATTTATTGTAACAACTTTCAATAGTTATACTTTACTTTTTATGGTAATCTAAGTTGTATAAATTCATAATATCATTTATCTAAGTTTTATATTAAATGGATTGTTATAGATTAGTTTCTCACCCTTGTGTCAGAACTATTTCTATATTCTCAACCCTGTTACACCAACCTTCCCAAATTAGGGTTAAACACCAATCCCACTAACATTACCCCTAAACAAATATCTAAATTAATCATTATTAATTAAGTTACACAAAATTAATAAATAAATTGATTAACCAACTCATTGAGTCAATCAACTAATAAATTATCCTACTCAAACTAACTCATTAAACCACTTAACCAACTCAGTTACCATTCAACAAACTCATTAAACCTACCAATTAATTCCCTCAACTCCCTTAACTAGTTAATTAATCTTACGACTTCCTCAACCTCCTAATTGAATGAAAATAAAATATTATCCATTAAAAATAAATTTATCCAAATAAATATTGATTAATCTAAACCATCCATTTCTCCCTCCTAAAATTTATAAATTAGACTTTCCTCTCTTCATTTAAAGGAGAGGAAAAATTTGGAGAAATAGTTATCATCTAATAATCAAGCGATCATCCTCCATAGTTGCATGCTGCCAAAATTATTACACATTCTATGAGCAACCACAAATCTATCAATCATGAGCAAATACACATCAATAAATGATAACTTCACTCATTTGGTAAGTGGAGGTAAATTATTTGTCTCTTTCATTTTTCTCAATCCAAGGTTGTGTTTGATTTAGAGTAGGAGTTAGTTTTCATTTAAGCTCTAAATTTGGTATAGACATTTTTTGCACACCCAGTAGGACATTACCCTTATTTAATTATTATATATTTTGTAATTTTAGGTTGTTTCTTAACATGTTTGTTGTTTAGAATGTGTACAATTATTTTAGGTTCATATTGCAGGTATCTTGGCTTGAAGATCTAACTATTTTTGCCATTTTTTTAAATTTCTATTTATGTTTTATGTGTACTAATGTTTTGCCTCTAATATTTGGCATTTCCATCGTTGGGAATGGCGTTTCCATATCAAAAATTCACGTTTATGTTTTTTATGTAGATCTCAAATAGGTCCCAAATAGGTAGTAATGTTTCTTCATTGAAGAATTACATTTTTGCACTAAAGAGTGATGTTTATGCATGGAGAAGTGATGTTTTTGCACTGAGGAATGATATTTTTGCACTGTGTGACATTTTTGTACTACTGAGTGATGTTTCTACATTGAGTGATGTTTATGCACTAATAAATGTCATTTCTACATTATGTAGCATTTTTACCTTATTAGTAGTGTTTTTGCACTGTTAGTAGCATTTTTACATTGATAAGTAACATTTCTATTTTATAGTTGATATTTATAACTTCTAACATTTTTGATATTTTGCTAACATTTATGCTCTAATTATTGACATTTGTGCTTTGAGTTTTAACATTTTTCTTTCCATGCTAACTTGTAGGAATTGTTTGTCAAAGACCTAAATTGTTAAACTACTAATCGGTATTATGCAGGTTTGTTGTAAGAAGACTACAAATTAGATAAATTTAATCACAAAATCATAACTCAATAATTAAAGAATTTTTTTAGTTGATCATGTTTGTGTTTAACTAAAATCTGCATATGCTCTTCTCTTGCACTGAAAGGCAATATTGAGAGTAAATATGGTTTTAGCTCACTTATGTCTCCTAAGTTAACTACATATGCTCTTTGCTCATGTCGTAAGGTGATCTTGGAAATAAAAAATGATTTATACCTTTTATTTTCCTTTTCTTATGGGTCTATGGACTTGGATTTCATCACCAAGTACTATTCATAGTCTATGTTCTAGCGGACTATAAAAATTCTAAGGAGGATTTATTATTAACCAAGAAAAAACTTAGTTTTACCTAGTTTCTGTGAAGTGAGGTGGTTAACCACCAATACCCATGCCCTAGACAACACTCTTACATCATGAAGTTAGGCCTTATATACACACAATATTTTAAAACTTTATAAATGACTGATGCTTTCTATTTTGTAGGAACCCATCAAAACTCAATCTCTCTGAGTACACACCTTAAAAGGTGCACCAAGAAAGGGGTGGGCAAACCATTAGTGCTTTATAATATTATTGTTCACTATACCACCACTTGAAATCAACACAAACCTATCATATATATTTACCTAAGCTTTTACACCTCCCTTACACACTCCTCCAAGTAATTCACCACCTCAAACAACCTCTTCCTAAGCCAAAAACCTCTTTTTGTCATTTACCGAATAAAGTTAGCCTAGGTTAACGCTGTTCTTAAAATATAAGCATGCTATGAGTTAGGTTGGTGCCAACTAACCTAGTCTAAGACCTAAATGTTTTATTTATTAAAGAACAGGGTCAATTGGGCTAACTTTATCGACTAATACTTTAGAATAGTTTAGGATTATATCTGACTATATAAACACATCATTTTCACCATTTTTATTAGAGAGAGATAGATTTAATCATTTATTTGTGCATCTACTAATCCACCATTCTACTTGAGGATCCATTACTTAGGGTTTCATACTACACTTGGAGAGAAGAATCTTTTCTTGTGGGATAAGTCTTTTGGATGCATAAGAGAAGTTATGTAGCCTAGAGCTGACCTATCTTTGTTA
Organism: Torreya grandis; assembly: GCA_037957365.1. Lineage (NCBI taxonomy): Eukaryota > Viridiplantae > Streptophyta > Pinopsida > Cupressales > Taxaceae > Torreya > Torreya grandis. The sequence continues at coordinate 1,241,068 of JARHVA010002492.1, read as the reverse complement.
TCCTTACAAACCAAAACAACCCTCTTACAAAACACCATTGGCCAAGGAAGAGATTGTGGAATGATATTAATTCACCAAATAAAAAGATATATAGCAGTATATCATAATTATATGGAATTATAGTAGAAAATATGAATAATAGATAAACCATTTCAAGGGGGAAACCTCCAAAATGATTTCAATAAGAATGAATACTCAATTATGATGATGAATAACTAACCATACCTCTTATATATAGTCTAAAAAGGCCATGTGCCACCCATAGGATGACCTACTAAGTATATGAATTCATAAATAACTATAAAATAATATGCAAAATGGTAATGAAAGTCACATGTCAACTACACATATCCATAGACATGCCAATGGTTAAGGGTGTAACATGCCCCTCCCCTTCAAAATGATGTTTTCCTCAACATTGAAGGAATCTTGGATGTTTTTGCATGAATGATTCATCTTCCCAAGTAGCATATTTAGAAGGTAGATTCTTCCATTTGCTCAGATACTCAAGAATCAGTCTGGATTGTAGTTGTTTAATACATGTTTGAAGGACCACTTCACGATCAAGAATAACCCTCCCATCCTCATCTATTATGGTAACTCAGTTTGAGTGGTAACTCTTTATCTAATGACCTTCTTAAGGTAAGATACATGAAATACTGGATGAATGCAAGTGGAAGGAGGAAATTCTAGCTTGTAGGCCACACTACCAATTTTATGCAAGATCTGATAAGGACCATAATACTTTGGAGATAGCTTATTATCCTTTTTATATTGGTTCAAGGACATTTGATTATATGGATGAAAGTGAACAAACACTCAATCACCAATTTCAAAATTCCTCTCACTCCTATGTTGATCTTCTTGTTGCTTCATGCAATTTTGGGATAAAGCTAAATTTTCATGCAAATTAACAAGGAGTTCTTGTTGATGTTGAAGGTGTTCCTCCACTGCACATACCAATGGGTGGGTCTTCAAGGGTGAAATGAGAGATGGAAGATGGTATCCATACAATTCCATAAAAGGATAGATTTTGGATGAACGATGCACTGACGTATTATATCATCACTCATCCAAGGGTAACCATTGAACCCATTTATCTTGTTTATCTGACACAAAATAATGAAGTTACCCTTCCAAACACTTGTTGACTACCCCAGTTTGTCCATCAGATTAAGGATGATAGGATGAATTATGAGCTAATCAGGTTCCCAAATATGTAAATAATTCTCTCTAAAAATTACTAGTGACTATGGGATCTCGATCACTAATAATAATCTTGGGAGTACCATGTATTTTTTGAACTATATTGAAGAAGGAAGAGGCTATTGTAATGGCCACCAATGGTTGAGATAAAGAAAAAAAATGAGCATACTTTGTGAGTCTATCCAAAATAACCATGATAAAATTTCTACCTTAAAATTGTGGTAACCCATTAATGAAATCCATAGATACCTCTTCCCATCATTGAGTAGGGATGGATAAGGGTTGTAAAAGACCCAGGGTTTTAATGGTTTCACATTTATTTTTCTAACAAATCATAAATTTGGCCACATATTTCTATACATCCCCCTTAAGTCCTTTCCAAAAATACTTATCGACTCTATGATAGGTTTTCAAAAACCTTGAGTGACCACCAAGTGGAGATGCATGAAGTTATTAAAGGATTTTTTATTTGAGAAGATAATTTTAATATAGATATAATCCATCTTTGTACCATAATGCATTCCCTTCCATGTTAACTTTTCAATCCCATCAGAACCTTGCTAAAAATTTTGAATTAATGAATGGGTAATACTATCATTTTCAAATTTTTCCCTTGCTTCTTCCAGCCAATTTACCTAACAAATGGTCATGGTACATAACAATGCCTCAATTTATTCATCTCACCTAGATAGTGCATCAGCCACCACATCTTCTTTTCTTGTAGACTATTTCAAAATCAAAACCTAACATTTTTGTCACCCATTTTTGTTGTTCTTTAGAGGATAATCACTATTCCAAAAAATATTTAAGGCTATCATGATCAGTCTTTACTTGAAAATGACAACCTAATAGATAAGGTCTCCATTGTTTGAATGCATGTAGAATAGCCATCATCTCTTTATCATAGATGGGTTTGAGCTAATTTTTACCCTTCAGTTGAAAACTTTCAAAGGCAATGGGCATACCCTCTTGCATGAGTATTGCACCCATACCATATCCGAATGCATCACATTCAACCACAAATTTTTTAGAAAAATATGGATTAGCCAATACTCGGGTGGTGCACATAGCTATTTTCAGTTGTTCAAATGCCTTGGTAGTTATATCAGTCTATTGGAAGGAGTCTTTCTTCAATAAATAAGTGAGTGGTGCTACAATACTACTATAGTTTTGACAAACCTATGATAATAACCAGTTAGCCCCAAAAATCCCCTTAGTTTCTTAAGTGTCTTGGGAATATGCCACTCCATGATGGCCTAGATTTTTTTAGGATCAACTTTTACTCCCTCATGTGATATAATTTGACCCAAATATTCCACTTCTTGAACTCAAAAATCACATTTGGATGGTTTAGCATACAACTGATGTTTCTCAAGAACTGAGAGTACTTGTTTCACATGATGTAAGTGGTCTTCCCAAAATTTTATATAAATAAGGATTTTATCAAAAAAACACAAGTACAAACTTTCTCAAAAATGGTCTAAAAACCATATTCATAAAAATCTATAAAGTGGATAGTGCATTGGTGAGACCAAAAGGCATGACCAAAAATTCATAACGGCATTCATGAGTACAGGAGACTATTTTAGGAATATCCTCCTCACGGATCTAGATTTGATGATACCTAGAGTGAAGATCTAATTACGTAAAATAAATAGCACCATGAAATTCATCTAAAAAATCATCAATTATAGGAATAAGAAACTTATCTTTGATAGTAAACTTGTTGAGCTCTCTATAATCTAGGCACATCATCCAAGTTTCATCTTTCTTTTGTACCATAACTACTGGAGAAGAATACTCACTTGGACTATGGTGAATGGTACCTACCTCTAATAACTCTTGTACCATTTTTTCAATTTCACTCTTCTAGGCATAAGGATATCTGGATGGTTTAATATTGGGCTGTATACTTCTAAGAATTATTATGATGGCATGACCATGAGTACAATTAGGAGGAAGACCCTTTGGCATGGGTCCAAAAATAACTAAATTCTCATCCAATATTTGTTGTAACTCAGGATGGGTAAATTCCTTAGTTTGTTGGACATCAATGGAAAAAAAGTGTGCCATAAATCCTTCATCACCTTTTTTCAGCATCTTGGTCATATGATGTGAAGTAACCATTTGTGGAGATTCAAATTTTAATCCTCGTAGTTCCACTGGCTTGCCTTCAGAAAAAAAATGCATGAATAGTTCATGGAAATTCATCTTAATAGTACCCAATGTGGTGATCCATTGTACTTCCAAAACAATATCAGTCCCACCCATAGGAATAGAAAACACAGGAGAATCTATCAAATAGTCCCCCATTTCTAACTTAATACTATGGCATTTTCTATAATAATTAACGATACCACCATCAGTAATCATAACTTAAAACTCTGGGGTTGGGTAGATGAAATAATTCAAATGAGTAACCATCTTATTATTGTTGAAATTGTGTGTATTACTTGAATCAATCAACAATGTGACCCTTTATTTCTTAATAAAACTCACCACCTTAAGAGTCTGAGGAGTAGAAATATCTACAAGGGCATGACAGGAGATAGTAGGTTGAGAATCTATAACTTCATCCTTAGGTCCTTCAAAACCCTCAATAGATGCCTCCTCATATTATTCATCCTCATCAGTCCCTTTAATGTAAAATAACTTCTTTTCATCACATCTATGACCTTTTCTCCATTTACTATCACAACCATAACATAACCCTTTGGCAAGCTTATTCTCAATTTGTTGTGGTGTTAATCTAGTAGGTTGAGGCCATGATGGATTTGGGAAGGTGCATTCCTGACTATTATTTAAATGATGATGTTTCATCATATCTTTTTCTTATACCAAGCATGCCCTTGGTATAGCTTCAGATATAGTTTTGGGGTTAAACATACAAACCTCCAATTGAATACTATCTTTTAGTCCACCCAGAAAAAGGTTAGTTAGATTTGCCTCAGTGATATCCTCCACACGTAAGGATAGATTTTGAAATTGATGAATATAATCCTTCACTATTTCTATTTTTCATAATTTGGATAATTGGTTAAAGTAGTTTTTAGAAACATTATCCTAATAATGAGACATCAATTCATCAGAGAATACTAACCATGTAACAGGAGCACCCATCTTTTTATTTTGAGCAAAAAACCAATGATACCAAATAAATGGCTCAGGTTATAGATATAGATATGCCACAACCACCTTTTGAGAGCTAGGAGTTTGGTGTAAATCAAATTTATTTTCAATTTTATTGATCCAAGTGAGTGGATCCTTACCATCAAACTTGTGTAAGTATACTTTTGGCAACATCGGTTTTATCCCCATATTGGCAGTGTTAGTATTAAGAAGAGGAGGACTAGAAGGAAAAAGTGGAGGGCTGTTGAGTGGTAAATAAGATGAAATGGTATCCAAGTGTGTCATGATTTGATGTAATTAATTGTTCATGCCATTAATATCCCCTTGCATTGTTGATATTTGAGTTTGGAATTGCACATCCTTCTACATTACGCCATGTAGGTTTGATTGGATTTGAGAAATTATATCAAATTATTTAGACTCCATGTCATCCTCCAAAGGGGTTTTAGGGGTTTCTTTCCCTTTCCCCCATCCACAGGTGTTCAGACCAGCCATATAAAGCCTTGATAGTGAACCTTATTTTGCCCCATTGACCTAACTTTAACTACTATGTTTTTTGAATATGTAGGCCTCAAATCACAACTATCAAAGAATAGACCCAAATGAATTTTTTTCAAGGTTTTCAAAAATATTAAAAAATTTGAAAAATTATACAAATTGTGAGCTATAGAGCAAATTTATTAAAAACACTAATATGGTGATGACTTTTGAAAAATACATCTAAATAAGCTGAAATTTTAATGAAAAATTACTTGAATGATTTCTCAACTCTAGTAAAAAAAAATTTAGATAAATTTGTACCTATTTATAAGATATATCCAAATTTAAAGATCTAGGGTTTTTGACCTAATTATGGCACAAATTGACGCTCTGATACCACTTGGAATGATATTAATTTACCAAATAAAAATATATACAATAGTATATCATAATTATATATAATTATATTAGAAAATATGAATAATATATAATCCATTTCGAGGGGGCAACCTCCCAAATGCTTTCAATAAGAATGAATACTTAATTATGATGATGAATAACTAACCCTACCTCTTATATATAGTCTAAAAAGGACATATGCCATCTATAGGCTGACCTAATACATATATGAGTGCTTAAATAAATGTAAAATAATATGCAAAAGGGTAATTCAAGCCACAAGTCAACTACAACATATCCATAGACATGCCAATGGTTAAAGGCATAACAGATTAAAGCTCGACGGGTTCGTCTTCAATGAAAGTATTCCTAACTCTTGCTCCTCTATTTTAGAAGATAAAAGTATCATAAAAAATGGATTTTGAATGTATTTCTCTCTCCATGCATTAGTATTATATCTATATTGACTCGATTATAATTCTAATTTGCATGTTTACTTTTTATGTTTATTACCCTCATTTTGTGTCACATGATTTATTGAGCACTAGATTATATTTACTTTACTTTGTATTTACTTTGATAAGAAAACATCAGACCTAGCTAGGGTTATTGGGTGGTATTGTTTGAATAGAGGCTTTGAAACCCTCTCTAGTGATATTGTGTGGTAAGAGACCCCTTAGTTAGGTCTAGCAGATTCATATTGGTCATGACCCTAATTGTATAAATGTACCAACAAATGGAAGGGTTAGTGTGATTTATATTCTCCAAGTTAGGATTGATTTGTAGATCATTTTCACTTTCCCTTGTATACATTATGGTGAACACGACATGAACTAACCCTTGCAAGTTTTATTTCACATCTTCATGTATTATCATTTATTATTTATTTCATTTTTACATCACTAGATCAAATTTATCAACTCAATCTAACATTTTATGTGTAAGTTCAAAACAAAATCACTTTTATCAACTCTATATTTCTTTGTGCAGGTGATATTCAACCATAGATAATTAGATTAATCAACTCAACTGAATTCATTGCTTTACATAAAGGTTTTCAAACTCATTCGACTCAACTTACTTTGTTAGTAGGATAATTTTTTTCATTTGGATGACACTGTATAAAAATAATAGTTTCACCACCTTTAAAATTATCAAGTTCATTTTCACCATCTTAGTCATTTATATTCTTCATTATAGTCCTATTTTTCACAGTTTTTAGTCTATAAAACTCTAACCCTATAGTGAACTAGATTGACTTGATCGACATAGTTCTGTATCTTTATTTTTTGCCTAAAAGATTCAATTGAATCATTTGAATATGTTATTCTAGCTCTTAATTCAACAAACATAATCAACCTAACCAATTTTGTTCTATATTTTTTACATACTTGGTCACTTGAACTGACCTTGTACTCTTCAAGCAAAGGAATTAACTCACCTTATTAGTAATTAATTCACTTTTCATTTTGTTTCTTATTTGCTTAGAGTAATACACATAGACTAAATAAGAAATTTTAATTTATCAATTTAGTCACACTATTTTTATTTTATTTAGTTGCTTCCAAACCACATAACATCAAAAAATATTATTCAAATTATACCCAAGGAACTTGGATTTCACCACCAAGGGGGAAGCTGACTTAGTTTTTTGGAGGAATATAAATACATGGTTGATGGTATATATTAGCAAAGCACCTAATATCTTTATTGTTACATGATTATAAAGTGAGGGGGTATGCCCTACTACCAAGCCAATACCATCATCTCTATTTCCTTTTTATATCCAACTCTCTATCACATTTATTTCTTGAATGTTATAATTTAAAACATTTGGGAATGACCACATAGATTAGCATTTTTATTTTTGCTTGCTCTCTAATAATTATATATTGTATCCCAATGAATAACATTGATGAACCAAATCCATTTCACAATTCTCAAGATAATTCTCTCTCTAAATCACCTTATTACATTGAAGGGGCAATTGACACAAGCTTAACCAACAACCCTATAAGAAATATTTATAACACTAATAACCCCTCCTCTAAGAATTCTCCACACACAAACCCATCTCCTAATACCAATTCATAGAATATTCCTCATACCAATCCTAACAATCCACGTTTAAACACTAATAACCCCACTCTACCAATTGACACTAGTCAAATTCTTGCAAAAATAGTATGAAAAATGAACATTATGCAAACATATACTACTTCTCAAATGATGTAAATACAACATCATTTATTAAAAATGGTTAATGAACCTCCTATTCTCCTACTTGAAAATAACCAAAATTTTATCCCTCTACCTTTTAGAGATGTTGTGAGAAATATCATTTCCTAACCCATTATGCACAATAATATGTTTTAAAATATTTAAAATGAACCTTTTTCCCCCTTCATTGTCTCTATTAATATTAGAAATATCTCTCCAACTATTAAATATGATGGGACTAAAGACCCTACATCTTTCCTTAAAGCATTTGGTAATCTTTATAAAGAGTGGGTTCAAAATAATACCTTTGCCACTATCAAAATTTTAGTCAAAACATTCACATGAGGTGTATTATAATGGTATAATCAACTCCCTCAACATTTTATATTTAAACTCAAGGATTTAGTCAATCTTTTAGATAAGAAATTTCAACACAGTGATCTTCTTGAAAACTATCTTATCCACTTCATCAATGCTAATAATCCCCTTCTAAATCATCTCATGATTTCATTAAACAATGGAAATCTTTGTCTCATAAATCCGATCATAATGTGACTTATGATAACTTATTTTAACTATTCATAACCACCCGAACACCTTCCCTTTAATATAAGGTTTGAAAATTTTCTCCCCAAACTTTAAATAATGTCATCGATCAAGCTGAAATAGAAGATTTTCTTATGAAATAGTTTGATACTAACATTAAAACCATAAAGGGATCTTTCCAAAACTTCATTAATACAATCCCTAGTAATCCTCCTCAAACAAAACTAGGAGTAACCAAAATGGAAAATCCCCAAGTTTCCCATGCACCCCTAACTGTTCAACAAATGAAACAATTATTAGCACCTTCTAAACCCTTCACTTACACCAATAATCCACCTACATGGTATGATCCTAACAAATTTTATTGGTTTCATATCGATATCGATCATTCCCATGAAACATGTCGTGGGTTTTCCAAATTTGTTGTTTCTTTTATGTTAGGAGATACATTCAATCATGATGCTATGACCAAAATGCATCATCATGATTATGTTAGTGCCTCTCAAAAGAAACAAATTACCAAGCCTTCATCCTCTAAACATCCAAAAAAATTCTACGTCTAACCCACAACATTCAAACAAGGATATATGTGTAATTGATGCTGACTATGACCAATATTATACCAATTCTCAATATGTGACTACAACTAAATTAAATTATCAACATAAACCCGCTGACTAAGATCACGTCACTAAGCCAAAAAAACCATCACTTAACGAAAAACTTCTCAAAGACACCACTACCACGACCATACCTTTTGACACAAATGAGGAAAAACTTCCATAACTAGAACCTCAAACTACCTCTCTTCCAACCAAAAACATTTTACCCTCCAAACCTTGTGTTGGTTCTTTATATTCTAAATCTCATTGAAATTTCTAAGAAGAGATCAACTTCATGCCTTGTAAAATACCCCTCATGTATTTATTTCATACTTCTCCATATCACCACAAATTCTTATAACAATTACAAGACATTAAAGAACCATTTTATCTTGAATTGGAATAACCTCTTCAAGATCCTGCATTGATAGAAGTACATACTATTGAAATTATTTGTACGTCTTCCAAACCTTCCATAAAATTCCTTGAATAAGATATGATTAATGATGAAATTCTTTTTCAAGTCAATGATCCAACTCTTTTCATTAAAATCACAATCAATACCACCCTTATTAGAAAAGTCTTAGTTGATGATGTTAGGATCTTACAGCACAATTGATTACTTTTGTATAAGCAACTAAACATGGAATTAAACCAGAAATAATAAATAACTAGAAATCAAAAACAAAAAAGAATAGGAGATACAAGAAACAACCAATCTTGTATTAACACTCTTCCAGAAGGAAATACAATGAAGAAATCTCTCTCTCTTCTCACACCTCTTAGATGTACAGATCTCTTCCCCTCAAGAGTTCTCTCTCTCAATTACAACCAATTCAATCCTTGAATTGTCTACCTTTTTTCTTGATTACAATGCTATGAGGATCTAACCCTATTATATAGAACTAGGATTCATGAGCCATACATTCTCCACCGTTAGATGCACCTCTTAATCAAAGGTTCAAATCTGTCTTGCCAAAAATAGAAAAGCGAACTCAAAACTAACAGTTAATCTTTTCATGCAAACAATCTATTTTTCCTCAAAATTAGACTTCTGGAACACACAGATGACCGACGTCGGTCTCTATCTGTCTACATATGACTGATGTCGACTGATCAATAATAGACGTCAGTCGGTCCTGATCGATGTTGGCAACTGTGTAACTCTAGTAACCTCTACATTTGCTCATCTGGTGAAGCTTTTAGCTCCACAACTCAACAATATCCCACTTGGAGATAAACAACTACCCCTGTACCTGTACAACAACATCCTATAGCTTGTTTTTCCATCTTCAAGTTCAATCTTGAAGACCAACAAAAGTTGAATGAAGATTCAACTTCTCCTTTGTTACCGGCTTTATTAACATATCGGCAGGGTTCTTATTTGTATGGATCTTTTCCAGCTTCAACTCACTGTCCTCCAATACTTGTCTAATGAAGTGGTACCTAAGCTGTATATGTTTGGTTCTTGTATGAAAAGCTGAATTCTTTGCCAAATGAATTGCACTTTGACTATCACTGTACAATCTGCAACTCTTTTGCTCCTTTCCCAACTCTTCCATGAACTGAGTCATCCAAATCATTTCCTTGCTAGCCTCTATGACTACAATGTATTCTACCTCTATAGTAGACAAGGCTACAACCTTCTGCAACTTTCAAATCCAGCTAACCACCATTCCACCAATAGTGAACACATATCCTGTGGTGCTACTCTTGTCATCCAAGTAACCTGCCATATCTGAATCTACATACCCATGTAGAGAAGTGCTTGACCATGCATAGCATAAATACCTACTGCTGGTCCCTCTCAGATACCTGAGAATCCATTGAATTGCTTTCCAGTGCTCCTTTCCTAGATTGGCCATAAACTTGCTGACAACTCCCACTGCTTGGGCAATATCAGGTCTAGTACATACTATGTACTCAACCTCATCATGTGATTTAGGACACTGTTCATAGCTCAGCTTGAATTGTCCAACCATAGGTGTGCCTACCAATTTTGCATCCTGCAAATTGAACCTCTCCACTACCTTATTCACATAATCCTCTGGAGACAAAATCAACCTGTGATTTTCCCTGTCTCTAGAAATACTCATGCCAAGGATTTTTTTTGCTCTTCCTAAATCCTTTCTGGCACATGTCTAAGCTAATTTTACCTTTAGCTCAGTAATTCCCTACATGTGTGACCTTGCATCAAGCATATACACTACATACAGTAACAGGATAATGTAGCAACCATTATCCAACCTGGTAAAATAAACACAATGGTCACATTAACATTGACTAAAGCCATGCTTTGTCATAAACCTGTCAAACCTATACCACTGTCTTGGAGCTTGCTCAAGACCATATAACCTGGCCTTCTGTCTCACCTGTCCATTCTCTCCTTTCTTTAACCTATGAATCCATTCATCTTTCAGTGCTTTCTTTCTAGCTAGCAACTCTACCAAATCCCACGTTTGGTTCTCTCCCAAGGAATTAATTTCCTCATTCATGCCATGCTCCCACTATTTCTTATATTCTACCTGCATTGCCTCTTTAAAACTTCCTGGTTTTCCACCATCAGTGAGCAACAAGTAGTATAAAGAAAGGGAATAATGAATTTGAGGCTTACTTACCCTTTTAGACCTCCACATGGGTGTTTAAGACTCCTTGACAGCTTGCTGTCTACCCAAAATTCATTCTAATAGTGATCGATTTTGGTCACCTCTAGCCGACCTCAGTTTGCACCCGACCGATGTCATTTCCACTTGATCACTGACATTAGTTTCTTGACTGACGTTGGTGTCCACCTGCCTAACATCACCGACTTTGGTTTGCACATGACCGACGTCAATTCCTGCCTGATTGACATCAGTTCTCACTTGACCGATGTCGGTAACTGTGTTTTCCTGTGAGTGATGATTTTTACCTGCAAGCTCATTTTGGATCATAACATTGTCCAAATCAACACTACCCTGCTTAGAATTATTCAGCCTCTTGAGTTGATCTCTGTCCATCATCTTCTCCTTAAAAACCAAGGCTTTCTAGTTCTTAACTTTGTCAAAAACATTAGATTTCCTCTTTATGCAATACTGTGATCCTCCAATAGAAGCTACCTTCTTTTTTGACCCAGTTTCAAGAAACCTCACTTTCTTTTGTTGCTTACAGAAATCTCGATCTATGCTTTTCAAATCTGAAAGCTTACCATTTGACTTAAGAACATCCATTCCCTTCTCACTCATGTGACCAAGCCTATAGAGGCACATCTTTGCATCTACATTTGAAGTAGATAAAACATAAGGAGAATCAGTAATACAAGTAGATAGATAAAGTGTACCTACTTTCTTACCTCTTGCTAATACAAGTGGTATCAGAGCTTGGTTCACTAACACCTTGGTTCAAGATCCTGCATTGATAGAAGTACATACTATTGAAATTATTTGTACGTCTTCCAAACCTTCCATAAAATTCCTTGAATAAGATATGATTAATGATGAAATTCTTTTTCAAGTCAATGATCCAACTCTTTTCATTAAAATCACAATCAATACCACCCTTATTAGAAAAGTCTTAGTTGATGAAGGGTCAAGAATTAATGTTACCTCCCTTTGGTTAATTCAATAACTTGGATATACCAAATAACACCTTAAGAAAACTCATCTCACATGTCATGGATTTGTTACAATAAATCAAAACCACTTGGTTATATTTAGATCCTCTTCTCTATTAGACCTAAGAGCATAGGTACCAAGCTCATGGTCCTTGATTTAATATTATCTTACAATATACTTCTAGATCATCCATGGACACATTGCATGAGGGATATTGCCTTCTTAGGTAGTCAATGTATTAAATTCATCCATAATGGAAAAATTTATGAACATGAGGCTCATCCTAATCCATGGAGTATTCAACTACCCAACCTCAAATCTCAGTATCATACTCCAACCATTCCATGATTAACATTGCACCTATACCTAAATTCATTCACATGAATATAGATTTGTAGGTCACTCTTACTAATTCTAATGATTAGGAACTAAATGAACTACAAAACACTTGAAATACTACTAATTTACCTCCTTATATTTTAGAGTGCCTTCTTCCTTCTTTGTTACCATGATATTGCACCATCCTTCTAGTTGATGAGATCACTAAACTACCTCCTCCATGTAGTACACCTGAAGCTTCTTACACAAAAGATGACTTCACATGCAATGAATACGAAGTGGAAATATTATTTCAAGATCCTTTAACAATGTCTTCCAAAAAATTCAGTGATCTAGGTGTATCTACTTTTGATGCTTCTCTAGAGACAAATGCATGTACTATTTCCCACACTTATGATGAAAATTATATCATGGCTCAAGATCAATTACAAGACTTGGATGTACAACACTATCAAGAAACCTTAGCCAAAATACTTGCTTTCAACCATGATGTATATATCATTCATATATAAATTATAGTGAATCAAAATCTGAAGGTCATGTATCTCCCATTAATCCTCCACTTCTCAATACCCTTTGGGTAGTTGAACAAATCTTACCTCTATAAAATTCAAAATTTTTAGAACCATCTATACCTTATATATCACCAACCAATCTACCTAGTCTCATTCCTTACCATAATCCTATAGATACCACTAAGGCTATCCACCTCACTTTTACCAAATTGACATATAAAACGCAACCCAATACACTTATTACCAATTTGGTTGACTCTAATCAACCTCAACTAACAATTCCACCTACACATGAAATTACCCATGATGTTAAAGCCATAGATGTATGACAAATACATTATAAATATGATCACTATGGTAATAAAATAATTGATCTCAAAGTATACCAAGAATATTATGGACCCTCACCCATGCTCCCTAGTGATGAATCCATACTAGAGAACCTCAGCTTCCATGACAACATCATAAACATGGAAACTTCAAACCAAAAGCTCCTCATTTTAATAACTGCATCGCTAGTGTGGATCTTAATATAAATCCTATTTCTTCCCTTCCTAATGCTCTGTATCATTTCCAAGATGAAAATGTTATGCTCATTGAAGAAACAACAAGAATAGAATACAATACACCATCATGTCCTAGACCCATCACTATCTCTAAAGAACTCATGCCAATAGAGCATGATAACTTTAGCTTATTATTTGATAAGTATCATGAAACCGTTACTTGGTCATATTAGGAAATGCCAAGTATCGACCCTAGTATCATTATATATAACATCATCACTTACCCAAATGCAAAACCCATGTGACAAAAATAATGATAATTTCCATCTTATGTCATAAATAAATTATTAAACTTTTGGATGCCAAGTTTATTAAACCTATTGACTATTTTGAATGGGTATCAAATATTGTTCCCATTCATAAAAATTTCACCATGGTCATTCATATATACATCAATTTATATTATCTTAACCTCGCACATCCAAAATATAATTTCCCATTAATTTTAATAGATGACATCATAGATTCCACTTCTAGATATGAAATTTTGTCACTTATAAATGGTTTTTCAAGATATAATCAAATTCACATAGACCTTAAGACCAATACAAAACAAAATTAACTACAGAATGGGGCACCTATTGCTACATCAAAATGTCTTCCAACCTTAAAAATGCTAGAGCCACTTATCAACAAGCCATGACTCACATTTTCCATGATATTGTATGCAAGATTATGTAAACCTATGTTGACAACCTCATTACCAAATCTAAGAGTCACATAACAAACCTCACTGATCAGGCTATCATTTTTAATTGATTAATCAAATATAAAGTTAGGATTAACCCATACAAGTGTGTCTTTGGCATCACATTTGGTAAGCTTTTAGGGTTTCTAGTCTCTCTTCATGGCATTGATGTCGATCTCACCAAAATCAATACTATAGGCAACATGCTCATTCTGCATTCCATTATTGACACTCACACTTATCTTAGCAAGCTTGGGTCAATCTGAAAGTTCATCCTAAAAATAGCTTATCGTATCTACTCTATTAATTCCCTTCTCAAAAAAGGTAATGATTTAGAATGGATAGATTGATGCCAAAAATCTTTTGATAACATGAAAGAATCTTTGTTCCATCCTCCCACCCTTCAACCACCATCTAATGACTGTCCTTTAATATTAAATACCTCTTCTACCCCCATATCAATTGGGGAAATGATTTCTCAACAAGATGATACCGATAGAGAATATGTTATTTAATACATTAGTCAAGGCCTCATTAACTATGAAAAATATTCTACTAAAGTATAATTATTGACCAAATTTGACTTCTAGTCAAATGAGGTCAACCCTATCATTTAAAACTTTTTAAGAAGGTTCATACATATCCTATGGGGTCTCATATTGTTTTATATATCATACTTAACCTTATCCTAGTCCTTGTCTAAGTTCATCTCCCTTGAATTAGCCTAGTCAACTATGGTCAAACCTTGGTCAAACTTAGTCAAAGATCCATTTTGAGTCAAATTATCCTAATATGGTATTTATCATGTTTAAATGTGTTTATAAGTCATAAATTGGTCATCTATCATGTCTCATGTTTAAAAAGGGGTCTTTTGGCCACCTTCTAGCCTATTAATTGACTTGTACATACTTTTATGCAAACAAATTTGACACCAAGGTGAGTTTCAATGTGGATCATGTCAAGATCATGGCAGGTGATAGTTAAAAATTAGGTTCATCAATAAAGTGGTATTTTACCCTAAAAATAGGCCTTTTCAACACTTTTACAGACTTATCAACTCCCTTTTAGTAAAAAACATGGTGGTGTGACTCTTCACCTTCCCACAGGTCATCCCCACATTTAGATTGAATATATTGTACAAAAAGTTTGATCTACAACTCATATCTCTTCTTTTTCCATTGGAAAACCAAGTAAGAGCAAGTTCAAGCACTCAATATGGAAGCTATAGGTGGATAGTGCTTTGAGTACACTTCACATCCATAATAATAACTCTCATATTGGTGGCTCCTCCTTCATGATCAATCATTTACACTCTAGGTAGCTCTTTATGGAATTGCATTCAAAAGGGGTGTAAGTTTGCATCTATTTTTTTTTTTTAGGAATCCATGGAGCTATGTGAGTTTGATGAGGTGTTTTTAGGTGGGAATAAGGTACTCTCCATGATGTTTCAATCATCCAAGACTTCTCTTTCAGTGCCCTTGAAGGAGGATTCCAAAATGTGTTTATTTCTCAAAGTCGGTAGTCATGGGTGTAGAACTTGAGTTTTATAAATGTGGAAGAAGCTTCATGAAATGTTATAATGTACTTTAAATCATGATTTTAAGGTTTATTTTAATAAATAATCTTGTGGGATATCAAATCAAGTACTCCTTGCAAGCTAATTTGCCTTAGTCTCTTTGCTCACTACCTTGTTTCCAAAAATGTGCTTATAGTCAGTTTCTCCAGGAGGTTTATACAGAGATTTTAATGATGAATGTATGGTGGAGTTAATTATTGAATTCATATCACATATTCAAGGGTACTTTGATTCCATACTATGAAGGTTTGAAGGCTATGCAAGGCAAGATTTTCACTTCAAATAGTGAGAAGGCCATTTTGGGTTCTCAGTCCCTAAAGGATCAAAACACAAATCCTAGGTGCTTTTGATGTTTTCATATTATGAGATCATGATGGTTTTGAATGACCTTTATTGGTTTACCTTGTATCCCTATGCACAAGCACTATTTATGCCAATTTTGAGGTCAAAAGGAGGAGTGGAAGATGGTTTTTAAACAAACTCAAAAGTTGCCAAAAATCATTGATTTGTAGTAGTGATGTCTACAGGAAGGTGTAAAAAGTGATATTGTGTTTCATTTAAGAAGTTATAGACCATGATTAAAGTTAAAACCATTTCAAACTAGTCTAAAGGGCATTCATAGGCCAATATGACAAAGACAAGGCCATTTTCAATGTTTTGGACCCCTAACACACCCTCCCTTGTTTGTATAGGCCTAGGAACACCAACAAACATTAGCCTTAACAAGTTTGTAACCTCAATAGGGCTTATAGTGATCAATTTAAAGGTGTGAAATGAATTATAAATGAAGTATATGTTTAAATAAGTACTAGGTCTAAGGTAAAAGAATTTCTTGTCAATAACATGACCTAACTGGACTCAGTCGACCACCTACAGGCCTCAAACTCCATAGAAACACAATCATGGGTAGTGAGGGAACAATTTGGAGTTTGAATTTGGTTTGGAGTTACTTAAATATGGATGCAAGTGGGGTGGCCCTAGATGAATGAAGAATGACCTTTAAGAAACCTTTGACAACCTAAACACATCATGAACTACCCCTAAATCTTGCCTAAAATCACCTACAAGACTATCTTAGTCTAAATAGGGTAGAGGATGATCCAATTGAAGGCTTAAACATGATTTGATGCTAGTTTGGAAGGCTGATAGGTAATTACAATGAATGAAGGAGCCATATAGCCTAAAGGAATAAGGAAAGGAGGACCATGAACATCAAATTAAGTTCAGGTCATGACCTGCAGGACCCTAAACTCATAAAAACATTGTGATCTAGGAATTTGACTCGAGAGAGGATGGTTAGTATGGTGTTAGTTCCAAAATGAAAACAAAATGAAAGAAACACACCAATAACATAACATCTCTAGGCCTAGACACTAGGGAGAGTTTAGTTAACAAAATCAAATGATAAACACAACTAAAAAGCAAGGAATGAAAACACAAGAATTCCTTCACCTTTCTTGGATGCTCTAAATGCCTTTGTAGTGGTGGCTTGATCATCTTGTGATCATGAAGTACTTGGCAATGGAATCTTGGCTACCTCCATCTCTCCTTGGCACCTTTGGCTTGAGACTTGGCTTGGCTTGAAATCAATTTGGCATGGTAACATAGTTGCTTGAAGCTTTTAGAACCAATCCTAAATTATAACTTTGCATTCTCAAGTCTTTTGAAGAAATTTGAGCATAATAACTTTGCATCAAATAGCTTAGAAATGATGTTCATGGCCTCTTTATTTATAGATTTTACAAATATCTAGAATCAACCTGAACCATCCATCTAGAGATTGATATGTGTGGTTGAGGAATAATTCAATTTTTGATATTTTGTTTATAATTATCCTCATCATGGCATTGGCAAAAGGGGTAATTAAGAGGCATGGAGGGCTTTGATGAGGCATGGGATGCATGAATATTGATATTTGTGGCATTTATAGCCTAGGGATGTCTTCCTAAGAAATGAGGTCACCTAATGATGCAGATATTCAATATTCATTTCCAAAAATAAGTTTTCAACAAGTTTCCACAGAATTATTAATTAGGCCTTGATTTGGATTAATGATCTCTTAAGCATGATTAAGCACTTTGTGCACAAATTACTCAAATTGATCAAAATGCCTTGTTATTAGTCCAAAATTTGATTGGATTAGAGTTGTAAGGTGATGTCAGATGCATTGGAACTGTATTACCATTTAGGATGTTACCAACAACAAATAACAAAGGCACATGTCTTGTGCAAGAGGTTTGATATTAAAAAGATATCTAGAGCACCTAGGTGCAAAATTAGCATTTTGACTTGAAATGATTTGATCAAAGTTAACTGGCCCATAAATTGCATTGCCCTATTTAGGGATACCCTAGCCAAAATCAACACTTTAATATGTCAGTTTCACATCATTTAGCATGTTTTAGTGTTTTTAGGCTAAATTGTGCATTTTAGGTAGAAATTAGCCAAAAGATTGGTTGGAGGTTATCGATGACTAGATTTAGGTGTCTATAGTTTTCCCCTGTTTGAGAAGATGTTGCAAACCATAGGTAAAGAAATGTATTCTCAAATAATGAGAAATGTCCTATATGCCAAAAAGAATATGATGACTGAAGAACAAATCTCTAAATGGTTTTGGGAAACCTATTATGATGCCCCCTCGAGGTAGTGGCCATCACATTTTTTGATGGATGGTTCCTCAAAAAGAAACAAGAAGAAAGGTGAAAATAATCCATGGTTAAGATTAATTCAAATGAGAAATGTTTGCATGCATTGATGCAAAAATGATGGTAATTTTCCTAAAGGTGGTTATAATTAGGAATAAAAGTCAAAATAATGATTTGCCTATAGATAGTTATAATCATTAAGCAAACCTAGATTGGCCAAAACTGATGGTGCCCCAGTTAGGGATGATTAACAAGCATAACTCAAGGATATAACCTAGAATAAAGATTAAAGAGGGGTGGGTGTAAAGCGATGAAAGAGATGGATAGAGGAATAAAATTGATCATCAAAAATGATTTAATTGTACCTACCAATGAGGAGATGCTCCTCCTGATTAGCAATGATACAATAAAATGGTCAAATGAGTTAATTTGATCAAGGGTGGGATGGAAGGGTTTGCTAAGGTACCAAGGAGAAACTTTTATGGCTCCATTGATTGTAGACCTTCTTGAAGCTGATTTTTGTTATAGCATGTGATTATAGGCTTCATGATAGAACACCATGTAGACTATCCTTGTTGGTAAATAGGGCCAAATAATGGATGGTAGGTTTGATTGTGAAATGGAAATGGTAGATGATAATGGTGGGAAAAAAAAAAGAAGATTAGGACTTTCAATCAAATGTAATGTTACTGATGCTAGATTTGACATAATTTTGGTTATGGTAGGGTTAAAGACTTGTTCTCTCAAGAGGACCACTAGATTTTGTTGTTTTTTGATCTTGAGAGTAGCTACCATCTAATTAGGTTGTAGATTGGAAGATATTTTGATTTGATCTTTGATTTTGTCTTCATCAACTAGTGAAGAACTTTTATTCTCAGCTATTAATGCCTCAATGAAGTTTTCACCAATGAAGTTGTCTTGATTGTCCTATATCACTTTAAATAAGGTTTCACTAAGGAATGTTTACTTTTGAATTTGATTATCTTCTAGTGCTTCTAAAAAAGTTTCACTAAAAGATGCTGAGTTCTGACTTGGATTGTCCCCTAGCACCTTCAAAAAGGTTTCACTAGGAGAGTGTTATTATAATACATGAATGTTGTCTTATCCTACTTTCTCTTCTTCAACTACTATATCACTATGAATGAAATTCAACAAAGTGTGATTATTTCAGATGCAATCGACACATGTGGGAGATTAAATGTCAATAATATGGCTATTTTGGTTTATGGTAATAGCCTGTGAAATGAAAATGAAATGGGGAGACGCTGCATAATCCTCACAGAAGATACTAGTATAACTTGTGTCAAAGATAAAGTATTCATCCTCAAAAACTATAGAAGAATCATAAATGTATTAAAATTGATCTACAAGGCATGCATAACCAATGTTGTAAAATCCATGAACATATTCTTCATTTGAATCTGATTCTAACTCAAGGGACTTAGAATCTAATCTTGATCAGATTCTGAGTCTGATTTTGATCCAAGAGTAAAACCTGAATCTAAATCTATTTCTTCATCTGATGGGTACTTTGTTATAATGTTGTCTTGTTGAATATTTGGTATTGGATAAGTAACAACCTGTAATGACATGATGGGCTCCATAAAGACTAGTTTGTCAAAGTGAGACTCCTCTAGGATGGGAAAAAGGTCAAGAGATAACTCCTTAGAGATTGGCTTGTCAATAGGAGGATCTTAAAAAATAGGCACATGGTCGAGGTAATGATTTTCCTAAAGGCATTTATAATCATTAAGAAGTGACTCAGTAAAGACTGGCTCATCAGAGTGAGACACCTTGACAATTGGTATAGGATCAATAGGTAATTTATCACTGGATGACTTATCATAAATGGTTGATTCAATAAAAACTTCTTGGATTGGTTGGTTCTCTTGGCCTTGGTTTCATATGAGTTTTAAAATACCAATTTTGAATACAGCTTGGTCTTCAAATGATTGGATCGATTGAGGTTTGGTTGGGATTGGTACTAGATGAGGAATGACTTATGGTTTGATAATGGTAGGGCCTTAGGGAGCGTGATTACTTGCATGAACTAAAGGACAAAGTCTTGAGATGGTAACGATAGGGCATTATGGGGATTTTTTTCCTACATAAGCCAAAGGACTAGGTCTTGGAATGATGAAGGGGCATTATGGATCTTGATTGCTCACACAAGCCAAAGGATGAGGTCCTATTATAAAAATGGTTTAGCATTGTGGAACTTGATTGCTCACACAAACTAAAGGATGAGGTCTTGGTATGGGAATGGTGTGATATTGTGGTCTTCAAGTAGAAATGGTATGATGTGGTGGAACTTGATTACTTACATAAGCTAAAGCATTCAAGTCTTCCTCATAAACCATATCATCCAAATCATGAGTTAGCTCATAAGCTGGTTCTTGATTGTGTTTTATGTAATGATTATTGTAAAGAGGATGAAAATCCATATCCCAAACAACATTATCTATAATTGGGTCTTCAAATTCATCCTCACAAGCCTCTTCATACCAATCAAGGTCTTGAGTTGGATCATAAGTTGTTTTGTGACTTTGTTCCCATGAATGATTAATATGAGGTGGATAGAAATCTATCTCACAAACCTTATTAACATCATTGGGGTCTTGAATAAAGCCATAAAAGTCATTTTGTGTGGCCATTATATCATAATTTAGATTGTAAGTGACTCCACCATAAGTGTAGCTAGACATATCCATGTAAATGATGAAAGATCTGAAACAAAAAGGCCTAGAGTTCCACAAACTTTGAAAAACTATGTCCAAAGGACAAATGGTTCAAGCTTCGTTTAACTTGGTTGAAGGGGTGGAGCTGTATCTCCAATATGGTTTAAAAGTGGAGCTGTATCTCCAAAATTATTTATGTTAAGACTTGGCATAAAATAATCTAACATCAAATGTCTAATGTCAAATGTCATACGCACAAAAGGTCAAGTGTCTGAATAAAAATTGGCATGTCAAAGGTCTAGGTCAAAGTGTTCCAAACAAGGTCTAAACTAGGAAAGGGAAAAGTTGAGTTACTAGGTCTTTTATCAAAATATGGAGTCAAAAGCTAGGCTCAAACAAATAGGCATACACTAGGACTTTTGGCCAAATGCCATCAAAAATTGAAACAAAGGTTGATGTGATTTGATTTAATCTAACAAGTTTGGAAACAACTTTGACATAAACTTGACACATGGAATCAAACATAAACATGATCAGTTGGCATAAGGCATAAGACAAAAGGCTCTTTGAGAAAGGTTATGTTCTCCCAAATAAAGGCATAAACAATGATGAGGATAGGTATTAAACAAAAAAAACCATCAATAGTTTTCAAATTTGGGTAATCGATTAACCAAAGTTATGCAACCCAAAAGAGAAATATCTATGTATTAGCTCCATGAATTGAGGCCTAAACAGAAATCAATCAATGGTTGAATCTAAACTTGACAAGGCTAATTGAAAAGTCAACATTGAAAACTAGGATTTGACCAAACAGGCTAGACAAGATTGGAAAACATGATAGAACAAGATAAAGGTCAGAAAGGTATACATGACATGGTTTGAAACAAATAGTTTTTGGCACAAGCTGAAACAAGTCTTGAAACAAATTGAGTAGCCGAACAATGTAAGCATGCTCGAATGATGTGATTAATGTTATGTTTCAAAAGACTTAAAGGCAAAATGGTTTTAACATGATTTAGGTAGTATAACATTACCCTTTGTAACTCAAATGACACACACACAAACAAGTTTAGTAAAAATTTCAAGGCACAAGTGTGGTGTAAAATGGCCAGCATAACACCTCTTTAGATAAAAGAGTGATGTATAGACAAATTGGTTTTGACATGGCTTATGAACAAACAAATAAGTTTTAGTCTTTAAAGCATACCAAATGAGAAAATTATCAAAAAATACACTAAGTATAATTGTCCAAATCCTAGCAAGGGTATGGAAAAATGGAGTTGACTAAAACTATGAAGGTTTCGATCGTTCTAGGGAAATCAATTGCACAATGACTTTCACATCAAATAATGCAAAAGATAAGCACATAAATTGGGTGATCATAGCATTGGATAGTTATAAAAAGGTCTAGTCCTTTTTACAGCCACTACATCTTGCTATTCAATTAGTGTAGTGTGATGTCCAAATACAAATACGTCCTGTGTGCAACTCCAGAGGAGTAAGTGAAGTCAATGTTGGGAGGTGAAAATCCAGGTCAAAACTTCCCTAAAGAACTCATGGGAGGTAATGACATCCCCCTCACAATTTAAGTTTTCATAAAAATAAATAAAACATAAAATAGAAATACTTTAAGGTCATTTTCAAGATCACCCAAACTTTGATAAGTTTTTGGGGAGTGCTTTAGATGACTTTCTTTCTAAGCCTTGGACTAGGTTATTTGCAATAGGAATGATGCTTTTGATTCTGAGGGTTCCCTAAATAGGAAAAATGGAAGAGCATACACACAACACGCCTCTCTTTTGTAAACAAAATCTAACTTAAACAACTATTGAAGATAAGAATTGACAAGTGTGTTCAATTTTAAAACCCCAAATGAAATATGCGGTGGTATTATTCTGACCCCTTGGTCTTAGTTGTAACTTTAAAAACTAATGATAAAACACTTATTTAAGCACCTTAAATGTTACTTTAAGAACCAAAATAATGTTCCTAATTCATTTTAAAAGCATTCAAAAGGTGGTAGAAAACATGATTTATCAAATTTGAAATCCGCTAGTTACCTGTCTACCCTTAAGGCATCACCCCAAAAGTAAATATGTTAGATCAGAAACATTTTAAATAGATTTTCCAAATTTTGTAAAAAATATATAAAACTTGAAGTTAACATAATTTCAAATTATGAAAATTTATGAGAAAACATGTGGTTTAAAAAAAAATCATCTAAAATGGAGTCCGTATGATCCCAAACCAAGCATTTTAAAATAGCTCTCGGGTTTGTGTTTTTAAGAAAACACAATGATCAATGTCAGTTATATAACCAACATCAATTAAAATTACTAACCAATGATGGTTATATAATTGAAATTGGTTAAATAAATAATGACCGATGATGGCTATGCCAAATAATGATGGTTTTACTAACTAACGTTGGTTACTGTGTAAACCTGTGGCAAACAAAAATGGGAAAATAAAGTTAGAAAATCAATTTGCAAGAGTTTAATGGTCCAAATGAATATTTTAAATCTACAAATGATATTCTTTATGTGTGGGATGCATCTAGTCCCATCAGGTATGCCATAATGTGATCTATTAATTTGAATCATGAGAGGATGGTGAGTATGGTGTTAGTTCCAAAATGAAAACAAAATGAAAGAAACACACTAATAACATAACATCTCTAGGCCTAGACACTAGGGAGAGCTTAGTTAACAAAAGTAAATGACAAACACAACTAAAAATCAAGGAATGAAAATAAAAGAATTACTTCACCTTCCTTGGATGCTCCAAATGCCTTTGTAGTGGTGTCTTGCTCAGCTTGTGTTCATTAAGTCCTTGGCAATGGAAGCTTGGCTACCTCCATATCTCTTTAGCACCTTTGGCTTATGGCTTGGCTTGGCTTGAAATCAATTTGGCATGGTAACACTAGTTACTTGAATATTTTAAAACCAATCCTAATTTATAACTTTGCATTATCAAGTCTTTTGAAGATATTTGAGAATAATAACTTTGCACCAAAATATCTTAGAAATGATGTTCATGGCCTCTCTATTTATAAATTTTTGCAAATGTCTAGAATCAACCTGAACCATCCATCTTGAGATTGAGATGCATGGTTGAGGATTAATTCAATTTTTAGATTAAGTTTATAATTATCCTCATCATGATATTGGAAAAAGGGGAAATTAAGAGGCATGGAAGGCTTTGATGAGGCATGTGAAGTATGAATCCTAATATTTGTGGCATTTATGGCCTAGTGATGTCTTCCCAAGAAATGAGTCACTTGATGATGTAGATATTCAATATTCATTTCCAAAAATAAGTTTTCAACAAGTTTACATGGAATTATTAATTAGGACTTGATTTGGATTAATTATCTCTTAATCATGTTTAAGCACTTTATGCAAAAATTACTCAAATTGATCAGAATGCCTTGTTATTGGTCCAAAATTTGACTAGATTGGAATTGGAAGGTGATGTTAGATGCGTTGGAACCGTATTCCTATTTAGGATGTTACCAATAAAAAATAAAAAAAGAACATGTCTCGTGTAAGAGGTTTGATAGGAAAGAGAAATCCAAAACACCTAGGTGCAAAATTAGCATTTTGACTCAAAAAAAAACTGATCAAAGTTAGTTGGCCCATAAATTGCATTGCCTCATTTAGGGATACCCTGGCTAAAATCGGCACTTAAATATGTTAGTTTTACATAATTTAGCATGTTTTAGTGTTTTTAGGCCAAATTGTGTGTTTTAGGTGGAAATTAGCCAAAAGCTTGGTTGGAGGTTATCAGTGGCGAGATTTAGGTGTCTACAAACACAGTCAAAGGACTCTGTCCTAGTCAAAACATGGGGACAAGTAAGTAACGATGAGATGTTTGGATGTAGGTTATAGTGAGAGTCATGTTGAAAAGTCGTTGAAACAAGGTCTATAAATAGATAAAAATTCCATTTAAACATCAAAAGGAGGAGTCAAAGCAAAGGAAACAAATTTTCCAAAGGCAAAACAAACTTGTACCCTACCTACCATGCATATTCTGCCTACCTAATGACCAATATTAGAATTTGGATCTCTTGAGGGTCAAAAATAGGAATAAAAAGGTTAAATTTGGTAAAAATTACCCTTGGGGTTGATTAAGATTCCACAATAACCAAATTTTCAAGACTAATAGGGGAAGTGCCCCCTATTTTGGTTTAGACAAAGGACACTATTCCCTTTGCATAGACCCTACCATTTCATGAAAATAGGTCAAATCATGGAATAAAATGTAATGAGGGTTCAAGTTAAGCTTCATGAAGCTAAAACACACCAAGGGAGACAAGATAAGACAACTTGGAGTGTTTGGGGGCAAATAGGGTGCTCCAACCAAGGAGGTTTGCATGTATACCTAGTGGGAAAGAAATAGGTCTAGTCTCAAATGGAGAGTCAATTTCATTTTGGGCCTTATTCAAGCATCCCAATGTCTCAAGTCACCTTCATGGAAGTGTAAATTAAGTGTTGGAGCTATTAGTAGGTAGATAAATCCATTTTGATTGCCATTTTGAATGCAAGGTACAGACAAACCTATTGGCAAGGCTAGACATGTTTCCAAAGCAGGGGTCAATTTCATTTCCATCTTCAAGGGAGATTTTATAGTGACTGGAGGATGTTTATAGGATATATTAAGAGGTGTTACAAATTTTTTTTCAAGATATTCACCAAGAAGCCACCATTTAGCCTAGAACATACTTAGACCTTGTTATTTGTGTAAAGTTGACTCGAATGGTCATCTTAGAATGCTCATATATTTCATAAGCCTTTGCATGGGACTTGGATATATTAAATTTTTTTGGAGGGGGTCCTTAAGAAACCAAAAGTTCAATTTGGAGAGAATTTAAATGTTAAACCTTTATGAACAAAGGTTAAGAGTACAAACTATCCAAAACCCTGTTTTGGGACCTAGAGGTGAAAATGAGCCTAAAAGTGTACCTAGATGGAGGAATTTGGCCCTAAGTGCTGAAGATAATTTGTTTCCAACTACATTAATATCATATCCATGGCCTTGTATTGTATGGATGTATATGAAAAAGAGGAAAATAGGTCTTATTTTGACCATTTGTTTTGTTGTGTAGGCATGGTGAACTTCCAAGAGATGAAATAAATTTTGAAGGGAAGATTAAGAATTTTTATAAGTCATTATAGTCATTATATCAAGTTCCTAAGATCCTAAGTGTGTCTACAAACTCATTCTTTTCAGCTAGTGTAGCGAGTCAGCTAGCGAGGACTTAGAATAGATGACAAATCTTCATTTGAAGATCCTTTTAAGGCCAATTTATTGTAAATGATGGCATTATCACTCCTTAAATATGTCATTTTTCCTATTTTATATATCAGATTTCAGTTTTGAAGAGCTTGAAGGTGCCAAGTGTGAGAGGTGAAGTGAAAAAGGCTATTTTGAGATTGCCAAGTGTGATCATGCATGGCCAAGATGATAGGAAGGGTCATGAAACTCCCCAATTCTGTGAGGGATTCTTAGTAACCACTCCTACTTAGATTCATCATCAAAATTAATCAGGTGTAGAGTTTTGGTAGTTTTGTAAGGCCAATCATAAGGGGCAATTTTCTATGCATAGAAATAGAGTTTTTTGACTATTTTCATGTTTTGGATGATTGAAGCTGACATTTGTAACCCCTGACATAATATGGCTCACCTGATCCTTTTATCTCATGCATTTGTAACTATTTTTCACATTGGTGACACATGTCCTTTTACCTCTTCAACTTCTCCTCTCTCTCTTTCTTCTTCCAAGTTCTATAAATTGGGCCTTCTTGGCCATTGTATGGATCTGGTGAATCCCTACCAAATTTTTGCCTTGAATAAATAAATAAAAGTATTTTAACTTATTGAAATATTTTAATAAGTTTACATGATGGTTTTTGGTCTTGTGCAAGTGTAAGTTTCATCTACCTTCACATGTTACTTTGCTTGGTACCTTGTGTGTTTATGATCTCTCTCTCTCAGGTTAGAAAGAAGTGTCAAAGTGGATTGAAAGTGTAGTGAGTAGGCTACTCAATAGAGTGTCTTATAATTCCTATTGTCTATTTCCTCCTATCCTATGTTATCTCTTAGACCCCATGTTGAAGCATTGATGTGAGAGGGAAGATTAACATTTAGATGAAGTGTATGTGCAACTTGTCCTTAGTTCCAAGTGTATAATAAGGGTATGAGTAGAGAAAATATTTTGGTGTATCACCTCCTATATACTAAGTTTACTTTCATGTTATCCCTATCCCTTTTCATCCCCAAAGTGTTAGTAGTAGGATATGAGCTTTAGTCATGCATCAAGGGGTGATAGCCCCTAATCTAGAGATCCACCTCCTAATAGGGATACCCACAGCCCTGAAGTGGTTCCATTGTCTCACTTGAGTGAGGAAAATCTTGTCCATCTCCTCATTAGGTGAAATTTCAAGTGACAACAATAACATGATTGCCTTGCTATCTATTTCTCAACTAAAAATATCCATCACTATATGCTTTATATTACCACTTATGTCATTGTCCACTTTGTCATTTTTTTTCTAGAGCATTATTACCTAGAGATAGAATTAGTAAATTGATGGTCCTCTTGATGGAATTTGACTTTGAATTATCACATAAAAATCTGTCAAAGGGTAAGTCATCATCAACCAACCTGCAGTGGCACCTATACTAGCTACAAATCACCTTCAAGATAATCTCCTTGATGACAACATTATTTATATGAAGGTCTTAACTAGGATATCCCATTTAAATATTATTTCCATAATATCACTACTGATTTAGAG
Organism: Torreya grandis; assembly: GCA_037957365.1. Taxonomy (NCBI): domain Eukaryota; kingdom Viridiplantae; phylum Streptophyta; class Pinopsida; order Cupressales; family Taxaceae; genus Torreya; species Torreya grandis. The sequence continues at coordinate 1,213,086 of JARHVA010002492.1, read as the reverse complement.
GCAAATAATCAATAAGATACCAATATCATTCTTGATACTCCTAAATCCAAAGTAGTTATCAAAGACCTCCCTGAAGTTACCATTGATTTTCATGAAGACATGTGGACCCTACACTTTGATGGTGCCAAATGCCTCCAAAGATTTGGGGTAGGTTGTATTCTAACAAACCCACATGGTAATATCATACCTTTGGCATTTAGGTTAACTTTTTATGTTACTAATAACATGGTCAAATATGAAACTCTCATCTTAGGTATGAAAGCAACACTTGACTTGTATATCCCATATCTACATGCTTTGGGTGACTCACAACTTATCTAATGCCAATTTAATGGTGATTATCGGTGTAAAAGTGAAAATATAGTTGCTTATCATCAAATGGAAACCACACTTGCCAAAGAGTTTTCTTCTTTTACCATTGATCCAATTCCAATAGATCATAATTCCATAGGTGATTCTCTTACTTCTTCAACATATTTATTTCATCCTCATATATTACTTAATGATTCCCAATTTATTATCTAAATAATAAAATAACATTATTCTATCCAACCAAATGATTTTATCATTTATTGTATTGAGGTTGTCACTATTCAACAAATCTCATGATACAAAAACTCATCTAATTCCTTAAACATCAAACCTATCCTCTAGACATGGATTCTCACAAAAAGACTAGAATACATAAACAAGCCTTTAAATATGTCTTTTGATACAACACCCTTTATTTCCATAATGCACAAGGTACCTTGCTCTATTGTGTAATGAAATCATAGGTTCCTCCTCTCCTCAAACAAGCACATGGGGGAATTTTCAATGGTCATTACAGTGGACGTGTTACAACATGTGAATGTTTAAGTTTGGTATACTTTTGGCTTACTTTAGAGAAAGATTCTATTCATTTTTCCAAAAAGTGTAATCCTTGCCAATTCATAATGATTTAATCCATTAACCAAATTTCCTTGGCCATTAACAATTATTTTATCATTATTGCTAATGAATATTTTACTAAATGGGTTGAATCCATGCCTCTCATCAATGTCATATGAACCACTATTTATATATTTATCCTTAAATAAATAATTCGTAACTTTTGAGTTCCCCATACTATCACTTCTGATATTGATGGTAATTTCAAAAATAAGGGCATGAAATAATTGTGTTAAATTTAAAAATTATCATAAATTTTCCACACCTTACTGTTGACCAAATTTGACCCTACATGTCAAATTGGGACCCCTATAGTTAAAAATTTCAACTTTAGATTTTTTATGGGTCTAATATTTTGTCATAGGGAATTTTATAATTTATTTTATGTAATTCAATACCTTGTTAGACTTAGTCATGGTTTGATAAGTTTATATGTCACTTTGAGTCACTTAGTAGGCATTTAGGGGTCATATGTCGGGGAATCCAAGAACAAACACACTTGTTCTGATCCCACTTGTTAGGATCTTGCTCCTCAAAAAGAACACAATATGATTACCAAACTTAAGCAATTAAACATGCAGAAATATACCAAAAATACAAGTAACTAGAATTCACCAATAGCATAGAATATGAGAGACAATATACACTCTTATATATTAATATTTGTACAAAAAAGAATACAATAAAGAGCCGCCACACTCTTCCACCTTATAGAGGCTTCCCACACCTCAAGTGTACAGTAATTCTTCTTCAAAAACACTCTCCTACCAAAAACGGTCCCAACACACAACTCACACACAGAATTGGTGTTCACCTCTCCAACCAGTCAGTAATAACCCTGCCAGTACACCAAGCACTCTATAGTACTTCAAGTTGATCTCTCATGAACTTGCAACCTGCAATTCAACAGACCATACTCACAATGGAAGGATCTTCCTTGCCTTCCTTTCTAGCTCATTAGTGGAACTAGGAGAAATACACACTTTGTTCTCTTCACTAGCACACTTTACAATACATGCCAATGGGTCTATAAATAGATCCCAGACTTAAACAATAACTTAGACTCTTAGTTTGCTATAATTATCCACGCAGCTCAAGACTCAAAATAGCCTTTACATGCAAACACTCCATTCACTAAACTAACTGTTCATGCAACGAATAGTTCTGGAACACACAGGCGATCGATGCCGGTCCCTGCTTGCCTGGTTCTACCAACGTCGGCCAATTTTTTGCCGACGTCGGTTGCCTTCTACACTGATCATGACCGATGTTGGTCATGTTTCCAATGCCGGTGCTTCTGGCTCTTTAGCAACCTCTTTTTCTTTATCTGCAACAAGTTGAAGCTTTTAACTCCACAACCTAACAATCTCCCATTTGGAGATAAATAGCTGCAACTGTACCTATACCTGTACACCGTCTAGTTTGTTCCCTTGGCTCTGTATCCCTCTTCAAGATCACCCTTAAAGACCAACCACCACAAATCCTATGGTGCACAACCTGTCATCCAAATTACCTGCCACATTCGCATCTACAAACCATGTAGAAAATAGCTTGTACCTGCATAGCATGTGCACATGCTGCTGGTCCCTCTAAGAATCCACTAAACTGCCCTCCAATGTTTCTTTCTCGGATTGGCTCCTAACTTTCTAACAACTCCCATTGCTTGGGAAAACTCAGGTCTAGTACATACCATGCACTTAACCTCATTATGTGAATCAAGACACTGTTCTGTGAACTGTCCAACCATTGACGTGCTAAGTGGTCTCACACAATCATCCAAAAACAAAGTCAACCTATGACCTTCCATGTCCCTAGAACACACTCATGCCAAAGAATCTTGCTACTCCCATTCTCCATGACACACCCCTGAACTAGCTTTACCTTTAGTTCAACAATACCCTGTATATGTAACCTTGCAACAAGCACATCATACAGTAATAGGATAATGTAGCTAATATTATCCAACTTGGTAAAGAGAAACACAATGATCAAACCTCCATTGCCCTACAACTTACTCAAGACCATATACCCTGATCTTCCGTCTCACGTATCTATTTCTGCTCTTCTTCATCTTGAACATCTAGTCATCTCTCAGTGCTTCCTTCCAGCTGGAAACTCTACCAACAAATCCCTGTTTGGTTCTTCTCCAAGGAATCACATCCTCATCCATGCGAAGATCCCACTGTTTCTTGGATCTACCTGTTCTACTTCTTTAACAACTTCCTAGTTCTATACCATCAGTGAGCAACAAGTAGTGTAAACAAGAGAAATGACAAATTTGAGGCTTACTTACCCTTTAAGTCCTCCATATGGGCGCTTGAGACTCCTTGACAGCTTGCTATCCACCCAAAATTCATCTCAGTGACCGATGCTAGTCACATTCCAGTCTGCACTCGACTGATGTCAGTTCCCTATGACTGCCTCATCGCTGACATTAGTTTTCCCCTTGCCGATGCCGGTGTTTATATGCCTTGAGTCACCGACGTCGGTCTGCACATAGCAGATGTCGGTCCCTGTCTGGATGCCGATGCCAATTTTCCTGTCGATGTCGGTCTCTGTGTTTTGCTTGTGAAAATTGACTTTTTCTCGCAAGCTCCTTTTGGATCAAACCCTTATCCAAATCACCCTTGCTTTGCTCAGAATTCTTCTGCCCCTCGTGCTGAACTCTGTCCATCACCTTCTCCTTGAAAACCAAGGCTTTCTTGCTCTTGTCACTAACATCAGATTCCTCAAGAAATGTCACTTTCTTCGTCTGCATACATAAATCTTGATCTATACCCTTTGACTCAATAACATGCATCTCCTTCTTACTCATGTGACCAAGCCTACAAAGCCATGTCTTCGTAACAGAAGAAGAATCAGTAATATAAGCAAGTAGATAAAGAGTACCTACTTTCTTACCACCCGCTAATTCAAGTGCATCCGCTGTGAGAGTTCTTATGCATCTCTCATCACCCAACTTTCCTGAAGCAATTAGCCGCATCTCCAAGATTGGGACTTGCATGACCTCCTTTAACACCCATGTGTTACCTGTCTACAATTTCAGCATCACTTTCCCTTTGCCAACCATCTGACAAGGCTTTCCATCCCCTAAAAAAATTTCTCAAAAGTCTCCCTAGACATACTCATGAAAAAATACCCTATTTGGGGATGCATGAAAAGAGGCACCAGAATCTAAAACCCAAGATTCTACTTTATCCAAAGAACATACCAAAGCATCCTGTGCAATGAACTCTACAACATCTACTTCTTCTTCATGTCCTTCATGTTGATCTGCTACCAACCAACAATCTTCTTTTCTCTGCTCTTTCTTTCCACATTTCCAGCAGGTTATTCTGCCATACTTGGACTTGGACCTCCTGCCATTAAACTTCTTCATTCTTAGCTTACTATCTTCTGCCATTGCTCTACTCCCACTCAAACAGAAATCCCTGTGAGTAACCTGTAATCAAAACACACTAACCAGATCTGAACCAACCTATTAGTATCCCAACCAAAAGCTCTGATACCAGTTGTCGGAGAATCCAAGAACAAACACACTTGTTCTGATCCCACTTGTTAGGATCTTGCTCCTCAAAAAGAGCACAATATGATTACCAAACTTAAGCAATTAAACATGAAAAAATATTCCAGAAATACAAGTAACTAGAATTCACCAATAACATAGAATATGAGAGACAATATACACTCTTATATATTAATACTTGTACAGAAAAGAATATAATAAAGAGCTGCCACACTCTTCCACCTTACAGAGGCTTCCCACACCTCAAGTGTACAGTAATTCTTTTTCAAAAACACTCTCCTACCAAAAACAGTCCCAACACACAATTCACACACATAATTGGTGTTCACCTCTCCAACTAGTCAGTAATAACCCTACCAATACACCAAGCACTCTATAGTACTTCAAGTTGATCTCCCATGAACCTTCAACCTGCAATTCAACAGACCATACTCATAATGGAAGGATCTTCTTTGCCTTCCTTTCTAGCTCATTAGTGGAACTAGGAGAAATACACACTTTGTTCTCTTCACTAGCAAACTTTACAATACATGCCAATGGGTCTATAAATAGATCCCAGACTTAAACAATAACTTAGACTCTTAGTTTACTATAATTATCCACGCATCTCAAGACTTGCAATAGCCTTTACATGCAAACACTCCGTTCACTAAACTAACTGTTCGTGCAACAAACAGTTCTAGAACACACAGGCGACCAACACCGGTCTCTGCTTGCCTGATTTTGCCAACGTCAACCGATTTCTTGCCGATGCCTATTGCCTTCTGCACTAATCATGACTGACGTCAGTCATGCTATTGACGTCGGTGCTTCTGGCTCTTCAGCAACCTCTTTTTCTTTGTCTGCAACAAGTTGAAGCTTTTAGCTCCACAACCTAACAATCTCTGACTTGGAGATAAATCGCTGCAACTGTACCTGTACCTATACACCGTCTAGTTTGTTCCCTTGGCTCTGTATCCCTCTTCAAGATCAACCTTAAAGACCAACCACCACAAATCCTATGGTGCACAACCTATCATCCAAATTACCTACCACATTCGCATCTACAAACCATGTAGAAAATAGCTTGAACCTGCATAGCATGTGCACCTTATGCTGGTCCCTCTAAGAATCCACTGAACTGCCCTCTAATGCTTCTTTCCTAGATTGGCTCCTAACTTTTTGACAACTCCCACTGCTTGAAAAAACTTAGGTCTACTACATACCATGCACTTAACCTCATTATGTGAATCAAGACACTGTTCTGTGAACTGTTCAACCATCGGTGTGCTAATCGGTCTCACACAATCATCCTGAAACAAAGTCAACCTCTAACCTTCCATGTCCCTAGAACACACTCATACCAAAGAATCTTGTTGCTCCCAGATTCCCCATGACACACCCCTGAACTAGCTTTACGTTTAGTTCAGCAATACCCTGTATATATAACCCTGCAACAAGCACATCATACAGTAATAGGATAATGTAGCTAATATTATCCAACTTGGTAAAGAGAAACACAATGATCAAACCTCCATTGCCCTGCAGCTTACTCAAGACCATATACCCTGATCTTTTGTCTCACGTATCCATTTCTGCTCTTCTTCATCCTGAACATCCATTTATCTCTCAGTGCTTCCTTCCAGCTTGCAACTCTACCAACAAATCCCTATTTGGTTCTTCTCCAAAGAATCACATCCTCATCCATGCCAAGCTCCCACTGTTTCCTAGATCTACATGTTCTACTTCTTTAACAACTTCCTAGTTCTATACCATCAGTGAGCAACAAGCAGTGTAAAGAAGGGAAATGATGAATTTGAGGCTTACTTACCCTTTAAATCCTCCATATGGGTGCTTGAGACTCCTTGACAGCTTGCTGTCCACCCAAAATTTGTCTCAGTGACCGATGTCGGTCACATTCTAGTCTGCACCCAACCGATGTCGGTTCCCTACAACTGCCTCATCGTTGACGTCAGTTTTCCCCTTGCTGACGCCAGTCTTTATATGCCTTGAGTCACCAACGTCAGTCTGCACATAGTCGATGTCGGTCCCTGTCTAGACGTCGACGCTAATTTTCCTGTCGACGTCGGTCTCTGTGTTTTTCTTGTGAGAACTGACTTTTTCCTGCGAGCTCCTTTTGGATGAAATTCTTGTCCAAATCACCCTTGCGCTGCTCAAAATTCTTCTGCCCCTCATGCTGAACTCTGTCCATCACCTTCTCCTTGAAAACCAAGGCTTTCCTGCTCTTGTCACTAACATCAGATTCCTCAAAAAACGTCACTTTCTTCTTCTGCATACAGAAATCTCGATCTATACCCTTTGACTCAAGAACATGCATCTCTTTCTTACTCATGTGACCAAGCCTACAAAGCCACATCTTCACAATAGAAGAAGAATCAGTAATAGAAGCAAGTAGATAAAGAGTACCTTCTTTCTTACCACCCGCTAATTCAAGTGCATCCGCTGTGAGAGTTCTTGTGCATCTCTCATCACCCAACTTTCCTTAAGCAATTAGCCACATCTCCAAGACTGGGACCTGCATGACCTCCTTTAACACCCCATGTGTTACCTGTCTACAATTTTAGCTTTACTTTCCCTTTGCCAACCATCTCACAAGGCTTTCCATCCCCTAAACAAATTTCTCCAAAGTCTCCCTGGACATACTCATGAAAAAATACCCTATTTGTGGATACATGAAAAGAGGCACCAGAATTTAAAACTCAAGATTCTACTTTATCCAAAGAACATAACAGAGCATCCTGTGCAACAAACTCTACAACATCTACTTCTTCTTCATCTCCTTCATGTTGATCTGCTACCAACCAACAATCTTCTTTTCTCTGCTCTTTCTTTCCACATTTCCAGTAGGTTATTCTGCCATACCTGGACTTGGACCTCCTACCATTAAACTTCTCCATTCTTAGCTTACTGTCTTCTGCCATTGCTCTACTCCCACTCAAACAAAAATCCCTGTGAGTAACCTGTAATCAAAATACACTAACCAGATCTGAACCAACCTGTTAGTATCCCAACTAAAAACTCTGATACCAGTTGTTGGGGAATCTAAGAACAAAAACACTTGTTCTGATCCCACTTGTTAGGATCTTGCTCCTTAAAAAGAGCACAATATAATTACCAAACATAAGCAATTAAACATGCAAAATTATACCAAAAATATAAGTAGAATTCACCAATAGCACAGAATATGAGAGATAATATAAACTCTTATATATTAATACTTGTACAAAAAAGAATACAATAAAGAGCCACCACACTCTTCCACCTTACAGAGGCTTCCCACACCTCAAGTGTACAATAATTCTTCTTCAAAAATACTCTCCTACCAGAAATGGTCCCAACACAAAACTCACACACAGAATTGGTGTTCACCTCTCCAACTAGTCAGTAATAACCTTACCAGTACACCAAGCACTCTATAGTACTTCAAGTTGATCTCCCATGAATCTGAAACCTGTAATTCAACAGACCATACTCACAATGGAAGTATCTTCCTTGCCTTCCTTTCTAGCTCATTAGTGGAACTAAGAGAAACACACACTTTGTTCTCTTCATGTGCACACTTTACAATACATGCCAATGGGTTTATAAATAGATCCCAGACATAAACAATAACTTAGACTCTTAGTTTACTATAATTATCCATGTAGCTCAAGACTCACAATAGCCTTTACATGTAAACACTCCTTTCACTAAACTAACTGTTCGTGCAACGAACAGTTCTGAAACACACAAGCGACCCACACCGGTCCCTGCTTGCCTGGTTCTTTTGACGTCGGCCAATTTTTTGCCGATGCCAGTTGCTTTCTGCACTGATCATGACCAATGTCGGTCATGCTACCGATGCCAGTGCTTCTTGCTCTTAAGCAACCTCTTTTTCTTTGTCTGCAACAAGTTGAAGCTTTTAGCTCCACAACCTAACAATCTCCCACTTGGAGATAAATAGCTGCAACTGTACCTATACCTATACACCATCTAGTTTTTTCCCTTGGCTTTGTATCCCTCTTCAAAATCACCCTTAAAGACCAACTGCCACAAATCTTGTGGTGTACAACCTGTCATCCAAATTACCTGCCACATCCACATCTATAAACCATGTAGAAAATAGTTTGGACCTTTATAGCATGTGCACCTGCTGCTGGTCCCTCTAAGAATCCAATGAAATGCCCTCCAATGCTTCTTTCTCAGATTGGCTCCTAACTTTCTGATAACTCCCACTGCTTGGGAAAACTTAGGTCTAGTACATACCATGCACTTAACCTCATTATGTGAATCAAGACACTGTTCTGTGAACTGTCCAACCATCGGCATGCTAACCGGTCTCACATAATCATCCTAAAACAAAGTCAACCTGTGACCTTCCATGTCCCTAGAACACACTCATGCCAAAGAATCTTGCTGCTCCCAAATTCTCCATGACACACCCCTGAACTAGCTTTACCTTTAGTTCAGCAATACCCTGTATATGTAACCCTTCAACAAGCACATCATACAGTAATAGGATAATGTAGCTAATATTATCCAACCTCGTAAAGAGAAACACAATGATCAAACCTCCATTGCCCTGCAGCTTACTCAAGACCATATGCCCTGATCTCCCATCTCACGTATCCATTTTCGCTCTTCTTCATCCTAAACATCCATTCGTCTCTCAGTGCTTCCTTCCAACTAGCAACTCTACCAACAAATCTTTGTTTGGTTCTTCTCCAAAGAATCACATCCTCATCCATGTCAAGCTCCCACTATTTCTTGGATCTACCTGTTCTACTTCTTTAACAATTTCCTAGTTCTATACCATCAGTAGTAACAAGTAGTGTAAAGAAGGGAAATGATGAATTTGAGGCTTACTTACCCTTTGAGTCCTCCATATGGGTGCTTGAGACTCCTTGACAGCTTGATGTCCACCCAAAATTCATCTCAGTGACTGATGCCAGCCACATTCCAGTCTGCATCCGATCGATGTCGGTTCCCTGTGACTGCCTCATCACCGACGTCAATTTTCCCCTTGCCGACGCTGGTGTTTATATGCCCTGAGTCACCGACGTCGGTCTGCACATAGCCAATGTCTATCCCTGTCTGGATGCCGACGCTAGTTTTCCTATCGATGTCAGTCTCTGTGTTTTGCTTGTGAGAACTGACTTTTTTCCACGAGCTCCTTTTGGATCAAACCCTTTTCCAAATCACCCTTGCTCTACTCAAAATTCTTTTTCCCCTCATGCTGAACTCTGTCCGTCACCTTCTCCTTGAAAATCAAGGCTTTCCTACTCTTGTCACTAACATGAGATTCCTCAAGAAATGTCACTTTCTTCTTCTACATACATAAATCTCGATCTATACCCTTTGACTCAAGAACATGCATCTCCTTCTTACTCATGTGACCAAGCCTACAAAGCCACGTCTTCACAAGAGAAGAAGAATCAGTAATATAAGCAAGTAGATAAAGAGTACATGCTTTCTTACCACCCACTAATTCAAGTGCATCCACTGTGAGAGTTCTTGTGCATCTCTCATCACCCAACTTTCCTGAAGCAATTAGCCACATCTCCAAGACTGGGACTTGCATGACCTCCTTTAACACCCATGTGTTACTTGTCTGCAATTTTATCTTCACTTTCCCTTTGCCAACCATCTGACAAGGCTTTCCATCCCCTAAACAAATTTCTCCAAAGTCTCCCTGGACATACTCATGAAAAAATACCCTATTTGGGGATGCATGAAAAGAGGCACCAGAATCTAAAACCCAAGATTCTACTTTTTCCAAAGAACATACCAAAGCATCCTGTGTAATGAACTCTTCAACATCTGCTTCTTCTTCATGTCCTTCATGCTGATCTGCTACCAACCAACAATCATCTTTTCTTTGCTCTTTCTTTCCACATTTCCAGTAGGTTATTCTGCCATACCTGGACTTGAACCTCCTGCCATTAAACTTCTCCATTCTTAGCTTACTGTCTTCTACCATTGCTCTACTCCCACTCAAACAAAAATTCCTGTGAGTAACCTGTAATCAAAACACACTAACCAGATCTGAACCAACTTGTTAGTATCCCAACCAAAAGCTCTGATATCAATTGTCAGGGAATCCAAGAACAAACACACTTGTTCTGATCCCACTTGTTAGGATCTTGCTCCTCAAAAAGAGCACAATATGATTACCAAACTTAAGCAATTAAACATGCGGAAATATACCAGAAATACAAGTAACTAAAATTCACCAATAACACAAAATATGAGAGACAATATACACTCTTATATATTAATACTTGTACAGAAAAGAATACAATAAAGAGCTGCCACACTTTTCCACCTTACAGAGGCTTCCCACACCTCAAGTGTACAGTAATTCTTCTTCAAAAACACTCTCCTACCAAAAATGGTCCCAACACACAACTCACACACAGAATTGGTGTTCACCTCTCCAACCAGTCAGTAATAACTCTACTAGTACACCAAGCACTCTATAGTACTTCAAGTTGATCTCCCATGAACCTGCAACCTACAATTCAACAGACCATACTCACAATGGAAAGATCTTCCTTGCCTTCCTTTCTAGCTCATTAGTGGAACTAGGAGAAACACACACTTTGTTCTCTTCACTAGCACACTTTACAATACATGCCAATGGGTCTATAAATAGATTCCAGACTTAAACAATAACTTAGACTCTTAGTTTACTATAATTATCCACGCAGCTCAAGACTCGCAATAACTTTTACATGTAAACACTCTGTTTACTAAACTAACTATTCGTGTAATGAACAGTTTTGGAACACACAAGTGACTGACACCGGTCCCTGCTTGCCTGGTTCTACCAATGTCGGTTGATTTCTTGTCAATGTCAGTTGCCTTCTACACTGATCATGACTGACGTCGGTCATGCTATCGATGCTGGTGCTTCTGGCTCTTCAGCAACCTCTTTTTCTTTGTTTGCAACAAGTTGAAGCTTTTAGCTCTACAGCCTAACAATCTTCCACTTAGAGATAAATAGCTGTAACTGTACCTTTACCTGTACACTGTCTAGTTTGTTCTCTTGGCTCTGTATCCCTCTTCAAGATCACTCTTAAAGACCAAGCACCACAAATCCTGTGGTGCACAACCTATCATCCAAATTACCTGCCACATCCGCATCTACAAACCATGTAGAAAATAGCTTGAACCTGCATAGCATGTGCACCTGCTGCTGGTCCCTCTAAGAATCCATTGAACTGCCCTCTAATGCTTCTTTCCTGGATTGGCTCCTAACTTTCTGACAACTTCCACTACTTGGGAAAACTTAGGTCTAGTACATACCATGCACTTAACCTCATTATGATAATCAAGACACTGTTCTATGAACTGTCCAACCATCGGCATGCTAACCGATCTCACACAATCATCCAAAAACAAAGTCAACCTGTGACCTTCCATGTCCCTAGAACACACTCATGCCAAAGAATCTTGTTGCTCCCAGATTTTCCATGACACACCCCTGAACTAGCTTTACCTTTAGTTCAGCAATACCCTGAATATATAACCCTGCAACAAGCACATCATACAGTAATAGGATAATGTAGCTAATATTATCCAACCTGGTAAAGAGAAACACAATGATCAAACTTCCATTGCCCTGCAACTTACTCAAGACCATATGCCCTGATCTTCCGTCTCACGTATCCATTTTCGCTCTTCTTCATCCTGAACATCCATTCGTTTCTCAGTGCTTCCTTTCAACTGGCAACTCTACCAACAAATCCCTATTTGGTTCTTCTCCAAGGAATCACATCCTCATCCATGCCAAGCTCCCACTGTTTCCTAGATCTACCTGTTCTACTTCTTTAACAACTTCTTTGTTTTATACCATGAGTGAGCAACAAGTAGTGTAAAGAAGGGAAATGACGAATTTGAGGCTTGCTTACCCTTTAAGTCCTCCATATGGGCGCTTGAGACTCCTTGACAGCTTGCTATCCATCCAAAATTCGTCTTAGTGACCGATGCCAGTCACATTCGAGTCTGTACCTGACCGATGTCGGTTCCCTGTGACTGCCTCATCGCCGACATTGATTTGCCCCTTGCCGATGCCGGTGTTTATATGCCCTGTGTCACCGACGTCAGTCTGCACATAGCCGATGTCGGTCCCTATTTGGACGCTGACACCGGTTTTCCTACCGATGTCGGTCTCTATGTTTTGCTTATGAGAATTGACTTTTTCCTATGAGCTCCTTTTGGATCAAACCCTTGTCTAAATCACCCTTGTTCTGCTCAGAATTCTTCTGCCCCTCATGCTGAACTCCTTCTGTCACCTTCTCCTTGAAAACCAAGGCTTTCTTGCTCTTGTCACTAACATCGAATTTCTCACGAAATGTCACTTTCTTCTTCTGTATACAAAAATATCGATCTATACCCTTTGACTCAAGAACATACATCTCCTTTTTACTCATGTGACCAAGCCTACAATGCCACGTCTTCGCAATAGAAGAAGAATCAATAATATAAGCAAGTAGATAAAGAGTACCTACTTTCTTACCACTCGCTAATTCAAGTGCATCCACTGTGAGAGTTCTTGTGCATCTCTCATCACCCAACTTTCCTGAAGTAATTAGCCACATCTCCAAGACTAGGACCTGCATGACCTCCTTTAACACCCATGTGTTACCTGTCTGCAATTTTAGCTTCACTTTCCCTTTGCCAACCATCTGACAAGGCTTTCCATCCCCTAAAAAAATTTCTCCAAAGTCTCCCTAGACATACTCATGAAAAAATACCCTATTTGGGGATGCATGAAAAGAGGCACCAGAAGCTAAAACCCAAGATTCTACTTTATCCAAAGAACATACCAGAGCATCCTGTGCAATGAACTCTGCAACATCTGCTTCTTCTTCATGTTCTTCATGCTGATCTGCTACCAACCAACAATCTTCTTTTCTCTGCTCTTTCTTTCCACATTTCCAGTAGGTTATTCTGCCATACCTGAACTTGGACCTCCTACCATTAAACTTCTCCATTCTTAGCTTACTGTCTTCTGCCATTGCTCTACTCCCATTCAAATAGAAATCTCTATGAGTAACCTGTAATCAAAACACACTAACCAGATCTGAACCAACCTGTTAGTATCCCAATCAAAAGCTCTGATACCAGTTGTCGGGGAATCCAAAAATAAACACACTTGTTTTGATCCCACTTGTTAGGATCTTGCTCCTCAAAAAGAGCACAATATGATTACCAAACTTAAGGAATTAAACATGCGAAAATATACCAAAAATATAAGTAACTAGAATTCACCAATATCACAAAATATGAGAGATAATATACACTCTTATATATTAATACTTGTACAGAAAAGAATACAATAAGGTGCCGCCACACTCTTCCACCTTACAGAAGCTTCCCACACCTCAAGTGTACAGTAATTCTTCTTCAAAAACACTCTCCTACCCAAAACGTTTCCAACACACAACTCACACATAGAATTGGTGTTCACCTCTCCAACCAATCAGTAATAACCCTGCCAGTACACCAAGCACTCTATAGTACTTCAAGTTGATCTCCCATGAACCTGTAACTTGCAATTCAATAGACCATACTCACAATGGAAGGATCTTCCTTGCCTTCCTTTCTAGCTCATTAGTGGAACTAGGAGAAACACACACTTTGTTCTCTTCACTAGCACACTTTACAATACATGCCAATGGGTCTATAAATAGATCCCAGACTTAAACAATAACTTAGACTCTTAGTTTACTATAATTATCCATGAAGCTGAAGACTCGCAATAGCCTTTACATGTAAACACTCCATTCACTAAACTAACTATTCGTGCAACGAACAGTTCTAGAACACACAGGTGACCGACGTCGGTCCCTGCTTGCCTAGTTCTACCGACGTCAGCTGATTTCCTACCGACGCCGGTTGCCTTCTACACTGATCATGACTGATGTCGGTCATGCTACTGACATCGGTGCTTCTGGCTCTTTATCAACTTTTTTTTCTTTGTCTGCAACAAGTTGAAGCTTTTAGCTTCACAACCTAACAATCTCCCACTTGAAGATAAATAGCTACAACTGTACCTTTACCTATACACCACCTAGTTTGTTCTCTTGGCTCTATATCCCTGTTCAAGATCACTCTTTAAGACCAACCACTAAAAATCTTGTGGTGCACAACCTGTCATCCAAATTACCTGCCACATCTGCATCTACAAACCATCTAGAAAATAGCTTGAACCTGTATAACATGTGCACCTACTGCTGGTCCCTCTAAAAATCCACTGAACTGCCCTCTAATGCTTCTTTCTCGAATTGGCTCCTAACTTTCTAACAACTCCCACTACTTGGAAAAACTCAGGTCTAGTACATACCGTGCCCTTAACCTCATTATGTGAATCAAGACACTGTTCTGTGAACTATCCAACCATCGGCGTGCTAACCGGTCTCACACAATTATCCTGAAACAAAGTCAACCTATGACCTTCCATGTCCCTAGAACACACTCATGCCAAAGAATCTTACTGCTCCCAGATTCTCCATGATGCACCCCTGAACTATCTTTACCTTTAGTTCAGCAATACCCTATATATGTAACCCTGCAACAAGTACATCATACAGTAATAGGATAATGTAGCTAATATTATCCAACTTGGTAAAGAGAAACACAATGATCAAACCTCCATTGCCCTGTAGCTTACTCAAGACCATATACCCTAATCTTCTGTCTCACGTATCTATTTCCGCTCTTCTTCATCCTAAACATCCATTCGTCTCTCAGTGCTTCCTTCCAGCTGGCAACTCTACCAATAAATCCCTGTTTGGTTCTTCTCTAAGGAATCACATCCTCATCCATGCCAAGCTCCCACTGTTTCCTGGATCTTCTTGTTCGGCTTCTTTAACAACTTCTTGGTTCTATACCATCAGTGAGCAACAAGTAGTGTAAAGAAGGGAAATGATGAATTTGAGGCTTACTTACCCTTTAAGTCCTCCATATGGGCATTTGAGACTCCTTGACAGCTTGCTGTCCATCCAAAATTTGTCTCAGTGACCAATGCAGGTCACATTCCAGTCTGCACCTGACTGATGTCAGTTTCCTGCGATTGCCTCATTACCGACGTCAGTTTTTCCCTTGCCAATGTCAGTGTTTATATGCTATGAGTCACCGACGTCAGTCTGCACATAGTCGATGTCGGTCCCTTTCTGGATGCTGACACTGATTTTCTTGCCGACGTCGGTCTCTGTGTTTTGCTTATGAGAACTGACTTTTTCTCGCAAGCTCCTTTTGGATCAAGCCCTTGTCCAAATCACCCTTGCTCTGCTCAGAATTTTTCTACCCCTCGTGCTGAACTCTGTCCATCACCTTCTCCTTGAAAACCAAGGCTTTCCTGCTCTTGTCACTAACATCGGATTCCTCAAGAAACGTCACTTTCTTCTTCTGCATACAGAAATCTTGATCTATACCCTTTGACTCAAAAACATGCATCTCCTTCTTACTCATGTGACCAAGCCTACAAATCCACGTCTTCACAACAGAAGAAGAATCAATAATATAAGCAAGTAGATAAAGAGTACTTGCTTTCTTACCACCCGCTAATTCAAGTGAATCCACTGTGAGAGTTCTTGTGCATCTCTCATCACCCAACTTTTCTGAAGTAATTAGCCACATCTCCAAGACTGGGACCTGCATGACCTCCTTTAACACCCATGTGTTATCTATCTGCAATTTCAGCTTCACTTTCCCTTTGCCAACCATCTGACAAGGCTTTCCATCCCCTAAAAAAATTTCTCAAAAGTCTCCCTGGACATACTCATGAAAAAATACCCTATTTTGGGATGCATGGAAAGAGACACCAGAATCTAAAACCCAAGATTCTACTTTATCCAAAGAACATACCAGAGCATCTTGTGCAACGAACTCTATAACATCTGCTTCTTATTCATGTCCTTCATGCTGATCTACTACCAACCAACAATCTTCTTTTCTCTGCTCTTTCTTTCCACATTTCCAGCAAGTTATTCTACCATACCTGGACTTGGACCTCCTGCCATTAAACTTCTCCATTCTTAGCTTACTGTCTTCTGCCATTGCTCTACTCCCACTCAAATATAAATCCCTGTGAGTAACCTGTAATCAAAACACACTAACCAAATCTGAACCAACCTGTTAGTATCCCAACCAAAAGCTCTGATACCAATTGTCAGGGAATCCAAGAACAAACACACTTGTTCTGATCCCACTTGTTAGGATCTTGCTCCTCAAAAAGAGCACAATATGATTACCAAACTTAAGCAATTAAACATGCAGAAATATACCAAAAATAGAAGTAACTAGAATTCACCAATAACACAGAATATGAGAGACAATATACACTCTTATATATTAATACTTGTACAAAAAAGAATACAATAAAGATCTGCCACACTCTTCCACCTTACAGAGGCTTCCCACACCTCAAGTGTATAGTAATTCTTCTTCAAAAACACACTCCTACGAAAAACGGTCCCAACACACAACTCACACACAGAATTGGTGTTCACCTCTCCAACCAGTCAGTAATAACCCTGCTAGTTCACCAAGCACTCTATAGTACTTCAATTTGATCTCCCATGAACTTGCAACCTGCAATTCAACATACCATACTCACAATGGAAGGATCTTCCTTTCCTTCCTTTCTAGCTCATTAGTGGAACTAAGAGAAACACAAACTTTGTTCTCTTCACTAGCACACTTTACAATACATGCCAATGGGTCTATAAATAGATCCCAGACTTAAACAATAACTTAGACTCTTAGTGTACTATAATTATCCACGCAGATCAAGACTCGCAATAGCCTTTACATGCAAACACTTCGTTCACTAAACTAACTGTTCGTGCAACGAACAGTTATAGAACACACATGCAACTGACACCGGTCCCTGCTTGCCTAGTTCTACCGACATCGGCCGATTTCCTACCGATGCCGGTTGCCTTCTGCACTGATCATGACCGACGTCGGTCATGCTGCCGATGATGGTGCTTCTGGCTCTTCAGCAACCTCTTTTTCTTTGTCTGCAACAAGTTGAAGCTTTTAGCTCCACAACCTAACATCATAAATTCAAGTGGCATGGTTTTAAAGGTGTAAAATTGTCTTAATATTCTTTAAAACATCCAAGAAGTCATATTATCTATCAATAATTTTATTCCCCTCTAAAACTTATAGGTTATCTAACTAAAAATCAAGAAACCAACTAAAAAGGGATGAGTTTGGAACTTGTACGACCCATAAGGGAAGGTGAAACATGGGATAAGGTCATTTAATGTCTATTAATCTTCCTTAGACTTAGCTCATTAGTTGACATGATTTTAGATTTCTAAAAAAGGTCCAAAACTGTTATGCTCTTCGCCCTTTTAGATACACAAAAATGATCGACAGGTTCATGCTTGGTACGACTAGTAAAAAAGGTCTCAGACCAAATGCCTTTGGGGGGTGATATTAAACTCATATAGATTAATTTTCATAAATTTTTTCTAAATATTGGTCAACTATGCTTTATGAGTCATCTCTAACAAGTTGACTATGTTTTTCTGCTCACTATTTCTTACACCCTATAGGTTTTGCTCTAATTTGGATAGGTCCATATAATCCAGTTGATGATGTTTACTATAGATGATTTTTATCTCTCCTAAAATCATCTACATGCTTGGTTTCATGTTTCATGATGTTTTTATAGGCAAGTCATCTCATGTTGTAGGAAGGTCCCACCATGTGAGGTCTCAATCAAGTTTTCATTGTTTGCAGAATGTTTGGTTCTCTGAAAGGGTCTCACATGAATGGTATATGATGTTAACCATGTATAAATTCCATAATTAATACCTATTTTCATGTTTTTTCTCATAACATCATGCTTTGATCAAACATTTAGCTTATCATACCCACAACTAGCTTTTAGTCCACTTTTCATTTGCAATCACATGTATGGAACTATCTAGCATGCTCAAGTAGGTGTATTGAAGGTCGCAAGATGATGGAAATGTATTTATAAGTTGTAAATAACAAATTATATCCTTTATATAGTGTATAAAGGGATTTTGGTAGCATAATACAACATATACACACATTCTGCCATAAACATGCACTTACAGGTGCCTATAGAAGGTTTCAAACATTGAAATGAGGTGTGAAAGCTTGCCTCAAACTCTTGATAACAAAATATATAAAATTATCCCTTTGGAAGAGCATGGGGTTAGTCATAAATTCAAATACATGATATATTTTCTCATACTAACATCACTTACTGCCTACATACAATTCAAAATGTATCTATAGGTGCCTTCGTGGAGTATGTCATGTTGAAAAGGGAGTATTGATACTTGTTTTAGATCTTTTGGAGTGTAAATAATGAATTTAGAGGTATTGATATAGGTTTATAACCCATTGAATTTAAAAATTAATGCACACTATTCATCCTCATCTTCACTGCCTGTACACATGATAGTGTCCACCTATAGGTGGTGCTAATATAGAGTTGAAGAGTCATTTTGAAGCATTGAAACAAGCAATAGAACCATTCCTTGGAGTCTTGGTGTGTTAAGTATATCATATAAGACCTATTTAAAATGGTATATTGGTAGTCAATATGGGAGATTATCTTCAAAGGCAATGACTGTGTTCAGGGAGCTTTTCCCTAAAAAGAAAAAATAGAGCACCTAGCCCTTTTAGAGACATCTTAAGACAATGCCATGTGGATTTTTGATCACTCCTAGTGCACTAATTATATAGCCCTATCATAAGAGGTAAAATTTTCAAAATATTTAGGATATATGACTAATGGAAGATATTATTTGAGCATCTAAATTTTTTCATTTGAACACTAAATTTCTTCACTATCATCTACAAGATTTGAGCTACAAAGAGACCTCTTCACCCAAGTTGACAATATTAGACCATGTCACCATGATTGTATTGTTATAGATGGTTTAAAAGAGAATTTATGATCTAAATATCACTTAAATAGGATGAAATAATGTGTTTTAGGTCCAATTTATACGTACAAGTGTCCTATCATGCAAAAAATTTCTCATCTATAGGTGACTAAGAAGTGACAGTAGCTAAAACAAAATAGTTGGAAGGTATGGACATGAATTGGATAGTTATGGACATGACTTGTATTGGTATTAAAATGAATTTGTGTGGTTATAAACACCATGAGAATATATTCAAACACTATACCTAAGGTTCAACCATTCATGACCACCTATAGGGGTTACCTTTGAGAAAGAAACATAGAAAACACAGTCAGCTACCCATGACTGGTCTTGAGACCCTAAAGTATGATATAAATAAGATAATAGATGAAATGAGTCTTGTGAAAGGAAGCTTATGAAATGTTTTTAAATCCTAAACTCTATAGGACCACCTATAAGTATGGTATTTTGAAGCAAACACATTGAAGAAATGGCACTTAGTCTTGACTAAGCAAGGTGTATGGGGAAGAACATGAAAGGTTGGAGAGATGAATGGATATTAAGATACCTAAATCAGGATCATGATACTCTATATAGGCTATTTATATTATAAATCAAGTAGATAAGTATATATAAACAAGCATCATACAATCTATATCCCAAACCTTCTAGATGGTCAACTACTCCACAAGTCTGTCTTAAATTTTAATGCATTTGGGGGGTATAATGACTTGATAAAAGGCCCATTTTTTATAAAAATAATATTTATTAATTGGAAAATCCCATACAACATTTTTTTCTATAAAAACAGGAGAAGTTTTCTCTATTTTGTCTCAAACAGAGGGTACTCCCTTTATGCATAAATCCTGCAGTCTTTAAGAAAAGGAGAAAAGGGGATGGGATAAGAGATTATAAAACATTTAAAAGAGGTGTGTGGAGTTTAAAAACACCCATAAAAACATGATAAACATCTCACATAATAATGAAAATCAATAAGGTGCTCTAACCCCTCAAGTATACAAATAGGATTGTTAGGCATGGTTAGGCCTAGAATCTAAATGAAAAGTTAGCTTCAATTATAACATGAAGTGAGAATTATAATGGATTGGATCATGTTTTTAGGGTCATTATAGATGTGTTAAATATTTTTGAATTCAAATAAGTCACAAGGAAGGTCACTTTTGGCTCAAGGACAACATTAGGCCTCTGTAAATGAGAAAACAAGCTCAATAGGCTAGATTTGAGTGCTCACATCTTATTTAAGGTTGTGCATGGGGATATAAGGAGTTTGGGGAGGTTTAAAAGGGTCTTTAAATTTGATATAGTGGAATTTTTTGGTAATTCCAATGCCCAATCTTCATGATAAATCCTTAAGGGATTAAAGGACCTAAATCCCTTGCAAACCCTTAGAAATGAATTGATGAAGGAAATGAAGATGTATAGGTATCCAAAGAGACTATAATGACCGTTAAAGTGAGTTTAATTTTTAGAGGATTATTTAGGGCTACTCCCCATCCTTTTGGACTATATGGAAATGTATAAATGGAGTACAAAATAGGGTATTTTTGTCAGTTTTGTGTGTTTTGTAAGTTATAAAAGGAATATGAAGATGCAAATCACATGGGAGGGAATATTGAGAACTAATATAAATAATTATGTCCATTTCATGATTTATAAAAAATTATAGGTGCCTTAACAAAAGCTCTCATATTAGCCAGTCAAAACTGGCTAGTGAACATGATAGTGAAAAGGGTGAAAACTTTGAGTGGAAGCCTTTTTAAGGTGCACCTAAGAAATATAAGGCAATTTATGACCTTGAAACATGTAATTTAATCCATTTTATGGATTTACATGAGAAAATAAAGCCATTTTTGAATCCAAGTGTGCAAGGTGTGTGAAAGAGGAGTTTTCTTTGATTGTAGCTAGTGATGGCTCACTTTTAGAGGAATCTAGGTGATCAGGAATGCAACCAATCTATAGAGAAGAATGTTTGAAACCTTTAAATATTATTCCAATCATTATACATATCTTTATTTAGTTTTGGGATGTTCAAATAGGGGTGAATGATGAAGGTAATTTTCTTATGTAGAATGAGAACTCCTATGCCACATTTCATAAGTTACATAGTTTAAAGAGTCATTTATCCTATCAGACCTTGCATGGTCTAGATACTACTTATTTATTATACACATGTAACTTCTCTCAACATGAAAAGTTTCCTTGTGATATTTTTTCTTCTTTATTCTCTTCTCTCTTTCAAGTTCTAGAAAAACTAGCCATTTTGGCTATTATAAGGAGGCTCCACCTGAGTATGGCGAATCCCTACTCATTTGCATACCATGGATCAATAAATAATATTTATTTTACCTCTTCTATGATTTTTCATTGTGTTTTCACTTAAATTATTGATCTTGATTAGTGATGACTATTTTTTCCTTAGCATTGTTGTCTCATTCTCTCACCTATTTGTAGCTTGAAAGCTTCTTGCAGGTCATTGAAGTATTCTATGAAGTGTCACGATTGAGTGAGTTAATATATTAAAATATTACTCTTATATGCCTCTTTTCTAGTACTCATAGCTTAAAATTCATCACAACCTCATAATGAAATACTGATGTGAGAAGATTCAGATTAGAAAAGTGTATGTTTAGTTAGTCTCTTGGTCTCATGTGTGACATGCAATTGATTGGTAGTCATCAATCAATTTGATGTATCACCACCTTTATGATAGTTTAATTTTAGTACTCTCTACATTTTATTTTCAAGCATAAGTATATTAGTGATCTAGAATTGGTATATTAAGGGAGCTATCCCTATCTAGAGATTCACCTCATCCTTATGCTACCCACAGCCTAGAGGTGTCACAATTGTTCCAATTGAACGAGGAGAGTTGAGACATCTCCTCAAAGGGTGTAAATCCAAGTGAAAACAATCAAAATCCATAATGAAATGGATAATCTAAAACCAATAACAAAATTCTCAACAAAATCTTGTAAAAGACCATTCAAGAAAATCACACTGATTAACATCTTCACTTATACCCCACACTTTGGGCATACCTTACAAGCATATGTACTCCCACTAGGGCAACCCCATTCTCACTAGTATATGGTTTTGAATACATCTTAGCATTAGAATTATAACTTCTATATTTATGTATATGCCTGTTGGGTGAATATTTTGTCGTCAGCTAACTAATGACAAAATGGGTATATCAACCACAATACAAGGAGATTTATATGGCAAAAAGTGTGGGTTTACCACATCCTAATGAGATAAATATCTCCTCTCATCAAGGGGAGGTTCCATTTAAATCACTTATATGCTATATATATACAAATAAGCAAAAAATAATACTCAGGGTAGGATAACACCATCCATCTCTCTTTTTTCAGAGATGATGTTCATAAAGCAAAAGAGAAATCTTGGTTGATGACTGAAAACATTCCTCTTCTTTCATAAATGGTATTCAACAAATAGCAAAAAATCTTCTCAAGTAGTAACTAGGTTGATGAAAAACTCATGAAATCACAAAGTCTTTTGTTGCTTCTCTCATTGATTCGAAGCGTACGTAATAGTAGAGTGAAGTAAAGCTCAAAGTCTTCACCTAAAACTACAATAGATAACAAGATCACAAAGGATAAAATCAATTCAAAGTCTTTCTGATATCCTTTAGAATGTCTTTAGATAATTTCCACACACACTTTTCGTATTTAATCAAATAGATGAGAGATTATTAGGAAAGAGAACATAAGAACGATCTCCTAAATAACACAAATTATTTCAACACAAAGTCTGTAAATAACCTGCTTCTCATTCATTCAAGAAAATTTGATTTACAAGCTAAGATAAAACTCTCAAGAAGTATATCAATTTTGGTAGAGTTTTTTCTCTCAATTATCCAAAGATATTTTACAAAAGAAGCTCCCTCTATATATATAGGGAAAAACCTTCAAAATGGGAAAAAGACTTAAATATTGAAAACCTAGTCAAAGATTAGTCACCGTTGACTTTGGGAATTTTCCAAATTTTTACATACAATTACATATTACAAAATTACATGTGAAAATGTCTTAATTCAATTACAAAGTACATGAGAAGAATGAAGAAGAGAGTATGGAAGAATAGTTCAACTTTTGTTGCCAAACTTCTTTAGATGAGCATCGTACATGGTGATAGCTACCTGTATCCCTATATTGTCTGGCACAATGGTATTTTTGAAAACCACCTTAGCTCTGACTATGGCATCTATTATTGATGTGATTGATTTTGCATGACTAGTTAACCTGGTTCTTAGGTTATCTAGAGTTAACTAATTATCTAAAATATTATCCACATAAGTCATTGAGAATGCTTTCTCCTCAAATTTCCTTCAGATCATACCTTTGAATTCTTGAATCATTTCCTTTGCTGAAATGAATTAGTTTTCTCGAGAGGTGAGTCTACAAGGCAATTCCTCCAATATGTTCAGCAAATTGGTGTTGCTTTCTTTACTGGCATCTTTGGAAGATTCAAGGTCACTGATTAGTTCCTTAAGTACTTAGATCATGCATATCAATGATTCTTTGATTTCAATATAGGAATCTCTATTGGCAATTATGCTGATTGATACTAAGGTATGTTTCTTTAGTGCTCTCATCTCTATCCACTTGATAAGATATTTATTTGTGCTATCAATATCTTGAGAAATAATAGAGATAAGTCTTTTAACTTTGTTCTCATTTTCTTCATTTTACCTATTTTCTCAGCCACCTCTGTAAACAAGGAAATCCCTTGTGCATGCATCCTATCTAGGTAATCTTCAAGTACTTTTCCCTTTAAATAGGTATTCTTTAATTTCTATATTACAGGGTCATCTATGGAGAAGGCCTGTGGAGTTTCCACTTCTGGGGCAAAAGTGAATCTCTTGATCTCCACGATTAACTGTTCCACCTTTGCCTTGCAATGATCTTTCATCTCTCTCTGTCTCTCTTTGTCAAATTTCTAAACCATGATATCCATTGCAGACTTCAAATCACTCTTGGCACACTCTTGAGTTATTTTCTCCAACTCAACTCGTGAACTGTCATATGTTTCTATCTATTCTGTTTCCATCTATTATGTTGCTTATTCTTGGACACTTTGTTTCTCAACTCCCATATCTATTGACTTTGGCTCTTTCTTGGTAACCTTTGATTTCTTTGATACAAAGATGATCCTAGGCTTGTGGGGCCTAGAAGGAGAAGGAACTTCACTTTTATTCTTTGTTCTATTTTTTGCTCTCCTCTTTGTCTCTTTTTGAAATTTGGCCTCTAATCCCGTGATAATTTTTTTTAATGTGATCCCTTTGTTTGCTAACCAATCATTGGTGTTAGCCAATATTGGTTTGAATCTCATTCTTAAAGAGGTCGACTCTTTTTGAGACCATTGGATTGGTGGAAGATGAGAGTTAGTGACTTGTTCAACAAGATACCTACTATTTACCAAATCTCTGTCATCTACTAGATTTGGAAGAATATCAGTGAGCCCTAGATATTTGATTTGTTCCAGAGACAGTCTCATGTAGTCCATCTTCTTGATATCTTCTAGTATTTTTAAATCTATCTAGACATCTTTGATCATGGGCTCATGGAACTAAGTCTTTCTCTTGATCATGTCTTTGACACCTCTGTAATCAAATGTGGGCCTTCTTTTGAAATGATTCATGGTGACAAGTTGCATTTCAGCTTCCATTGCCCTTGCTTTTGTAGCGGTCAATACTGAGTATCTTCCAATTTCAATGGGGAACCTAAAATGTAGTTTCTTAAGTTCCATCTATTTATTATGCACAATAATAATTTGTCTACACAATTCCATCAGGACCAATTTATCAGAAGGGAATCTAGGGAGCATATAGGGATAGCTTTGGAAAAAGCCAACCCATATATATCAAAAAGTAGGGAACTGTAAGAACATACAACCGAAGTCATTGACAACATTCTAGGCTTCATCTGATACTCTCTTTTTCTCTAATTGAGAGTCGAAGAGACACAAAAATACTATGAAAAAGGCATCATTTTCCCTCCTCAAGTGATGGATTGATCCCTTTAATGTTAGCTGAGGGTAATATTGATATATAGGGGTGGTTTTTCTGTCTCCCTCTAACGTCAAACCTGGAAAGTTTCTCATTGAAGCTAAAATATACACCAAGTATGAAGTCATATAGAACTTTAAAGTAGTAGACACTTTTATCAATTACTCATGCAGAGCATTGCTAATATGTTCACTCCAGAAGATGACTTGTTTCCCTTGGAGGATTATCTTGATGAAGAGATACATCCATTCATGAAATTGAGAAGAAGAGGGTAAACCTCATACCCTATTGAGAAGAGTAATTAAGTCACCAACTTCCTCTATAAAGTCACTCCTCAAAAAGTTCTGTGGCCATTTGGATAAGTTGGCTCTGGGAGTTTTCAATGATCTGTTGTTGATCACCTTCTTTGCCTTCTTGGGGTATTTGTCATATTCCTTTTATGCCTCAATGAAGTCGATCTTCAATACTTCAATAATAGGAGGGCACATGAAAACTTTATTGATGAACTTGGGGTCCAATCAAATTATTATATTGCCACTAGCATCTGACACAGCTCTGGTCTCTTTATTGTAGAATTGGGCACATTAGAGGATGAACTCTGTGTTATGTGCTACCATAGAAAAAGAGGAGACTAGATGGATGTTGCTTTCAATTATCTTCTTCATTTCAGAGCTTAGATTTTTTGCCTTGGTTCTCTCCATGAACTCAACCATATCTACGTGGCCGATCTCTGTGTCCCTAATGTCGTCGACATTAGAAGTGACTGAGGTGATTGGGAAAACACCTTGATATTGGTACTTCATTGCCTTTGACTTCTTTGGAGAAGCTTCAGTCATCGGGATGAGCCTATGTTGAAAATACGTTGACGAAGAAGGATCTTGAGAAAAAACTATGATAAAAGTCATGATCACACAATTATGGGAAAAATTGACAATTTGAGAAAATTGCATGTTGGGTGATCATGACTAGGAAAACACACTTGAAGGGGCTGAGGCGAGAACATGTTAGAAAGTAGAAGGAAAGGGGGAGAAGGCTCAAAAAATGAGAAAAATGAAAATTTCCAAGGGTTAGGAAAAATAGGGAGAATGTATGTAGGGGCAGATAAAATTGCTGCCCTTACATTCAGAAAGGGTTTCTTGTGCACAAGAGACAATTATTGTTTCCTGTGCATGTTGAGTTAAAAAGGAGGATGTATCAGTGGCAAAAATTGCCACTGATGCATGTAGAAGGTTGAACATTTCATGTAAGGGTGGTGATTTTTTCCGCCCTTACACCTAGTGGGAGGTTGGGTGTATTGGTAGCAATTTTTGCCACCCTTACACATGTTAGATGTTGGATTGCATCGACAACAACAATTACCACTAGTGCATCTGGATAGAGGTTAGGGAATTGTGTTAGGGTGGAAAAAATTGCTGCCCTTACACGAGTAAGGATTTGGTAATGGGTTCTATTAAGGCAGCAAAAATCACTGCCCTTGCACGTTGAAAAGGCTGAAAGAGAAAGGTGGGAAGAGGAGGGTCAAGGCACGGTGAAGGGGGGATAAGATCACCTCGTTTGACGAGGAAAAAGAGGTAGGGGAAGAATAAGAAGAAGAAAAATAAAACCTAAAAGATAATGAAAGGAAAACAAATTAAAAAGAGAAAGAAAATAAAATAAAAACAAAAACAAAACCCTACTTAAAGAATAACATGAAACGTGGCTCGAATCTGGTGAAAATGTGCTTCCTCTTACTCTCTTGATCATCTAGAGGTAGAGAGTAGGAGAAAGAATGGAAGAATGAAGTGAAAATAAGGAGAAAAAAGATTAAATGGGGGCAAAAATCACCCCCAACCACTCGACACATGTAGCCATAAATGCCACACATGAAAATTGAGGCTATGCAGGGACAATGAAAATTGCTACTCCTACATAGGAGGCATCAAAAGATGCAAGGGCGGTAAATTTTTCCACTCTTGCATGACAAATACAAGGGCAAAAAAAAATGTTGCCTTTGCATGGAAAACATAAAACAAATGCAGTAGCAGCATAAATTGCCACCCTTGCATGGAAACACTAGAAAACACTAACTCTGAGAAATAGGGGAAAATGGTCATCTGGCCACATCAAGATGATGATGATTTTCACATTTTTTGGAAAATGTAATAAAATAACTTCAAAAACTTCGAATGCTACCAGTTGAGCAAACATGAGAATAAGAAAAACGTGCCTCAAAAGATGAACTTAGAGAGAAAAACATGAAACAAACAAGTTT
Organism: Torreya grandis; assembly: GCA_037957365.1. Lineage (NCBI taxonomy): Eukaryota > Viridiplantae > Streptophyta > Pinopsida > Cupressales > Taxaceae > Torreya > Torreya grandis. Next base: position 1,185,421 of record JARHVA010002492.1, on the reverse strand, counting down.
CATAGGGGTTATTCCAAAAATGAGCATAGCTATTTTTGGAAACAACAGTTGGCTCCTATTAGGGAACTTCTATTGATCAAACCAATCGATGGGAGTAGAAACTAGTCTCTAAGTGTCTTCATCCAAGCCATTGGGTTACAGAGTCAAGCCAAAAAGGAAAAGACATGAAAAACTAAAAGAAAACAAACAACACAAAAACTATACATATGTATAAGTGAACTCATCTAATACTTCAAGGATTGAAGTGCTTCACATGCTATCCACTGTGAGGTAATGAGAATGGAATTCCATCTTGATACTCCAAAAAAAAGCTACTCTGACCACAGACCTGATGAATGGTAAATGAACCTCTCCACAAAGAATCAAATTTGATGTGCATTCCTTTTGGTTCTCTCCTCTTGTCCCACAATAAGACTTGATCTCCAATCCAAAAATCATGAATCTTTACCTTCTTGTCAAAGAGTTTTTTCACCTGATTCTACTATGTAATAATTTGGTCCACCACCATGGTTCGTTGCTCATTTAATTTGGTTAGACACATGATCCTTTTGTCAATTGAATTTTCGAAGGTTGAATCTTCGATTGCCTTTGCTAACTTGAGCGCTGGTAGTTCTAGCATGATTGGTATCTCTGCATTCAAGCCATACAGAAGTTGAAATGGTGACATGCCTATGGCCCTCTTGGGTGTAATTTTATCTACCCACAAAGCGTTAAATAATGATTTATGCCAAGTCTTCTGATTATCATCTACCAATTTCTTGATAATAGTAACTAGATTCTTATTGCTCGATTCTCCTTGGCCATTCCCTTGTAAAAAATACTCAAAAGTGTGGGAGAGGGTAATTCCATAATAAAGTAGAACTAGGTAATCTCATGAGAATAGAAACAGGCTGCATTATCTATTACAATCTTAGTTGAAACCCCAAATTGGGAAATAATATTTTTCTTAAGAAAATTACATACCACTTTTGAAGTAACGTGCTTGGTTGGAATGGCTTCCACCCATTTGGTAAAGTAATCAGTCATAGTGAGGACATAATCATGCCTAGCACTTGAAGATGGGTTGACTACACCAATGAAGTCAATACCCCATTGTTGAAAAGGTTCTTCGATTACCACTGGCTTGAGGGGTAATGCGGTCAATTTAGGTTTTCTGACAAACTGCTGACATAATTCACACCTACACACCCATTTGTAAGCATTTTGAAACAACGTAGGCCAATATTACCTTGCTCATAGAATTTTATGAGCTATCACTGGTGCAGAGAAATGTCCTCCATAGGCCAAATTGTGGAAGGACTCCAAAAGTTTACCTTGTTGCACCTTATTGATGCAACAAAGAAATACCCCATCAAGGCTTCTCTTATATAAACCATTGTCCCACAAGACATAGCTAGCAGCCTTTAGCTTAATATTCCATTTTTATTTATAGGATAGATGAGCAAGACACTCACTATAGGTTAGAAAATGAGTGATGTCAGAATACCACTCATCAGTAGTAGCGACAAAGAGGACCGTAGGAACGTCTTCAACCTCTATTTCTTCATTTTCTGTCTCCTTGGGGATATTATCAACAATCAACTGGCAAAGGCCCTTTCCCCACACAAGTTTGGTAGGTTTGATGTCAAGATCAAACTCTTGAATTTTAGCAATCTAATTGCCCCTTCTAGTACCAAACTCCTATTTAGTTAGAATATACTTCACAGTTGTATTAGGCACCAAAACCACATTATGTGAATTCAGGTGTAAAACCTAAAATGCTTCACTACCTTAACCACAACATAAACATGTTTCTCTATGTTTGAATACTTTATCTCATGAGCTTTGAGAGGATAGCTCATGAAAGAACTAAGAGATTCCACACCTTATTGGTTATGTTGAACCAAAATAGCTAAAAGTGTATGCTCAGAAGCATAGCTATATATTTTAAAGTCTTTTGTGTAATCTAGACAAACTAAAATTGGTGCGTGGGTGATCACTTTTTTGATGTCTTTGAACACTAACTTTCCCTTTTTAGTCCACCTAAAAGTGGCTTTGCCCTTCATAATGTTCATGATGTGGTGAGTCTTCTCAGCAAAATTGGGAATGAACATTCATAAAAAATTTACTTTTCTAAAGAAAGAGTGAACTGCAGTCTTACTTGTGGGTAGGGTAAGCTCCTGGATGGACTTGACTCTTTTTAAGTCAATTTTTATACCTTTTCGAGATACAATGTGCCCAAGAAGTTTCCCTTATGTTACTCCAAAAACAATTTTTTTGAGATTTAGAGAAATGCCATTCTAGTGGCAATGTTCAAGTGCTTGTTGTAAATGGTGCACATAGTCATGGCGATGCTTGGAAAATACTATTAAGTCATCCAAGTATACTATAATGAACTTACACATTTCATCTTTGAAAGCAAGGTCCATCTCTCTCTAAAATGTGGTGCATGAATTTATCAGACCAAATGGCATTCTTTGATAGGCAAAGGTGCCCCAAGGTGTGGTGAAGGAAGTCTTATGCTAGTCTGCTTTTCCAACTTCAACTTGATTATATCCTAAGAAGCTGTCCAACATTGATAACATCTCTAAACCTATCACTATCTGCAGAACTTAATCCATGATAGGTAAAGGATAGTTATCCTTTAAGGATGATTGATTCAAGTTTTTGAAATTCACACAAATGTAAATTTTGCCATTCTTCTTCCTCATAGGAACTATGTTTGCAATCCATGTGGAATGATGAATTAAAAAAATTATCTTAGCATTTAGTATTTTTTGTATTTCAAATAGAATAATACCTGATATCTTTAGATTGTACTACCTAGATTTTTACTTGTAAGGCACTAAATCACTTTTGAGAGGAATGTCATGGTAGATTTCTTCAGGTCTGAGTGACTTCAAATCATCATAGGAGTATGCTAGGACATCTATATACTGACACAGTAGAGCAATGAACTTGAACTTTTCTTCTTGAGTGTACCATTTCTCAATGTTCACCACTTTAGGATTTTCCTTGGTACCTAAATTTACTTGATCAAACTCTTGGGAGGCATTTGAATCTTTTTGCCATTGTTTAATGAACCTATCATGTTTTTCAAATAGATTCTCAAGGGAAACTAGGCCTTTTGGGATCTTATTCCCTTTAAGTTGAAGGAATTCTTCATCTACATTTGCATTTGATTCAGAGGCTAGTTCAAACTTTTAGGGTTACTTACCATCAAAATGAAGCTGTTCAAAGCTATTCTTTTGCTCCAAGAAGGCAATGAATTAGTTATCATTATTAAACACCTGTTAATGGCTGGCATTGTCAGGCACACTTGGTTAAAAGACCAGTTCAATAGTGTACATGTCTCTTTTAAAATTAGGGTGAGGAACCAATAGAGTTGTTGAAACAGCTAGTGCATCATCTTGATCATTGAATTCTCTAGGTATGGTAGAGATGTTGAAAGCATCAAAGCTTTCAATTTGATCCCAGACTAAATTGTAGTAGTGGCATAATTTCTCATTTTTGGTTTGATAATTGTTCCTTACCTGACAAACCACCAGTTCAGCATCATCTTTGGCATGGAGGAGTTTGACGCCTTTGTCTCGAGTAGTTTTCAATCTAAGTAGCAATGATTCGTACTAAGCTATGTTGTTGGTTTTGTTGAACTACAACTTGTATGAAGAAGGAAAAATATCTCCTTGAGGAGATATCAACACAATCCTAGCTCCTAAACTGATAGAGGAGTAGCTGCCATCGAATTCCAAAATCCATACCTCATTAGGGACTAATTTTTCCTTAGATTTTTCTTCATTTGGAGGGAGAGATTCTTCTACACTTGCACTGTACTCCACTAATTTTTTTGCTATTCCATCTAAACTAATTTTTAAGTTGACACATTTGGGAATTTCATTAGGCATCTTGTGGACTTCTTCCATGGACAAAAAGTAATTACCCATGCCTAAAGACTCAAACAAAATTTGAGCTTTAGGTGCTAATGTTTGAGTGACCACGTATTTTGCTTCTTTCTCAAGGAGAAATCTTTGCATATCATCTTTGACTAGGATCCTTGCCTCAGATAGGTCCATGCTTAATTCACCACTAACATCCTTGTAAAAATTACACCCAAGAAGGACGTTGTAAGAGGCTGGAACATCAGCCACCAGGACTGTCATTTTGATTCTTTTCTTCAGAAAAGCTGCAAACACAAATTGGGCATCTTTAATTTAACCCAGGAGTGGGACTTGTTTGTTTTCCATAAAAAATCACCTCTTGAAAGTCTTAGTCAAAGTAAGACCAAGAGAATCTGCTACCTTGGCAGGCATAACATTATCAGAAGCTCCAGAGTCTATTATACAATTACTCAATTTATAACCATTTATCAATAGAGAAACATAAAAAAGTTCTATTTTCCTGGGAGTAACTAGAGGAGTAGCAACAAGATTATTCTAGGTGGATTTATTATTGGAAGAATCATGAGTCACCTTTGGAGAATCTTGTCCTATAGGAGTAGTTTTAATTTTCACGTATTTGACCAACCTATCGAACTATTCAGGATTGGCTTGCAAGTACTCAATCTCGGTCATTTGAATCTTGGTATTTTTGGCATGATCAATTATATCAAATAATTGAAATGAGCTAGAGGCAGAGGGAGGAAGCCCATCATCTTGATCTTTATTAGCATGGCACTGGTCTGAGAGATAGAAGTAGAAGGTATGGGATGGTTTGAGGTACTTACTTTTTTATTAGTCACCGGGTCCTTTGATTAGAAAGGCAGTGAAGTCCCTCATTTAGCAATAGAAACTGCTGGCTGAAGTTCTTCTCTTGCTTTTTCTTTACTAGCTTGTTGAGCTAACTAGTTTTGGGCCCTGGTAAAAATAGCATAAGATCCGTCAAACACTTCTCCCTTACTTCTAGCTCCATCCTGATAATCTAAGAAACCTATATTGGAGTCATCAGCTAATTCTTCTTCTTATTTGGCAAAGATATTAGCATCATCTTCTTGGTCCAACTCGGGTTGGAATGAGAAATCTTGTTTAATTTCAAGGTAACCAACTATTGCTTCAATGGCAAGTTTCCTCGATGGGGGAGGCAGATGATTTGGCTGCCCTTGACTTCTGGAAGCATTGCCTTTATATGACTGATTGAGAAACGTCTTTCTTGGCATATCTTAATAAGTAGGAGTAGACATACCTTGGGCCATTTGTCTTTTCAAGGCTAGTAGTTCATTCATCAATTTTTGCACCATAGGATCTGTGGTGCTCATGGAAGAACTTTCAGCAGGTGAAGAAAATTTATTTTTATTGGAATCTTTTCTAATCTTACCTACCAGGATAAGATCATCCTCAATCTCAGTAGCCAAATTTTGAGCCATAGTGAGATCTATAGGACCGGCCCAACTCAACAAAAAACTTACTTCAAAAAGTTGAGAGTTGATGAAAAATCACTTAAGATTCTCTGGTGTTGGATGAGCGATCATAGGAATTCAGTTTCTCAACTTATTAAATTTTTCTATGAAATCGCTCATGGGCTCATGAGGTTCCTTATTCATTTGTGTAAGCTAAGCCAACAAGGCATGTGCATCTTTAGTAGGTTTAAATATAGCCTCAAAATTAGCTTTGAGTGTATTCCAGCCAGTTATAGTTTGATCTTGAAGGTAGTAAAACTAGTTCACAGCAACGCCTTGCAAATTTTTGACAAACAGTCTCACCGCTACATCTTTGTATTCCACACCTATCACACCGCATGCTATAGAAAAGGCAAAAATATGCTCATCAGGATGAACCTTCCCATCACCATAGAATTTGGGGAAATTCTTTCTTGAACTATGAGGTAGTTCATGTAAAGGTGGGACCAGAATGAGAGGACCAAAAGAGTTGCCCCAAGGACCTTAGGCCATTATGATATGATGATTGAATGGTAGGTTAACAATTCTTGGTGGGGTCAATATATACAAAACCTTACTAGTACTGATACTAGAATCTTCACCAAGTATGGGAGATCTGACGTTGGTAGGAGGGAAACTCTTGGTTCACTAAAAGCGAGATGGTGGAGGAGAAATCTCTAAGTTTTTCGCACCAACTTGAATACAGGATCAACAATACCTTGAGCTCTTTGGATTTGCATGTATAGTGGATCTGCCAGAGTGTAAAATAAAAAAGGAATTAGAGATGCTTCAAGTTGAATTACGAGGCTTCAAAATGCACATTTGTAATCCCCAGCGGGGTCACCAAAAGCTGTTGGGTGAATATTTTGTCGTCAACTAACTGATGACAAAATGGGTATATCAACCACAGTACAAGGTGATTTATACAGCAAAAAGTTTGGGTTTACCACATTCTAATGAGATAAATCTCTCCTCTCATCAAGGGGAGGTTCTCTTTAAATCACTTATATGCTATATATATAAATAAGTAAAAAATAATACTCAAGGTAGGATAACACCATCCATCTCTATTTTTCAGAGATGATGTTCATAGAGCAAAAGAGAAATCTTGGTTGATGACTAAAAGCATTCCTCTTCTTTTAGAAATGGTATTCAACAAATAGCCAAAAATATTCTCGAGTAGTAACTAGGTCGATGAGAAACCCATGAAAGCACAAAGTCTTTCATTGCTTCTGTCACTGATTCGAAGCATACATAACAATAGAGTGAAGTAAAGCTCAAAGTCTTCACCTAAAACTACAATAGATAAAAAGATCACAAAGTATAAAAGTAGTTCAAAGTCTTTTTGATATCATTTAGAATGTCTTTAGATAATTTCCACACACACTTTGCTTATTTAATCAAATAGATGAGAGATTATTAGGAAAGAGAACATAAGAACAATCTCCTAAATAACACAAATTATTTCAACACAAAGTTTGAAAATAACTTGCTTCTCATTCATTCAAGAAAATTTGATTTACAAGTTGAGATCAAAGTCTCAAGAAGTATCTCAATTTTAGCAGAGTTTTTGCTCTCAATTATCCAAAGATCTTTTACAAAAGAGGCTCCCTCTATATATAGGGAAAAATATTCAAAATTGGAAAAAGACTTAAATATTGAAAACTTAGTCAAAGATGAGTCACCATTGACTTTGGGACTTTTTTAGATTTTTACATGTAATTACATATTACAAAAGTACATGTGAAAATGTCCCAAGTCAATTACAAAGTACATGAGAAGAATGAAGAAGAGAGTATGGAAGAATAGTTTAACTTTTGTCGCCAGACATCTTTAGATGAGCATCGTACATGGCGATAGCTGCTTGTATTTTTATACTGTTTGGCACAATGGTATTTTTGAACACCACTTTAGCTCTGACTGTGGCATTTCTTACTACTGTGATTATTTTTACATGACTAGTTAACCTGGTTCTTAGATTATCTAGAGTCAACTGATTATCTAAAATATTATCCATAGAAGTCATTGAGAACGTTTTCTCCTCAAATTCCTTTCAGATCATACCTTCGAATTCCTGAATCATTTCCTCTACTAAAATGAATTAGTTATCTTGAGAGGTGAGTTTGTAAGGTAATTCCTCCAATCTGTTCAATAGACTGGTGTCACTTTCTTCACTGGCCTCTTTGAAAGATTCGAGGTCACTGATTAGTTCCTTAAGTACCCAAATCCTGTATATAAGTGATTCTTTGATTTCAATTTAGGAATCTCTATTGGCAATGACACTGATTGATACTAAGGTATGTTTCTTCAGTGCTTTCATCTCTATCCACTTGCTAAGATATTTATTTATGCTATAAATATCCTAATAAATAATAGAGATAATGTCTTCTAACTATGTTTTAATTTTATTCATTTTACCTATTTTCTCAGCCACCTCTATAAGCAAGGAAATCCCTTGTGCATGCATCTTATCTAGGTAATATTCAAGTACTTTTCCCTTTAGATAGGTCTTCTTTCCTTTTTGGATTACAGGGTCATCTATGGAGAAGGCCTCTGGAGTTACCACTTCTGGGGCAAAAGTGAATCTCTTGATCATCACAGTTAACTATTCTACCTTTGCCTTGTAATGATCTTTCATCTCTCTCTCTCTATCAAATTTCTAGACCATGATATCCATTGTAGACTGCAAATCACTCTTGGCACCCTCATGAGTTATTTTCCCCAACTCAACTTAAGAAATGGAGTAGGTGCTCATATCAAAATTCTTAAGGGTTGCATCTTGTGGGGGTTTGGCTATCTCTAGAAATTTATGCCCCTTATCTCCAATCATTTTTGAAAGGATTCTTGGCTTCTTGGGGGTCTTAGCTTTCACTAGCATTATTTTAGCTAAATCAAAGTCATCTGGAGAGATGGCTTGCTTTTTTATTTTGGGTGTGAAAGTTGACAACCAAGGTGGGAGAGCAGAAGCACTTACAGTAGCAACAATCCCTATAGTTGGTGTCACTGGGGTAACATCTGCACTACTGGTAGAAACAATGGGTGTAGTAGGCATAGTATCAGGCAAAACTACACCAACTATTGACTGGTTAAAGGTGGAACTATCTTTAATGTTGAAAGAAGGAGATGAAAGACTCGGGATGGAACCTGATGATCGAAGAACATCTCTAGAAGCACCTTGAGGGTCACCAAAAATAAATCTAAAAGGAGAGGCAGATCCAGAAGAAATAATACTGATGGGAGAAATGGGTGAATGAGTCGCAATAGGTGAGTGGGGTGGAAAAGAAGAAATACCTACGACTGGCTATGCACCTTCTTATGGAGATAGAGTTTCCATCCCCTATTGACCCGTGGGCCTATCATCTATTTCCATCTGTTCTATCACTTGTTCTTGGACACTTTGTTTCTCAACTCCCATATTTGTTGACTCTAGCTCTTTCTCGATAACCTTTGATTTCTTTGATACAAAGATGATCCTAGGCTTGTGGGGCCTAAAAGGAGAAGGAACATCACTTTTATTCTTTATTCTATTTTTTGCTCTCTTCCTTGTCTCTTTTTGGAATTTGGCCTCTAATCCCGTGATGAATTCTTTTAATGTGAACCCTTTGTTTGCTAACTAATAATTGGTTTTAGCCAATATTGGTTCGAATCTCATTCTTAAAGAGGTCGACTCTTTTTGAGACCATTGGATCGGAGGAAGAGGAGAGTTAGCGACTTGTTCAGCAAGATACCTGCTATTTAATAGATCTCTATCATTTATTAGATTTGGAGGAATATCAGCGAGCCCTAGATATTTGATTTGTTCCAAAAACAGTCTGTTGTAGTCCATCTTCTTAATATCTTCTACTATTCTTAAATCTATCCAAATGTCTTCAATCATGGGCTCATAGAAATGAGTCTTTCTCCTAATCATGTCTTTGACACCTCTGTAATCAAATTTGGGCCTTCTTTTGAAATGCTTCATAGTGACAAGTTGCATTTCGGTCTCCATTGCCCTTGCTTTTGTAGTGGTCAATACTGAGTATCTACTAATTTTGATGGGGAACTTGAAACCTAGTTTCTTAAGTTCCATCTATTTATTGTGCACAACAAGAATTTTTCTACACAGCTCCATCAGGACCAATTTATCAGAAGGGAATCTAGGGAGAATATAGGTATAGCCTTGGAAAAAGCCAACCTACAGATAGAAAAAAGTAGGGAACTATAAGAACATACAGCCGAAGTCATTGACAATAGTGTAGGCTTCATTTGATACTCTCTTCTGCTCTAATTGAGAGTCGAAGAGACATAAAAATATTTTAAAGAAGGCATCATTTACCCTCCTAAAGTGATGGATTGATCCCTTTAATGTTAGCTGAGGGTAATATTGATATACAGGGGTGGTTTTTCTATCTCCCTCTGACGTCAAACTTGGAAAGGTTCTCATTGAAGCTATAATATACACCAGGTATGAATTCATATAGAACTTTTAATTAGTAGACACTTTTGTCAATTTCTCATGTAGAGCATTGCTGATCTGTTCACCCCAGAAGATGACTTGTTTCCCTTAGAGGATTATCTTGATGAAAGGATACATCCATTCATGAAATTGAGAAGAAGAGAGTAAACCTCTTACCCTGATAAGAAGAGTAATTAAGTCACCAACTTCCTCTATAAAGTCACTCCTCTGAAAGTTTTGTGGCCATCTGGATAAGTTGGCTCTAGGAGTTTTTAGCCATCTATTGTTGATCACCTTCTTCACCTTCTCAAGGTCTTTATCGTATTCCTTTTATGCCTCAACAAAGTCAATCTTCAACACTTCAGTAGTAGAAGGGCACATGAAAACTTTATCAATGAACTCGGGGTCCAATCAAACTACTACATTGCCACTAGAATCTGACACAGCTCTATTCTCTTTGTTGTAGAATTGGGCACAATGAAGGATGAACTTTGTGTGATGTGCCACCATAGGAAAAGTGGAGACTAGATGAATGTTGATTTTGATTATTCTCTTCATTTCAGAGCTTTGATTTTTCACCTTGGTTCTCTCCATGAATTCGGCCATATCTATGTGGCCGATCTCTGTGTCCCTAATGTCATTGACATTAGAAGTGATTGAGGTGATTAGGAAAACACGTTGATATTGGTACTTCATCACCTTTGACTTATTTATAGAAGCTTTAGTCATTGGGATGAGCCTTTTTTGAAAATATGTTGACGAAGAAGGATATTGGGGAGAAACTGCGATAAAAGTCATGATCACACAATTAAGGGAAAAATTGGCAATTTGGAAAAATTGCATGTTGGGTGATCATGACTAGGGAAATGTGCTTGAAGGGGATGAGGTGAGAATAGGTTATAAAGTAGAAGGAAAGGGGAGTGGGCTCAAAAAATGAGAAAAACAAAAATTTCCCAAGGTTAGGAAAAATGGGGAGAATGTATGCAGGGGCAGCAAAAATTGCCGCCCTTACATACAAAAGGGGTTTCTTAAGCGGCAATTATTATCGCCTGTGCATGTTGAGTTAAAAAGGAGGATGTATCAGTGGCAAAAATCACTGTCGATGCATGTAGAAGGTTGAAAATTTCATGTAAAGGCAGCAATTTCTTTTGTCCTTACACTTAGTGGGGAGGTCAGGTGTATTGGCAGCAATTTTTGCTGTCCTTACACGTGTTAGATGTTGGATTGCATCAATAGAAAAAATTTCCACTGGTGCATCTAGATGGAGGTTAGGTACTTATGTTAGGGTGGAGAAAATTGCTGCCCTTGCATGGGTAAGGATTTGGTAACGGGTTTTGTTAGGGCAGTGAAAATCACCGCCCTTACACGTTGAAAAGGCTGAAAGGGAAAGGTGGGAAGAGGAGGGTTGAGGCACGGTGAAGGGAGCCTAAGATCTCTTTATTTGATGAGGAAAAAGAGGTAGGGGAAGAATAAGAATAAGAAAAATAAAACCTAAAAGATAATGAAATAAAAATAAATTAAAAAGAGAAGGAAAATAAAATAAAAACAAAAATAAAACCCTACCTGAAGAACCACATGAAATGAGGCTCAAATCTGGTAAAAATGCACTTCCTCTTACTTGCTTAATCATCTAAAGGCAGAGATTAGGAGAAGGAATGGAAGAATGAAGTGAAAAGAGGAAGAAAAAATATTAAATGGGGGCAAAAATCACCCCCAACCACTTGACAAGTGTGGCCATAAATGCCACGCACAAAAATTGAGGCTATGCAGGGGCGGCAAAAATCACTGCTCCTGTATAGGAGGCATCAAAAGATGCAAGGGAAAAAAATTTCACTGCTCTTTCATGACAAATGCAAGGGTAGTGAAAAATGCCACCTTTACATGGAAAACACAAAACAAATGCAGTGGCGGAAAAAATTTCTGCCCTTGCATGGAAACACTAAAAAACACTAACTCTGAGAAATGGGGGAAAATAGTCATCTGGCTGCATCAATATGGTGATGATTTCCATATTTTTATGAAAACCTAATAAGATAACTTCATGAACTTTGAATGATGTCAGTTGAGCAAACACGAGAATAAGAAAAACTTGCCTTGAAAGATGAACTTAGAGAGAAAAATATGAAATGAACAAGTTTCGTAGGGGTTGTTCCAAAAATGAGCGTAGCTAATTTTGGGAACAACAATACCTTCATGGTATCATTCCTGATGAAGAATTATGTGAAGCTCACCTTCATGCTCTAGACCTTCTTGATGAAGACCATCTAGCCTCTCTTCACCATAACCATAAATACAAACTTGCATCAACAAATAACATAATAAAAAGGTCAAAGTCCATGGTTTAAATGTTAGTGATCTAGTCTTTAAATTAGATTACACTCATGATAAAGAAGGAAAATACGTCTAAAAATGATGGGGCCCTATTTAGTGAAATACATTCTTAGTCTTAACACTTACTATCTACAAAGTAATGAAGGCCTTGTTTTCAAAGAACTCACTAATACATAATTTTTGAAGAAATATTTTTCTTAAATATCTCCCTTATTTTCATATTTCTATACATTATCCTACTAATTCTTCTTCCAAGACTTCTCCAATGATCTCACTCTCTGCAACAATCTATCTTATACACAAACCTTAGTTCCTTCCTTTGGTCCTTTAGTTTCTTTATTTTATGAGTTGCATCATAATACCATGGATAGGACCCAATTTTCCTCATTAATATCTTTTTATTTCACACATCGATTTTTCATACTTTTTCTCTTTCTTTTCACAAGCTTGTTATTTTCCAATGCATTTTACACCCACTTGAGTTTTTTTTTGTGAGTTGTAGTGTAAGACCATGGATAGGACTAGGATCTGCTCACAAATACTATTTTCACATATTTTTGCACCCACTTGGGTTTATCTTTTATTAGTTTCAGTGTAATACCATAGATAAGACTAAGGTCTCCTCATAAAATCTACATATTATTTCAAACATTTTTACCAAACTGAGTGTTCTTTTTTACAGTGTTAAGAAATGGTTACAAGTTTGTGATCCCATATTCTTAGCCTCGGTTTATCTTTATTTTGTGGTTAAAAATTGCACAATAAACTATGTTATCATGTTTCCCTACAATTACACATATTCTTATGATAAGGAATCAGACTCACCTGTCATTGTATCCCTTTTCACACTATCACTTTTTTTGTGATTTGAAGTAATTCAAATTATTGCATGTTCATTCCCCTTGATTTCCTTTCCTTTAATTCCAATTTGGATAAAACAAGGTCGATGTCAAGATACCACTTTTTATTTCACATGAATAAACAAGACTCTTAGACACCATGCTCTCTAAGTCTCTTTCTTAGCTACCAAGTCCAAAGTTTTCAAATGATAGTTAATTTAGCACCTCTATTGGTTATCTAAATCCATATGGAGGAGGAATAGACAAATTAATCAAATATTAAAAGCTAAATAGTTTAAAACACAATGTAAGAATCAAAAGGCAATATAAAAATAAAAAATTCAACATCACACCAAAATACATGACTCATAACACATCTCCTATTCCTAATTGAGGCTCAAAATCCATAATTGGCCTCATGATAGAGCCAAGGTTTATTGGGGTGTATTAGGTGAGTAAATGGGAATAGTAAAATTCATAAATCTATAGTACTACCTACTTTCTCATGTAAGTACCAAATCTTTATAGTAGATCAATGACTCTGTAAGGGGTCCTAAGAAATGGGGAAAATATTGTGGGAAGGTATGTCCATTTTAATTTTCATGCATATGGTCTTAATGGGATCATATTCATACTTCATTTGATAACCCAATATTTGCATGATTAAGAGAAGTCTTTCAAAGTTCTTAATGTTGAAAGTCCTCTTATTTTGACAAACTTAATTTTAGCTTATTGACTTCAATAAAGAGTTTCTCTACCTTGAATTTGCCTTCATTTACCCCACCACCCATTCCATTACCCCCTTGATAGGAAAGTTTGATTCTAAATCTATTTCCCCACTTCTATATTCCCTCTTCTTCACATCTTAAAACATGTTAACACTACTTGTTTTGGTTTTATCTATCTTTAGAATAAAACAATATGCTTTAGTGATTATGGATTATTTTATTTGCACCATTATTTTACATTTATATAACTACCTTAGTGTTATTTGAAATTTTTTCATTATCATTCCTTTTTTCAGACAACTACATTTATTTTTATATTTTCATCATTTTTTGGCAACTGCATCCATTTCTATATTTCCATCTTTTTTTTTGGATAATTGCATTTGATTCTATATTTTTTTTAATTTTTTTTATTATTGAGTGAATTTGTATTGTTACTTCTCACTCACCAATCATGTTTTCCTTTTCATGTACTTTTTTTATTGATGATTGAGTAATGATTGTTATTGCTCACTCACCAATGTTGTTTTACCATTTTTTGCCCATCTTTGTTTAATTAAGAATTGTTAATGCTTTCACATTGATGTTCGACTTTCATTTTTATTGTATCCTTATTTGATTTGGTTTGTTACCTTTCTTACATAAGGTATACTTATTTGAGTTTTTTCGGTCATTTTGTATCTTTGGTTTTTTGATTACCCGATTTACTCTAAATTTTGGCTTAAGAATTTGGTCCTAACTTAATATTTATCACCCTAGCTTACCAAATTTAAAAGTATGTCATGCTTAAACATTTTAGTTATCTTGGATTTATTGTATTTATCTGTTTTTAATCTTAAGTTTTGTATCCTTAGTATTTATCCAAAGCAGTCTCTGCACCCTCCATGATCAAAATTATAAACATAATAGACAACCATCTTACGATAAAGGTAACCTAATGTATGCATACATTACTTATTTATTTCAATTATTTCCTTTTAGCCATTTACTTTCACTTTTTATGTTTTAAATTACTAAAATTTACTCATCTCAACATTGTATGTTGCTATGTTCTTTTCCCTAAGCACCATCCCATGTTAAAACTGTGTGACACATGATGAGCTTTGAGTGGTGCATATATATAAACATAATATTTTTAAACTTTATCAATTATTGATGTTTTATCTCTTGCAATAACCTATCAAGACTCAATATATCTAAGTGCATGCCTTAAAGGGTACACCAGGAAAGGGTTAAGTAGACCATTGGCAATTTTCAAGATTTTTGTCTTCTATACCAGCACTTGAAACCAACACAAACTTTTCCTATACATTTACATAAACTTTGACACCTCCCTTACACATTCCTCCAAGAAATTCACCACCTCAAATAACCTCTTCTTAAGCCAAAAACATCTTTTTGTCATTTATCAAACAAAGTCAGCCTGAGCTGACCTTATTCTTTAAATATAAGCACAATATGGGATTAGGTCAACCCTAGATGTATACACATAATATTTTTAACTTTTATCAAATACTAGGTCGATTGCATCGACCTAGTTCTAATTTTTGTGTGCAAGTTTTTAGGTACAAGCTAATGGATTAACCTAGTTGACCTAATACATTTTGTTAGACTTTCAAACATCCATTCTAGACTACTAGGTCAACCCCATCAACCCTGTACATTTTGGACACTCAACAACAAGATTTTGCAAAGCTAGATAAACCTAGTTGACCTTGTTAATAGAATTTTCAAGCATTTATCAAGGTTATTTGACATAAATATTACTTATTTGCATCTTTAGACCCACCAAGGTTCTTTTCTATCCTTTCTCTCTTTCCTTACAGTCTTTTCATTTCATAGTTTATATTATTTAAAACTTCCCCTGTATAGTCAACTAGATTGACCCTATCGACTCAGTTCTATATTTTATGCGCTATTTGGGAAACTAGATTGACTCTATTGACCCTATTTATTTTTAAACCTTGATATCATATTACAAAGGTAACACTATCGACCCTATGTTTAAAAGTTGGAGTTAACCCTTATATGCTAGTAATTAGCTCACACTTTCAATTCTTATTGCTTGCATGATTAGAATAGAACACATAGTATAATTAGGTGGTTTTTAATTTATCATTTAGTTTTATTATTTTATATTTATGCACACACAACCAAATCACAAAATATTAACAAGTACTTTAATAATTGTCTAACCAAGTCCAACCTACTTGTATTTCATCACCAAGGGGAAAGCGGACTTGGTTTTTTAGGCAAGTATAAATACATGGTGAATGGTATAATTTGGCTAAGCACTTAAAACCCTTATTGTTAGGATATGTGAAGTGAGGGGATAAACCCTAATACCAAGCATGTATCATTTTCAATATAGATCTTTTTTAGCCCAAATTTTTTGAAACCATCCTTACATTGTTTTTTAGTTCCTTGCTTATAGCCAACTTCCTATCACATTTAAAACTATATTTTAATAATCTAACAAAGCTTAGGTTGACCATCTAGTTAGTTTTTATTTTTCAAGTTGATTGCTTGCTCTTTGCTCAATTGTATTTTGTATTGCAAAAACTTGCATTGGCCAATGTTGGTGAAAGGTTTTGTGTTGTGTGCCTCAATTGAATCAACTTCATTAATCTAATTGATTATTTTTTTCCCTTCAATTTTTGTTTTTCTAAGTACTTGTAAAGTTATTTTTGTTTTAGTGCATGGTCATTTTAGTTGACACAGTTTGTTATAGACCTGATTTTTCCTATCTATTGTACTAGATCAACCTAGTTGACCCTATATAATTTTACAACCTTTGTTTACTATATTGGATTGACCTAATTGATCCTGTACTATTTAAAAAACCTATTCCCTATGCTAGATCGACCCAGTCAATCTTGTACTACTTTTTGCCTTATCTATTTAATGATCTAGTTCTCTATTTCTCCTTCAATTATTTTTCATTTATCTCAAGTCATCATCATGTCCCCTATCAAAATATTCTTGTACAACTTGAATCCATTTAGACACTATATGGGATTCTCTTTGCTTCTTATCTTTTCTTCCTCCTTTCAGCTTGTGGGGCATCTTGCAATGCCTATCCACACATTTATCTAGTCTTTGGGGCATCTTGCAATGCCCACCCACATGTCATTTCAGACTCTAAGGAGTCTTTTGATGCCCATCCCTACATATACTTATCCTTTGGGGAATCTTGCATGCCCACTCTTATTCTATATGGTATGATACCAAACTAATTCAACTTCAAAAAACCTTCTGAGACATAATCTTGTCTCTCATATTCTCATCCTTGATATAGACGTTAGTGTAAGATCCTTCTTTTCTTTTCATGTTTTATATATTCGATTTATCTAACACTTTTTGAAAGTTAATTATACAAGTCTCTCTCTCTGTAGTAGTTCTCTCTTTTCATAAAACTTTAGTCCTTCCTGTTTGATCTTTTGATTTCCCATTTCTCTCATGAGTTGCATTATAAAACCATGGATAAAACCCGCTCTTCCTCATGATGTACCATAGTATTCTTTATTTTCATTCTATTTTTACACATTTTTTGGCATCCCTTGGATTCTCTTTTATGAGTTGCATTTTAAAACCATGGATAAGACCTAGTCTTCTTAAAATACCATCCTTTTGTTTATCTCATATATGTTTCCAATGATTTGTGGCACCCTTGTGGGTTTCTCTTATATGAGTTACAGTATAAGACCATGAATAAGACCTGATATTCCTCATAAAATTACCATCATGTTATTCCTTTTCTACAAAAAATATTGATATTTATTCTCAGCTTTAGATTTAGCTTCTTTTGATAGATGGAGTTTGCACAAAAATCTATGTTAGCATGTTTTCCTCCACTTCCCTCATTCTTATGATAAGGAATCACACTTTTCTATCATTATATCCCTTTTTCACCCTTTGACACATTTTTTTCAATTTGAATTAATTCAAATTGTTTGATGTGTCATTCTTCTTGATTTCCTTTCATTTCACTCCACATTGGATAAACCAAGGTCAAAGTCAAGATAACACTTTTATTCCACCTAGATTTATGAGACTCTTAGACCCTATGCTCTCTAAAGTTATCTCTTTTAGAAACCAAGTCCCAAGTATTCAAATGAAAGTCATATTTATCACCCATGTTTAGTTTTACAAATCCATATGGAGGAGGAATAGAAAAATATATCAATAAAATTAAAATCCAAACCATTTGAAACAAAAGGCAATGATGTACAAAAGGCAATATACAAATATCAAAAGTCAAGATCACATGAAAAGATGTGATTCCAACACATATCTTATATTTAATTTAAGCTCAAACTACATAGTTGGCCTCACATAAATCCGAGGTCCATCGGATGCAACAGGCCAATAGATTGGAATAGGAGAATTCAACAAACTCTATGGTGCTACCTACTTTCTCATGCAAGTAACCAATCTTCATAGTAGATCGATGACTCTGTAAGGGGTCCTAAGGAGTGGGGAACATATTATGGGAAGGTAGGTCCATTTTTATTTTTATGCATATAGCCTTCATGGGATGATTTATATATTGCATTTGTTGACCTAAGACTTGTGTGGCTAAGAGAATTTCTTTAGAATCCTTAAGGTTGAAATTATTCTTATTTTGACAAACCTAATTTGAGTGTCTCGACTTTGATAAAAGAGTTCCTCTACCTTGGTTTTTATTTCATTTTCCACTCCACCCATTTCATTTCCCCCCTTGATAGACAAATTATGATTCTAAATCTATTTTTCCTCTTCTTTAATTACCTTTTTCTTCACCTCTTGAAAACATGATAACACTAATTCGTTTCAATTTTATCTATCCTTAGAAGTGAAACAACATGTTTAAGCAACTATGGATTACTTTCTTTACACCATAAAATTACATTCTTAGACTTATTTTACTTTATTTTTACCATTTATCATTGTTTTATTGTCTTGTTGTTATGGACACCTAAGTTCATACCCTTTTTCCATTGTTGAGTGAGGTTGTCTTGTAACTTCTCACTCATCAATGTTATTTTCCTTTTTATGTACCTTTTTCTATTTTTGAGTGAGATAAGGATTGTTATTTCTCCCTCATCAATATTTTTTTACCATTTTATTTTTGCTTTTACTTGTGATCTTTGATTATCATTCTTTTTTGACATGTATCCTTGGTTTGACTTAGTGAGTTTACCTTTCTTACTTAACATTTACTTGTTTAATTTTTTGATATTTAGTAGCCTTGGATTTTTAGTTACCTGATTTACTCTTGTTTTTGACTTGGTCATTTGGTATAATGTATCACTTGTCACCCTAACTTGTCAAACTTATAAGTATGTCATGTCCTCATCGCAATAGTTATCTTGGCTTTCTTATGCTTGTTTGTTTTTGCTCTTTAATTTTTTATTTTTGGGTTTGTCAAAAGTAGTCTTTGTGCCCTCCAAAATAAAAATTAAAAACATAGGAGACAACTATCCAATGATAAAGGTAAGTCAAGATACGTATCAAATTTAATTTTTAGTCATTTACTTTTCAATTATTTCTCTTTCAGTCATTTACTTTCAGTTATTTTTGCTTTAAAATATTGTAACTTTTTTTAGCATCAACATTATGTGTTCTTAAGCTCTTTCTCAAAACACCATCCCTTGTTTCACATTAGTGACACATGGTGATCTTCGACTGGGGAACATGTACACACATAATATTTTTAACTTTTATCAAATACTGATACTTTACATCTTGCAAGAACCTGCCAAGACTCAATCTCTCTAAGTTCATGCCCTAAGGGATGCACCAGGAAAGGGGTGGGTATAGCATTGGTGCTTCACATAATTATTGTCCCTTATTTCCATATATTACCAATCCAACCAGCTTTGAAAACCATTCCCTAAACTATTACTCCTCACTTGTACACTCCTTCAATCTTTTTCCTCTTTCCATTCTTATTTTCCTCACCTTAGTATCTTTTTGTCAGTCAGTTTTATAGGGTCAACTGGGTTGATCCTATAATAATTTGAGTAATTTTCATTTATTTGTTAGGTTGGCCTTTGGCTGACGTAGATTAGGACCTAGTGAATTATTATTCAGAATTGTAAAGGGTTGATTGGGTTGACCTTGTCAGTTGATATATCTGAAAGGGTTTAGGGTTGAATTTGCCTATAAATACAAGATCATTTTGTCATTAATTTAATATTAAATCAAGAGTTATTATTAAATCATTTTTATTTACAATATGTTCTTCCACCATTTTACTTGAGGAGTCTTAGCTTAGGGTTTCTAATTAGAGAATCTAGTCTTATGGATATGTCTTGGATGGTTTGGGATTTTTTAGTGATCCTTATACACCATAATAACCTCTCATGAAGCCCCATTGGCCAAGGGAGATATTGAGTCTCAATGGGTTCACATTAAGGTAAGTATTCTCTAACTTTACTCCTCTCTTTAGTAGATAGAAGTAGCATAAGTATTAGCTTGAAATATAATTACTCTTCGTATTCCATGTATTAAGGTCTTAGTCATACTTACCTTAATTAAGATTCTATTATATATGGTTTGATTGTTTACTAACCCCTCATGTTGTACGACAAGATTTGGTGAGCACTAGATCAAATTTAATTTTCTTGTTATTAGAATAGGTGAAATATCAAAATCTAGGACCCCCTTAAGGTTATTATGTGATTGTATTAGACTAGAAGTTTTGGAATCCTCCTTAGCATAGGGTATTGTGATAAGTGCTCCCCTAATCAAGTTT
Source organism: Torreya grandis (assembly GCA_037957365.1). Lineage (NCBI taxonomy): Eukaryota > Viridiplantae > Streptophyta > Pinopsida > Cupressales > Taxaceae > Torreya > Torreya grandis. Next base: position 1,164,999 of record JARHVA010002492.1, on the reverse strand, counting down.
AGTATATCCCCATATTGGTCATGATATCGCTTAACAAATGTATTCCCAATTAGAAGTGTACTATGTTCTATCTTCTCTGAGCTAGGATTGATTTATAAACATGATGCATTTTTTATTACATACACTAGCCAACCTAGTCTGGGACAACTGATTTGTTTATTAAAGAACAATGTTTATTAGGTTGACTCTATCAGCTAAAAATTTAGAATATTTTAGGGTTATATTTGGCTATATAAACCCATCCTTTTCAGCATTTTTATTTATTTGTGCATCTGCTTATCCACCATTCTACTTGAGGAACCATTGATTAAGGTTCCATACTACATTTAGAGAGAAGAATCTTATCTTTTGGGAGAAGTATTTTGGTTGCATAGGATAAGTCATGTAGCCTGGAGATGACTTAACTTTTTTATCCTTACAAACCATAAGAGCCTCTTACAAAATACCATTATCTAAGGGAGATATTGAGGCTCGATGAGTTTTTATTCAAGGTAAGTATTCTTAATTCTTGCTCCTTTTATTAAGTAGATATATTTGCATGTGTTATCTTATGAATATGTTTCTCTCTCCATGAATTAGGATCACCTATACATTGACTTGAGTATAATTATTCTTTGCATGTTTAATTTTATGTTTATTATCCCCATTTTGTGCCATAAGATTTGGTGAACACTAGATTAGATTTACTTTACTTTGTCATTTAATTCAATGAGAAAACATAGGACATAGATAGGGTTATTGTGTGGCATTACTTGAATAGAGATTTTATAACCCTCTCTATTGATATTATGTAGTAAGATACCCCTTAGTCAGGTCTAACCAATCCATATCGGTCATGATCTTGATTATCTATATGTACTAACAAGTGAAAGGGCTAGTGTGATTTATCTTCTCTAAGCTAGGTTTGATTTATAGATCAAATTCACTTTCCCTTATATATAGGCCTCACATATAAAAAAGTATATCGAGGGCTCCCATAACCATCCATTCAAACCTAACTTAGGAGGTATTTAGTTGTAGATGAATAGTGGTGCTAGGAAGACAACATTCCCAAAGATTACCCATAACATACCTTTGAGGTATTATCTATGGGCCACTATGTGGTTACACTCCCATTTGACTAGCATAGGGTGTGTTATGTATGTATACTTGTTTGTCCCTCATTTATGCAAAACTAATATAAAACCAAGTTAATATAAACCAAACCAATACCACCAAAGATCATATTTCAAGCAAAACTGATTCCAAATCCTAATACTAAAAATCCATTTGAAAGAAATTCATTCCACTTCGATGAACCATTCAATTAGAACCATGTTCATGATTATGATATTATTAACCTTCTAAATCAAATTAATTATAACAATGAAAGCAATGATTTATTTTAAATTGACCAATGTAGAGCCCAAGTCAACCAATTCTTGTTTGAGAACAATGATGATAGCATCTTGGAAGTCATCAAAATGGGAGTCAAAATTCCTAAAACTACAATTCCAAAAACTTGAGAGACATAATAGGCATGAATAACCAACCCATTCTAAATCAAGTCCAAGCTACTTCTAGCTATCTTGTTGACCAAAACTAAGTAAACATTGAGTCTGCTAGTTACAATCCCAATCCTAATATACCCCACATCAACCTGGGAAAATGGAAATCAATTATATCATAAAAACTACATTAAAATCAAAATCAAGTCGTATTTGACCACATCTAATAGCTTAGTCAATAGTTGGAAAACCTAGCTTCTTATATCAATCCTACAATATCTAAACCTTGAAAATAAAACCAATAATCCAACCATCAACTATCAAACACCAAATATGGCCTTGTGTCACCTAAACCAAATTTTATTGTACCACCATCGATGCCACTTAGAGGTATGGCATTTTCCCAATAATGGTAATCCATGAAGGATACCCTCCAAAGATTTTTAGATGGGAACCAAAATGAAAACATGAAGTATAAGTTTGATGAATTATTCCTTTACCCCTTTGATCAAGACATGTTAAGAATAATTTTTCCTCCTTAATTTGAACCACCAAATAATGAAAAGTATAGAGGAAAGCGTGATCCTAAGGAACATGTTAAAGAGTTATTTATGTCATGCAAGAAAGTTGCATTTAGTGACATCTACTTGATTAGACTATTCCTTTAGAGCTAGGAGTATAGGTTTTAGAATGGTTCTTAAATATTCTTGAGGGGTCCATTACCACATTCAAAAATCTATCTAAAATATCTATGAAACATTTTTATTACAATGTGGAACATGAACTCAAAATGATGGATTTATGCAATGCTAAACAATGGAGTGAAGAAAGTTTCTCTTCATTCCTATTGCTTTATAAAATTAAAAAAATAAGTTAATTAATTATCTAAATGTGACAAATTATTATGTAAAATAAAAATACTATAAATATGCAATAAATGACATAAACTAATTTGGAACTTGAAAATTTTGAAAATATGCTAAAAGAGGAAGGTACCAAATAAATACAACTTGGCTAGAACACCAAATTGTAGGAGTATGTATGAGACTAGAAAATAGGTTGTGTGATTATTTTGACCAATAATGGATATAAAACAAGGATTTTTTGGATCTTTAGACAATAGTGTTAGATATAGATAGGGGCACAGTGCATCGATGTCCTTAGGGAGTATTGATGTCCTATAGATGATAGCTCTATGAAATTGTTTTGATAGGTTCACCTTCACTATGTGTTTTGTTTTCCTATGTGGGAGCCTTCGATCCATCACACAAACCATAGTGTATCTTCTCCTTCACTTATAAATTTATTTTAATAGACCAACAAGTCAAATGAAATCACAAAAAAAAAAAAAAAATTAGCAATTAAAATTGTGTTTGACCTCAACACCCCTTGTGTTAAGCACTGCCTACATACTAATACTCTGAATAGGGATAAAACTCCATGTATTTTTCCCACTCTATGATGGTGCATTTGAAATACTTGTGCAAATTCTAAATATTAGTGTAATCTTGGTGTGAATATATGTTTCAATAGTGACTTGTGACCTTAAAAGTGTATTCAAATTTTAACTCAGGGTTATTAGGGTTGTATGTATTTAAAATTAGGATAAATAAGGAATTTACTCTCAATGTCAAATAATAATTTTGATGTTTTTCAATGTGAAAGCCTCATGTCTAAAAAATGATTTTAATTTTTTATTTTATTGTGATAAATATGGAATTACTTTAGATAGGGATTGTTAAATGTATGGGATAATCCATTGCATGAATTTTAATTTGAACAAGTAGTTGTTATTTGGTGGGAGGACATGCCTTTTAAAACTGGACATGACTGGGAAGCATGCTTATCTAAATGGCATGTTATTGTCTTAGGAGCAGATATATCTAATTTGGGAGTATAAATCAGTCCTAAGATAGGCTTAAATTATTTTAAATGAGGAATATGGACATTTCAAGATAATTAGTTACTTGTAGGATTGGGTCATTTACATAGAAAGTGATTTAAAGACCATAGAATGAGGCATGAGCTAAGTGTGTATAAAAGAGTGGTCAAAAATAAATTGTTCCAACTTAAATGTTAATTAATGTGTCTAAATTTTCTCCCTTTTAATCTAGTAATGCATTAAAGTGAAAGTACTAGAGTAAAAGGAAAATATGTACCTGAACTTACTTATAAAGAACATTTTTGAATATAGGCCACAACACTAAACTATGCTTCACACAAAATTATACTAAATCATGTATAAAATAAATCTTCAATTAAGATAAAATTCAATAATAAAAGATAAGGAAATTTATATATCTATTAACAAGGAATGAATACACCTAATTGGGTATGTAAATCATTGTATTTTTTGGTAGAAAACTTATGATTGGAGAGAGGAAGGCCCTTGGAGATTTTTTCTACATTGAATAAATTGGATTGGAATGTGCATGCCCTAATGATCATTAAAGGTTGAGTGTGATTAATAACTCAAGGAGTACTTGACTCCATCATTACATACCAAAATTATTAATGTGGCTTGGAATCCATGTATGAATTCTAATGGATGATTTATGGTGAAAAAATAGGTGAAAAAATGTTCATATTCAAATTCAAATTTCTCCAAGTGAAGCAATTTAAATTTCTCCAAGTGGGATCATGAATGGACATGTAAGAAAAGATGGTGGGATGTGCATTTGGTTAATGGGTCTCCCATTTGGGTTGGATGTGTCTTTCAATTTGCACATAAGGCCAAAATACATAGAGATAATGCCCATGGACCGAAATGAGTCCAAAGGACTTTCCACCACCTTTTCTTGTCCTTTCTCTATGGGTGGGTAAGTGGTCATGAAGGATAAATATGGTGGGATTCCCACTTCATAAGTGTGTCAAAAATAAGTGGATATCATGCCCATGTACCCATATGGGTCCACAATACTTTCCACGACCCACTTTTATCTTTTCCCAAAGTCCCCAACAAGTAGAAACACCACTTTGAAAGCAATTTTCATGTATAGGGACAAAATTTGATGTGGAATGATGGCCCCATGAGGATAAATTCACCATATTTGGAGGGGGGACCATTGTGATGGTTTATTAGTTCATTAAGAACTTTGGATGAGGGTCCCAAGTGGGGAAAGGTGTCCCACTTCAAGCCATGTCACTTCTAAGCCATGTCACTTGCAATATCATTTGCCAAATTATTGGAACAATTAATGGTGAAGTGGTGTTATTTATGTACCCTTAATACATTAAATTACATTGTTTAAATAATAATATATTTTATTATTTATCATGAGTTTATCCTCATGTAAATATATCATAAAATATATTAAATGACCTTTAGAAGAGGTTAGACCCATTAATGTGGTGGTTGGAAAAAGTCATTTATAATGGGTAGATTATTTTTCCTATATAATAAATAATTTATATTGTAAGAAAGAATGAAAAAAGAAGTGAGAGGAAGAAAGACTATATTGGGTACTTGTTAGTTTCTTATAATATGAATAATCTTTGTGAGATTTTTACCTCTTTGAAGGTTTTTCCACGTATATTTGTGTTATAGTGTGTTCAAATTTGCTCTCATTATTTCATGGTGAATGTCTTTGCTATCAATCTCACATCGAGATTTGGTGTTCATATGTAATCGTATTACTTGTTTTGTCATGGTATCAGAGCTAGTTGATGCATGATCAAGTGGAAAGATCATGGATTTAAGTTTTTTAGCTTGTGTTCAAGCTTAGATTCATCCATTTTTCAAGCCATGATATGATCATGATTTTTTCAAGCTTCTCTTTCTATAGTATGTAAGTTATTCTACTTTTTCCTCTCTTAAAAGCCTAGAAATCTTAGATCTATGCAATTTTTCATATTTTAAGCCTTTTTTCATGTCATAGATCTAACTAAGAATCTTAAAAAGGGATAAAACTATTTTTTTAAGAATCAATTTTTTTTAAAGATTTTCTTGTTTTTTGGACTAATAATTTGTATGAAGGTGGTTGAAGCTCTTTAGTTATAGATCTAACACTTATATGGAGTTGCAAACATTAAAAGAGCTAACAAGTGAGTGAATTAGTGTTTAAAAATTTGTTTATGGCTTTTGTATGGCCTTATTTAAAAAAAAATTATACAGTAAATCTCCATTCTAGTCACTCTATTGGCTTAGTTTGACCATTTCTAAGCATTTTTTACCTTTATTTCACTTGATTTAGACTCTTGTAGCTCATTTCAAATTTTTCTCTCTCCTCCCAAATGTCATTTTTTAGCATGTGTGAGATAAAAGTTAGTGAAATATCAGATTTTGGGTAATAAATCTTAGTTTTATTTTTTCCATTTACTTAGTTTGGCCATTTTTAAGCAATTTTGATATTTACTTTGTTTGATTTGGTCTCCTACATATTTTTTTAATTTTTTTTCTCTCCTCCCAAGCATCATGCTTAAGCTTGTATGGCCATAAAAACAAATAAAATAAAAATCATATATTCTCAGTCATTTTTTGAGATTTAAAAGTTGATTTCATATTTTCTACAATATTTAAGCCTGTTGGAGCCATTTTCAGACCCTGAAGAGCATAAAAAAGAAACCTAGATTTTTTTTACTTCTACTTGGTTGCCATAGTATGCTATAACAGTAGTAGAATCATTAAAATATAATTTTAAAGTAAAAAAACCATAGATATGGATCTACCAATAGCTTTTTATGGCAATTTCAAGTGTTTTCAAGTTTTGGATCACTGAAAACAGAAGTCTAGAGCTCCTGCAATCCTTCCCTACTCCCCCCATGTGTCATACTTCTTTACCCTTAATACATTAAATTATATTGGTTAAATAATAATATATTTTATTATTTATCTTGAGTTTATCCTCATGTAAATAAATAATAAAATATATTAAATGACCTTTAGAGAGGTTAGACCCATTAATGTGGTGGTTGAAAAAAGTCATTTATAATGGGTAGATTATCTTGCCTATATAATAAAGAGTTTATATTGTAAGAAAGAATGAAAAAATAAGTGAGAGGAAGAAAGACTATATTGGGTACTTTTTAGTTTCTTATAATATGAATAATGTTTGTGGGTTTTTTTACCTCTTTGAAGGTTTTCCCATGTATATTTGTGTTATGGTGTGTCCCAGTTTGCTCTCATTGTTTCATGGTGAATGTTTTTGCTGTTGATCTCATATCTAGATCTGGTGTTTGTATGCAATCGTATTACTTGTTCTATCACAAATCACCTTCTATGTCACTTATAATGTCACATGCCATGTCATCATGAATAGTGATGGTGGGTCCCATAATGAATAGTGATAGTTGATAGTGACTTGGAATAGTGTTTTCAAATAGTACTTTTGAATAGTGTTTTTAAATAGTACTATGTGAATAGTGACTTGGTTATGGTTAAGAGGGTTTGGATTAGGGGTTAAGGAGGTTAGGTGGGCCCTAGGGTATGCCCAAGGAATTTAGACATCTAAAACTATAAGGGTGTAGTTTTTTAGTGTCTATATTTTACCCCTTTTTATTATGTAGCTTTGATTAACAAACTATTAAAAAAAAATAGATCTCTTGGTCAAAGCTCAGGTTGCCTCAAGTATGGGAGGAGGTATTTCCCCTCCAACCAGGAGTCGATGAGGAAAATCAAAATAAGGTACAGGTTTGATAAGCGATGGATGATGAGTCACTAGGTGATGATAAACAATGGTTGGGTATTCAAAATGCAAACTTGTGCACAAAATGCGATAGCGAAGATCACACATAGAATATATTTACCAATATTGGTTAACTTAAGTTTAGGTCTAGAGGGATATATGTTAATTAGTCATAGCTAATCGAGTCATGTCTATCAAGTGATCTAGATAGGGTCGAGGTTGGTCACAGGTATCCAAGGTAGGAGGTGTTCTTATGAAACAACCCAAATGGTCGGGTTATGAAAAAATGTAATAGGGTAACGTTGGTTGTTGTGGTCAAAATGGCCTAGGCAAGATCATCACAAAGGTATGCAATAGTTTAGGTTTAAGCAATCAACATTGAGGTGGATGTGTTTGAATGCTCAATTGGTTAGAGGGAGTGGTTAGCAAGGGTTGAGGTAGGGGGTGGCCGAGCTTACTCCACATGCACTAGGTGAGCAGACCTTGCTTACATAGTTTCATGGATGTGATATCTAAAAAAAATTTAAGCCAAATGTAGTTCTGCCATGGAGTTTAGATGGGTTACCCCAATGTGATATACCACATGGTTAGGTATGGGTGAATAGTTTGGTAACAGTGAGGTGTCATGGTGGAGATAGGTGAATAGTCACCATAAAAATACCATATGCATTAGGAGGAGAAGACATAGATGGGTGAGGTAGGATAAATATGTGGGTAACAAAGGGCTAAGCACCATAAATTTTTGATGATAGAGCTAAGGAAAATAAGAGGTGCCTTCATGAGGAGGTTACACCTTCTAAAACTATGTGAGGGTATAAGTGCAGTGATGGTATTTATCATTACAAGCTAAGTTTTAGGAGGTGGGTGTCTATCAGGATCTACATAGTCTCTTTGTCAAAGGTTCCTCACCACTATGAGTTAAATTTTAAGGGTAGTAGAGAAGTGACAACCTACAAAGAATTTCTTTGACAATTAAGTATATTCTACAAGTAAGAAAGTTGGTAGCATGGTGAGCAATAGAGGATGGACCTTGCCTAACCCAAGAGCTGCATGGGTAGGCTAGATAAATTGTGGCCATGTCTACATCCTCTATCCTAGTTCCTTGGAACTAAGGACTTTGGGTTCCACTCAAAAGAGGCCCTACTAGTAGGTAACTATGTAGTCTAGGATATTGGTTATACAATTTAATAAGATAGGGGAGCTTCCATAGTGGCAAGCATTTGGGAGCTATTGCCACCAGCAATAGTGACAGTTTCAAAGGTGTGATTATTACAACAACCTACGTTTATAAGCCAATTTACATCAACTAGGTTAAGGTGATAGTGATGCAAATGACCATCAGGCCCATAAGGACCTCAAGATGACAAAGTAAGTAGTGACATCAGATGTGGGTTGGATGATATGGGCAATAAAAAGACATCATGATAGTGTATAATGACTATATCAAGATGACCAGTTAGATCAAGGGCTACATGTCCACATGAAAAGGTAAGCAGACATGACTATTTTAGGTGGGAATACTCTTCAAGGGAATCCATGACATCATATGACCTTCCCCATCGGTATAATGGATAATCATGTCAGTGAGGAAGAATTGGTAGGTAGTCTATTTAAATAATCATGATAAGACTGAATACCTATTATGAAGTCATTTGGTTTTTTAGGTTTTTTAGGGTGTGAAGAACTACCAAAATTTGAATATGGCAAACAATGGGAGTAATGGTAGAGATAATCAGTAACCCTTTGACCCAAAATAATCTACATGATGAATGTGCATATCTATCAAATACTATAACATATAATGGTGATAATGGAAATGTTGTTAAACCAACATCAAGAGGAAAGGCACCCATGGCCTGAGCTTGAGCCTGAATTCATACCTACTTAGCAATGAAGGAGGCAAGACTTTCATTGTGCAAGGTGTAGGGCTAGAGAACACGATCTTCAGTCGATTATGGAGGGAACCCTCATTGTCTAAGGGGATACATGTTGAGGCAACAAATGGTGGTACCTATATGAATAGAACAACCAAAGAAAATGGATGTAATGGTTGTGATAGGTGAGCAAGGTGAAAGACCCAGAGAAAAATATGATTCTCACCCTGTGGGGATGAATGTAGAAGAGGAAAACAGAGTACACCCTTTAGTAGCTACTGAGATAAGGAATGGTATGGATGTTAGTTTAGGGAGTAATCAAGTAGAAGGATGGCTCAACATAAATCCAGAGTCAATGAGTAATTATCTAATGTTTAGGGAATAAATAATGTTAATTAGATGACTTTGTATATGCCATACGACTCTTCACATCCTAAATAAAATATTACATAGTTTTTTGTAAACATGTAAAAAATGTTTTGGATGTTGTTGGTTTATTATTATGTGGATAGTCATGATTATGGTTGTTGTTATCTTGATATGTTCATTTAAAAATCATATAAGGTAAGGTAATAAACAACACTAGATGATAAGCTAAAGAATATAATCAAGAGAAAAATGTCATAATGAAAATATCAACTAGGCATAATAGGAAAAGAAGAGGGCACGATGTTGCTTCTGTGGTAAGGAATGAAAGTAAACCCAAATTGGGAGTGGCTGAAAGAACATAAGCCTATCAAATGCATCACATGAGCATGCTTTGAAGGATAAAAGAGATGTTGATCATATTGTGTCAAGTGAGATCAAAATGTGTAAAGGATTTAAAGGAGAAATAGGTTAAGGATAGGGCAAAAGGGGGTAGTTAGAGAGGGACAAAAGGATGACCCATGATTAACAAACACTAAAGGAAGAAATGGATGCACTTTAATTAGAAAAATTGACCAAATTTCATGCATTAAAGAAAGAGAGTAGAGGTCACGAGGAAACAAACATGTATACTCATGTATAATCAATCTGAATATTGACCACACTTTAATACATGAGAAGATGGAGTGATAATGGGAGAAAATAAAGGGGATCCAATAAGGGATAAGGTGAAGGTAGACCAGGAGATGGGTCAAGAGATATATAGAGAAAATAATGAGGTCACATATAAAGATTAAGGTGGAGAAGGATGGAAGGATATAATCATGGATATGGAGGAAAAAAAGAAGGTTAAGAAGAACACATAATATCATCAAGGAAGATGAAAAAAATGAAATGAAATGGAGAAAAGAGAAGAAAAATAAAAGGTAAAAGATGGGGTTTTGAGGAATGCACTAAAGAATGAAAGATTGGAGAATTGAAAAGAATGAGAAAAAATTGTAGCAATCATGAAGGGTAAGGGGAGGATGAAAGATATGGGGGGCCATGAAAGGTTTGAAAATAAGTCTAAAAAAGACTGAGGAGAAAATAGTTTGGTGATGAAAATGAAAAATAAGGAAATACATGGAAGAAAAGGAAATAAGAGGAAAAAGGAGAGAAATGAGGACATAAAAAGGATGATAGGAGAGTGAAGAAGTACGCGAATATGTGACCAAGTAAGCATGAATGATGATAGGCAAGGAGAGGAACAATGAAGCAAATTAGATGGTGGTGTTGGAGATAAGAAAGAGATGGAAAATGGGAAAGGTGTTAATAAAAATAAGAGGAAGTGAAAGATGGGTGGAGAAGAAGCTGAAGAGATAAGGTATGTGTTAATCAACTTGTTAGAAGAGATTGACAAGTTGAATGGGTGATTAGAAGAGATTTACAAGCTAAAAACTAGTGAGGTGGTGAAGAAATAGGGGAACACAATGAAAGGGCATGAGATGAAAATAAGGGATGAATATCAAGGATGATAAGAAGGAAAAGGAATAATTAAATTAGGGATATAAATCATGGACACTCACACAGATGCAAAAGATAAGTGAGTACCAAGATGGAAATAGTAAAAGGGGAATGCAAAGTGCAAAAGGCAAGAACTGATAAGAAAAAAGGATAATTATAGAAGGCTTCTCAAAGGATAAAGACCCAATTAGAGGCTAGTTATGGAGGAAAAAAAAGAATAATGGAAAGGTAGGAAGACTGGAAAATCGACAAAAAGTGGTGACAGACGTAAAGAAGAAGTAGGGGATGCAACAACAAAAGAAACATAAAGTAAGCAAGATGTATAGGATGATGTGGAATTGGTGAGGGAAAGAGAGTGATAAAGAGGGTATGATGGGTAGACAAGGGCAAGGAGAGATGATGAGGATGGAGAAAGAAGACAAAGGGGATGAAAGACAAGGATGATAAGAAGTGGAGAGAGGGATAAAAAACATGAAAAGTGGGTGGAAAAGTGAGACATGAAGCACACACATGGAAAGGTGACTAGGAGGCCAATAAAGAGGAGGATATGAAGGATTTATAAGAGATAAGAGAGGTGGATGAGGAAGGTTGTCAATCTTTTTGTTAAAAGATATTTTCAAGCTATAAAAGTGGTTAAAAGAGATTGACAAGCTGGAGGGAGGGAGATGGTGAAGAGACAGGTAGAGATATTAGGTGAGAAGGGAAAATAAAATAAAAAATGTGGTTGAACTTACCTAAGTAACTAAACACTGACTACATAGTCTAAAAAGACCTCAGGCCAATGTAGTTATCCCAATAATAGGGGAAAACAAAGAAGAATCATTAGGTGATATTAAAATACAAGGATGATAGGAAAAATCCAAAGCTTCCCTAATATAGGATACCCTAAGCAAGAGGGCATTATTAGTGATGGAAATTAATGAGAAGAAAAGGTAATGGTAGTTAGGTGTTAGTGTTCAAGATACCCTTAGAAGTCAAGCAGTGCCTACATAGTCCATGGACATTAGGTCAATGTAGTTCAACAAGGGTTTGGTTAGTGGTGATCAAATGGGTTGACCCAATTTGATGAGACACATGGTCTAGGAAAGAAAGGGGGTACATTGAAGGCAGGTTGAGGTTGCAAAGAAAAGGATCTTTAAAAGGTGGGTTAATTGACATTAATGTTGTTCTATTATTAGGTCATGGTTAGTCACATAAGTAGGTTAGATGACCATACTAGATGTGAAAAATAATGAGACATGGTCCAATAGAATACATGGCTCAATGATGCAAAAATAAGAAAGGAGTTATAATGCTTGTTTGTTGACAAGGACAAAACAAAACAAAACCCCAAAGTTGGAATGACTTAAGAAATATAAGCCATTTGAATGCTTCATATTAGCATGTGTTGGTTGATAAAATAAGTTTCTTGATCATAGTATGTCAAGTACGCTCTAAATCCCTTGATTTACAAATAGTATAAAGGGAAAATGGGTGATAGGTGGGTAATATATATGGTTACCTTATGTGGGTTAGTTTTCCCTTTCTATAGGTGAACTAAGAATGATAAATAGATAAGTCCATGTCATATGCTAGATATAGACTGATCAATATGGGAAGTGTACATGTGAAAGCTGATTGTGGCTTCCACCTTAGTATGCTTCTTAAGAGCTGATTGTGGCTTTCAAGATTATTTATAAGTTATTTTGATTGTGATAGTGGGTCTTTTGCTTTATTGTTATATATGGGAGTTGATCGATGTAGGAAGCTTCCAAGAAATTATTCTATTTTTTACAAAGTGTAGTTAGCCATCCTTCAAGGGAGTGGTCTAAGTTTATATACTTTATTTAATGATTTTGATAGCTATCCTTCAAGGGAGCAGTCTACCTTTAGGATAAGCAATTTTTATTTTGATTTTGGGTAGTTGTCCTTCAAGGGAGCAATTTGCAATGCTAAAGATATTGACCCAAATTACTTTTGGATATGATGTTTTTAGACATGGACAAGTCTAATTAAGTTCAGAAATTTACCTTTAGGAGGGAAAAACTTTAACATAAGAAGGTTAAGGATATGTGAACAAGTGGGGTTTTGAGAGACAATGACCATGGGATTCCATCTTGTTAGAGATGAAAAGTATCCATGAGAACCATGCTATGGGTAGAGCCATGGTACCCATATTTAGGATTAGGCTATGACTATGATGGTTAATCACATGGTTCTATGTTGTAATCAATTATCCTTAAAAAAGAGAGAGGGAAAATGGGTGAAGGTGAAAATCTCATAATCAAGGGATGAGCTTAAGTTAGATAAAGAAGTAAGCTTGATCTTACTTCAATAAAAGAATAAATGTAGATGTAAAGCATTAAGAGGCTCAGGTTCTAGTTTTCCATTGAGAGAGGACAAGAAATAAGCTCCTAATCCATACTTATGGGTTATGATGTAGGGTCCAAGCCAATTGAAAGCAAACTTTCCTCTTTTACTTTTCTCCATGTTTGTCACATGTTGGTTTTCTTTTAGGATGAGGTCTCCAATATTGAAGTCTCATAGTTTGAGGTTATTATCATAAGAATGATTAATTAATTCTTGATAGACATGGATATGGTTAAGGGTAGCTAGATGACACTCATCGAGTAGATCGAGCTGAACCAAAATGGTGCTAACGATAATCATCCTTAGAGATGAACTCTCATAAAGATATGCGAAGAGATGGAATTTGGACTTTGAGAGTTAAGACAACCTATGCCTCAAACATAAGGGAGAAAGAGGTAGCACCTGTAGAGGTTCAAATGCTAGTATGATAGGCCCATAAAGCAAAGAGGATGTGTAAATACCAATCCTATCTAGATTCATTAACCATTTTAGTTAGCCTTTTGTTAAGGATTTTGTTAGAGGCTTCTACCTGTCCATTTGATTATGAATGGTAAGGTGAGAAAAAACTTAAATTGATACCAAATGCATCATAAAGGCCTTAAACTTGCTTATTTTTAAAATACTTACCATTATTAGTAATAATATTATGGGGAACACCAAATTGGCAAATGATATGATGGTTGATAAAGTTGACAATCTTCTACGCTTTGGTAGAGATAAGAGGAATAACTTCCACCCACTTGGTGAAATATTTAGTGGCTATGATGAGGAAGCTATGCCATTGTGAGGAATGAGGATTGATCTCACCAATAAGATCTAGGTCCCATTGTGAGAAAGGCCAAAAGTCCTTAGATACTTGGAGGCCATTGGTCAGTGCATGATGTAAGTTAGCATGTTGTTGGTATTTAACTCACCTTTTTACATAATAATAATAGTCTTAATTGAGTATGGGCCAATAGTAGCCGAGGTGAAGGATACATTTAGTGATGTCTAGACCACTAAAGTGTCCCCCATAGATCCCATTATGCATTTCTTTGTTAGCATGGGATGTTTCATAGCTACATAGGCAACAAAGAAGGAGACCATCAAAACCACACTTGTAAAAGGTTCCCCCTTGTATGGTATAATGAGAGGTACTTTGAATAAAGTCTCTTTGGGAGTTCTTAGAGAGGTTGGGAGGAGTGATGTTGAGGTTGAGATAATTAAAAGTTTCATCATACCAATTATCGGATGGAGATTCCTCCACACTAAAAATGGTAGGGAGGTCAGATTGGTCATAAGAGGGTGTGATAAAATGGTGAATGGTGACAAATATTTTGGAATTGAAAGGTTGAGAAGGGATCTGGGAGGCAAGGCAAGCCATTGTATCTATAAATTTATTGATAGATCAAGGAATAGATTGGACTACATAATGTTTGAATGATGTTAAGAGTTTGTCAACCAAAGTTTTGTATTTTTATAAAACATCATTCTTACATTGATAGGAACCATTGACCTAGTTGACCACAAGTTTAGAATCACCAAAGACATTGATAGTCTTAATTTATAAGGCTAGAGTAGTTTGTTGACCTATGATTAGGGCTTCATACTCAACCATATTGTTAGTGCAGTCAAAGTTGAGCTTGAAGGAAAGAGGGAGAGGTTTTCCATCAAGAGGAATGAGAATAACTCCAGCACCCCCACCTTATTGACACTTTGAACCATTGGAGAACATAGTCATTTGGTAGGTTATGCCATCCTTTTGAAAAAGAGTCACAATAGACTCGTCCAGAATAGCAAGAGGAAGTGGTTGGTTGTCTGGTAAAGGAGCTTCAGCCAATTGGTCATCAATGACTTGCCATTTGATCAAATTTTACTTGAGGAAATCAAGGTAAAAATAATCTAAAATCATGACCCACTTAGCCATACACTAGTTTTGGTATGGTTTATAGTACATAAACTTAAGTCGATTAGTGTTAATAATGATGAAGGTTTTGTGGTTAAGAAGGTAGTGGTAGAGTTTGGTGGCCACAAATACCAAAGCTAAGCAAAGATTCTTGATATGGGTGTACCAAGTCTTGTACTCTATAAGTGTTTGACTTATATAGTAAACATCTTGCTCTTTGTGTTTTTCATCACGGTGAGCCAACATTGCTCCTAAGGAATGGTCAGTGGTGGATATGTAAATGTATAAGGGTTGGTCCTTTTTAGGAGGGATTAGAATGGGTGGAGAGAGGGGGTACTCCTCGAGGGAATCAAAGGCTTGTTGGTAGTCCTTGGTCCAATTAAAAGAGGTATCCTTCTTAAGGAGATGGTGAAAGGGGTGACATCTACTCAATAACTGGGAGATGAAGTGATGGATGGATTGGAGCTTTCCTTGTAGGCTATGAAGTTGCTTAATGTTGGTAGGAGGCATCTCTAGGACTGATTTGACCTTGGTAAGGTCTACTTAGATTCCTCAAAGAGAGATGATAAAACTAAGAAGCTTTCCTGAAAGGACCCCAAAAACATATTTTTGGGGGTTAAGCTAACATGGAAATGAAATAGACATTCCAAGATAATGCTGAGAACTTTCAGATGATCATTATGAGAATTGGATTTTCCCAAAAGATCATTGACATAATCTTATATGATGGTGTGGATGAAGTCATGGAAGATGTAGGTCATGGCTCACTGGTAGGTTTTGCCAGCATTCTTTAGACCAAATAACATGACCCAATAATAGAAGGTTCCCCAAGGTGGGGTAAAGGTGGTCTTGTGTTGATCTTCAAGGTTAATCAAGATCTAGTTGTAACCCAAAAACTTGTCCATAAGAGATAACATCTCAAGGCCAGATGTAAGATCAACAAGTTGGTCAATGCTAGGTAGAGCAAAGTCATCTTTGGGGAAGGCAAGGTTAAGGCCATGAAAGTCCACACAAATGTGTAGACCCCCAGTGGCTTTGGTAAAAGGTTTGATATTTGAGACCCATTGGGAGTAGTCAATAGGTTAAATGAATTTTATAGATAAGAGACACTAAAGATCTTCTTTGACAAGAAGGGCTATGCAAGGATGCATGTGTCAAAGTTTCTGCTTAACAGGTTTGACATCATGATGAGTGTTAATGTTATGGGTAGCAATGGTGGGGTCAATCTTGGGTATATAACTGTAAGACCAAGAAAATGCTATATTGCGATATTTGAGGAAAGATAAATCTTGAAGTTCCTTAACATTCAATGATTGGCCTAATTTGACAATGTAGGGGTCATTCAGAGTACCCAAGTTGACATTCGTAGCGGATTAATTCAAGATGGTTTGGATCTCTAGAGGAAGGGATTTGTGGATAGAAGAATTCTTTATACTAAGATAGGTAATAATGGAATCATCATCTTGATGTTGTATGATGTTGATGATAGGAAAATCATTTTCTACC
This sequence comes from Torreya grandis, assembly GCA_037957365.1. Classification (NCBI taxonomy): domain Eukaryota; kingdom Viridiplantae; phylum Streptophyta; class Pinopsida; order Cupressales; family Taxaceae; genus Torreya; species Torreya grandis. The sequence goes on along the minus strand of JARHVA010002492.1, from coordinate 1,148,405 downwards.
ATTTCAACATGGGCCAAAGGGATGGTGACGGTTGACCCCTTCTTTTGATAAGTCATAGGGTGATCATGTTGATGGAAAAAAAAAGTTGGGTGGGATGATATCATCATCCTCACACATTGAAAGAGGCTAATTTTGTGAGGAAAGGGTATCGTATTTAATGGTGTTGATAGGTTTGGGTGGATTGGTGGGCTCTTTAGGTGGCACAAATCCAAGGCCAAATGACTCATGAGATTTTTGAGTTTTGATTAAAGGTAGCTCATGAGGTCCTTGTTCATATCAGCTAAGGCCAAATTCCTTCCAAGTACACCTATAAAGGTATAACTTAGTATATTTTAGTTTACTAAGGTATGAAAATTAGTGGTAAATGGTCAGATAGAAATGGTATTGATGGGGGCAAGAAGTGATCGATCAAGTCCCCCATAAATGAAGTTAATTTGATGGTTAGGGGATTGAAAAGGATGATGGTTCTAATGTTAGGGTCATAAGAAGGGTCATTTTTTAGATTCCCGTACTCTTGAGGAGTAGGGAAAGTATACAGAGCTAGAAGATAATACTCCCCTAATGAGAGACCTTAAAACATAAATTCTAAGGGATGCTCTATGGGGATATGCAAAGAGGGTATAGATGAACTAGTTGATGCCTCATTGATGGTTTGTGGTTGGGGTGTAACCAATGAATATGTGATTTTTTGGGGTATGAGGACATCATTAGGGTGATAGGTCATATTACATGTTGAGAAAGGACTAGGGTTAGCTTGGATGGTGATGACCTGGTCCTCATGCCCAAATTTAATACAATGGTGAAGGGTAGAGGGAACACATGCCATGGAGTGAATCTAAGGTCATCTCAATAAGATGTTATATTGAAACTCTCCTTCCACAATATATAAAAGTTTAGGGATTATACGAGATCCTACACAAATATCAAGGACAATAGTTCCCAAGCTATTGGTCATGGTATAATTGAAGGAGTGAAGGACAACTGAGGATTTAGATACGACATTGTCAGGTAAGTTTAGTTGGTTATAAGCGTGAGAGGAAATGATGTTAATGATAGATCCCCCATCAATTATCACCATTTTGACATGGGTTTGTTTGATATAAGTGGTAATAAAGAGTGGGGGATCTGGGTTTTCAAGGTGGATGAAAGGCATTTCTGAATTTTTGAAGGTAACAATGTTGGAAGTTTGAAGGGCACCAACAAAGGTGGCTAGACATTAAGGGTCATTAGATTAGACCTCAATGGATTTTAAGGCCTCTATGAGTACTTGGAATTGATGGGGAGAGGTAGAAACCAACTCATATAAGCTCATCTTGGTCGTGGTCTAATAAAGCTGCTTAGGGATAACTTTCTAGACATATATTGTATATGGGTTAGGTTGTGAAGGGTTAGCTTGAGGGGCTCTTAAGATGGACACCTTGGGTTTAGGTACAGATGGAAATGGTTGGGTGAGATTTGATTGCAAATTTGAGGATGGGTAAGTAAAAATAATGGAATCCTTCTCCTTTCCTTTATCCTTATGTTGTGATCTAGTGACCACATTGATAGTATGGATAATCTGAGAGGTTGAGGTAGTAGGGTGGTCAGACTTGTCTTCACTTTTAGACATGTATGGAGGATTGGGTAAGTTCTTGTTAAGTATGGTTATTTCTTGGGTTGGTATGGGTGAAATAGGAGGTTCATCTGTTAATAAGTCATCTTCATTTTAAAGTTAGTGAATAAGGATTTGGAGATATTTACAGTTCTCCATGTCATGTCTTGATGTGCGATGGTATAATCAAATTACATTGTCATTAAAACATGATGGTTTGGGATGTGAAGGGTTAAAGGGTTTTATGGGTTGTAGTCTTAGGGAAGATATTTGAAACAACCTCTTCAAAATGATTGAATAGGGGAAATATTTAATGGTCCTTGCTTTGGGTGTTAAGCTAGAAGGTTATTTGGAAGTGGGTTTGCTGATAGGTGTTTTAGGTGATATTGGGTTGGTATGTTTTCCATATGGCTTTGGTTTATGAAAGATGGTTGATGAGATAGAGGTGAAGGATGGAAAGGTAGGTAATTTAGGTATTGTTGGTGCAGTAAAAAGAGGTGTATTGGAAAATAAGTGTGAAGGTGTTACCAATAAAGGTGGTTGGGTTTTGGTAAAGATAATAGGCCTCATGTTCAAGGTAGAGGGATGAGGACCCAAGATGGAGGGAAAGGTTGAGGGAGGTAAAATTTGAGGCTTTGGGCCTTTGAGTGGTTTTATCTCTTTGGTTGTTTTTGTTGGTTTTGGAGGGGGTTTGGTTACTTTAGTTGTTTTGGTGGGTTTAGGTGTTTGAAGGTTGATTAATTTGGAGGTGGTTTCAGTTGGTTGAGTGGAGGTTTTGGTTGGTTTAAAAGGGCTAGGTTGGTCCTCCAAAGAAGGGTTTAGAGGTTCTATTTTGATTCCCTTACCTCTATATTGGTTTTTTATGGAAGGTTCTGAATTTAGAGGTTTAGTGGATGAAGTTATCTCTTCTTGTGAGATAGCTTCCAAAGATGGAATGGATGGTTCTATAATAGGGGAGTTAGGGGTGGTAACTTTTATTGAAGGTTTGAATATGGTTCCTTCCTCGATTTGGATGTCTAAGAGGGTAGAAGGTGACTATTATTTTAGTAAGTAGAGGGGGATTGGTAGATGGGTGAATGGGTTCTTTAAAAATAAGTGTGTCAAGAACCATGTTAATAGTATAGGCATAAGGAGAGCACTCAACATTGTTACTCTCAATTTTGGTTAGAGGATGGCTTGGATAAGGTTTTCAAAATATGTCAAGGGTTTGGGTTAGTGTGGTATTGGGGTTGTCCAATATAAACTCCCCCTTATCAATGAGGGATTATATGGGGTATTTGAAGGTATTACACCTATTTATGTCATGTCTTATGACTTAGTGAAAGGCACAATGGTAATTATCATTATAACAACCTAGCATAGGGACAGAAGCATCAAACTATTGGGGTGGTATAATTAGTGAAAGTTGGATAATATTAGATTTTAACAAATTTTCCAAAATAGAAGCATAGGGTTCCACAAGTCTAGTTAATTACTTTTGATTATTTCAAGTTTGGTTTCTTTGGATTTGGTTGGAATAATTAGAGGTGTTTGGAGGTTTGGTTCCTTGAGTTTTGTTGGTTGGTAGATGGTGGTGGAGTGGCTTTGAGGACAATAGTGTTGGTAGTTGCCTTGTTTTTCATGTTGAGATTGGTTTGGTTGTTTGGTTTGGAGGATGAAGGTTCATTGGGTTTATAAGTTGAGTTTTTATTCTTCAACTTTAACTTTCCCTCATCAATGGTTCTATTCTCTAGTTTGTGAGCTATGGTAAAATCTTCATCAAATGTCTATAAACTTTGGACATGTAATTTGGAGGAAATGTGTTTTGCACATGCTCGTGCAAAAATCTCTATGAGCTCGAGTTGGGGTAAGGGTAAGGAAATTTGGTTAATTAGGCTTTTCCAATGAGCCAAAAAATTGGGAATGGACTCATCCTCAAATTATTGAATGGAGTAAAGGTTGGTAATGGAAAATTTCTTGGATATATTGATTGAAAAGTGATCCAAAAAAATTTGGGCTAGTTGGTTGAAGGAGAAGATGGAATGTTTAGGTATGGAACTATACCAATCCAATGCTTGTATAAATAATGACGTAGGAAAGTTATGGAGGATAAGAGTGTCATCATGGGAAATCAAGTAACATGAATGCCTAAATGCTTTCAAGTGTTATTGAGGGTCATCTTTACTATTAAACTTGCTAAATTTTGGAAGTTCCCATTGGATCAGATAAGGTCTGATAGGGACCGAAGGCTGAATAGGTTCATTGCAAAATTTATCATAGGATAAAGTATTAAGGGATTCATAGATGGATGACTCAAGGGTAGTCATCTTATCCATGATCATCTCATTAATTTAGTTTGAGGTTGTTAGGATGCATAGTTATATGATATGTTCTGTTGAGGTCAGGTTATATGAGAATAACTAGTAGATGGTTGAGATGACTCCATGTATTGGTATGTGGTTTTTGATGGTTGGGTGGAAGATGCCCCATAAAAGTTAAGGGGCACATATGAATGGGTTACAAGAGGAGGCATGTATCCTTGGGGATTATCCCTGTATTGGTAAGGTGTATCGTGTATGTGTTAAAGGTTTGATGTTGGTGGGTTTGAATATGGTCTCAAAGTTATTAGCGGGTTAGTTGGTTGAAGGTGGGTCATGAACAAAGTACCTACAGGTGGTAAGGTGGAAGGTATGAAAAGCACTAAAATTTGGAGTGGGGTAGAAATGAGTGGATTAGTGATGATGGAAGGGGTATAAATTAGGGTAGAATATAACCCCATGGTAGGTGGAATATAGGTAACTAGAGGCAAATTTAGAACTTTATGCAAAGTGTGGGGTGTGATAGGAGATGTTTGGATGGAGGTTGGGGGTATTTGTTCATTAGTTGGATTGATTAATGATGTGGATGATGTTTTATCATGAGTTGGGCTGGTGGAAGAGGATGCTTGGGTGACAAGAGGTTGGGTGGGGCTATAACCAACCATGAGATGAGAAGGCATACCCAAAGGTGGGTTACTAGGAGGAACCGAAGAGAGAAGGTGATAGTTCAAACTTTGGAGGTAATGTTGAAGGGCAATGAGGTTGTTATTAAGAAAGGTGAAAAATTCTATGTCACCTTAGATAAACACCCTAGGCATGGTAAATGGAGTGGAAGTGTGATATGAACCCTCCACATCAGATATTTCTCCATGGAAGAAGAGGAAGAGGGAGAAAGTGGTTCTTCATTTGTTTGGTTTCTCAATTATTGTCTAGTGAAGACCATGTGAGAAACAAGTAAAACATTGATTCAAACTCACACCTCAAATAAAGAGGAATAAAAAAAATATTCAAGACAAAATAATGCATTCACTAATAGTGTGTTAAGTCTTAGGATTCTTTTTTAGATTGTGTTTGGATTATGCCTTAGAGATTGTGAAGAGGAAATTGGTTTGAATAGGTCCTAGAAAGGCAATCTATGTTTAGTTTCAGGTTGTGTTTAAGTCCTCAAAACAAGTATGTATTAGAATTTAGTACATGACTTGGTGTTTGGATCTTTCTCCCCTCACTTCATGATCTTGAAACCAGTGCAGGTGTTTAGCCAATATATACCAAAATTCAGAGTTTATACTCAACTAGAGAGCTGAGTTGGTAATCCCCTCAGTGATTAAATCCAAGCAAGATACCCAAAAAGGGTAAGGTGATCTGCTAGGTGATGACATCCTAGTTAGGCCTTGTCTCAAGTCTATTTTATATATTTATTGTGCAAGTGGTTTGGTTTTAGTAAAATTTGTGGTTCTATGATTAATTTTCATTACCTAAATTAAACTAGATGAGCTAATTAACAAGCAAACAAATAATGTATGCAGTTAATTTTAACTCAAAACAAAAAAATTGATTTATTTTTAATGAAAAAAACAAAAAATAAAACTCACCTAAATGAAACATGAAAATTAAATCCTAATTCTAGGATTATTTCTCTTTAGATATTATACAAATGCAAGTAAAAAAATGACAATTGTTTTCTTGATGTTTAGAAAGAAAAAGAGATTAAAATTTGTGTTTTGAAAGCAGGAAAAAAAATCTAAATTTCAAAAATGAAATGTGAAACTAAATGAAATTTTAATAATACAAATATATGTCCCTAAAAAATCTATGAACCCAATAAAACTCAAGGGTCCCATCAGACGTGCCAAAGTGTTTCTATCTAATTTTTTTCATATTTTCTTAAGAAAGAGAGAAACTAGTGATGAAGGGTGCGTAGAAGAATAATTATTAAATGTGTATGTATTGAATTATATATTTTATGATAAATATTATTTGGATAGGGAATAATACCTGAAAATAACGAAACACTATCATAATACTTATTTTTTAGACAAGTAGTTAGGTGGATTGCCTAGCGTGAGCTAGATTCTAGAAGCAAAAGCTTTCTAAGAGGTTGTCAATCCACCTGATTTAAGCACTTAATTTGATAGATATAAATTATGTAATTTGAATAAAATAATATAAAACTAAAAATAAGAATAGGAAATAATAATAAATAATTAAATTTGAAACCAAGAAGTTAAATATTTTGCCAAAACTATGACTAGATAAATTAACTAGTGTTGAAAATTGGTTAAGGCAAAGTGGTGGTTTTTGGTTTGACAATTTGATAAGGGTAAAATATAGTTTGGTTGAGGTTTTAAAATGTTTAGGATGGTAAAGATGAGATGGATGAATGTTTTAAAAATATAAGGCAATAAGTAATTTAGGAGGCAAAAGAGGAAGGAGATAAAGAGGGTGAAAATGACAGAGTAAAGAGGGTAAAGGTGGCAAAATGGCAAAGATGGCAAATGAAATTAAAATGGTAAAAGGTGGAAAAGGAGGTCAATGGATTAAGATGGAAAATTTTGTCAAAAGGATTTAAGGTCAAGGTAGTAACAAGAAAATACTAAAATTAAATACAAAATAAAAGAATATTACCTTCCAAGCTTTGTTGATGATGTTGTTGAAGATGAATTCCTATAACAATTTGGGTAGAGCTTTGTTGCTTTGAATTTTTTAAATCCTCAAAGATGATGAAATCCTTAAAGAATGAAAAACTTAAACAATAATTCCTTAACCATAACTTAACTTAACCTTTGGGTGAAGGGGGAGGGTTATATTTATAACATTTGATGTGAGGAAACATGCCAAAATAGAGTAATAGTGAATCAATTTGAATTTATCCAAGTGGACTCTTGAATGGGCATGAAATACAATATGGTGGGATTCCCATTTGGTTAATGGGTCTTCCATTTGGTTTGGGTGTGTCTTCCACCTTGCACATGAGGCCAAAATGAGTTGAGATAATGCCCATGGACCCAAATGAGTTCAAAAGACTTTCCACCACTTTTTCTTGTCCTTTATCCATGCGTGGGTAAGTGATCATGAAGGAAAAAGATAGTAGGATTCTCACTTCATAAGTGTGTCCAAAATAAGTGTATATCATGCCCATATGTCAATATGGGTCCAAAATACTTTCCACCAACCACTTCTATCTTTTCCCAAAGCACCCAACAAGTGGAAACACCACTTTGAAAGCCATTTTCATACATGGAGACAAAATTTGATGTGGAATGATGGCTCCATGAGGAAAAATTTGTCACATTTGGAGGGAGGACCCTTGTGATTCTTAAATGAGGTCATTAAGCACTTTGGATGAGGGTCCCAAGTGGGGTAAGATGTTCCACTTCAAGCCATGTCACTTCTAAGCCATGTCACTTGCCATATCACTTACAAAATTACCTTCCATGTCACTTACCATGTCACATGCCATGTCATCATGAATAGTGATGGTGGGTCCCATAGTGAATAGTGACTTATAATAGTGTTTTTAAATATTACTTTAGAATAGTGTTTTTGAATAGTACTATGTGAATAGTGATGGGTGAATAGTGACTTGGTTAGGGTTAAGAGGGGTTGGATTAGGGGTTAAGGAGGTTAGGTGGGCCCTAGGGTGGGTCCAAGGAATTCAAACATCTAGAACTATAAGGGTGCAATTTTTTAGTGTCTACAATAAAGCCTGAGTATTTTTTTAAAAACTATAATTGGGTACTTGTTTCAAGTTGGCCTGTATTGTCCATAATTCTATTAATTTTTGGAAACTCTTGTTTTCTACTTGTTAGGACAATAGTGTGTCATTATAGAGACAACTAACCTATAACCTTATCTAAATGAATCATTATTGTTTAAAACTAATTTCTAGGTGGTTTTTAGGTATGAATCTTGATCAGCTATGTAAAAATTCAATTTTTTATCTGTGTATTATACTATAAGAGCTTAGTCCTTAAAACAAACCACTATGTATACCCCTTCTTTTATGGTGAATTGTGGATCATGTGTAATAACTTAACTCAAAATAAAATGTTATGACAAATATGTTATGAGAAGATGTAAATATGAGTAGTACTAATGATATGGAGGAGCATGGCATTATCATATATAAATTGAGCAAAATAACAATATAAGATGCATGTGGAAACAATCATACATATTAACATTGTAAAGATAGATGTTAACAATGAAGCACATATATAAATGATCAAAAGTAAGTACTAAAATTTGAATAGAGCTACTCAGGGAGGAATACATGATATTTATCATGGCAATGGGAAATGAATAAGATGCATGATGTCCATCATGGCATCAAAAATTGAGCAAGTAAGAGAAAACAAGTGTCGTGGCCATGATGCATTCAAACAAAGAGTACACACAAAGCACACAATATAAGGCCACAGGGCTACATACAAGGGACATATTCAAATGTCACTCACATGATTATAAAAACATAAAATAGGATTAGAGCCACACACAAGGACATGTTCAAATGTACACAAGCCAAAATAGAGAATACACACAAGACATGAAGCCAAAAAGCAAACATGGAAATCATACATGAATAAATGTAATTGATCAACATAGGTAATTCATAACATCAATATATTTAGTAACTCAAGTGTTCAAGAAGATAATAATGTGAATGTAAGTGAAAAATATTATTATATTTTGTGAATGTAAAGAAATCAGGTACGAACAATATGGGATATCTAAATAATGATAGAACTTATGTAAAATGATTCCCCCAATGAAATTTTTGAAGTATAAAAAAATTATAGGATGCATGTGAATTTTTTGAATCTAATAATTGTTATCCTGTGCTTGCTAGGACACAAATGATATAATAGGGCAATGGTGTAGGACACTATTGTTTAAATAGGTAACTTTTGTCTAATTATAATTTATGAGTCTATGACAGTAGCATCCCTTGTAACTATGTTTGTAGATGGTAGCTTGTGTGCTCTAAATTTAATCATGTACACTTGTGAAGCATATATTATATGAAATCAGGTAGAAATAGGTATTGAATAATTGTGCATAAATTAACTAATGTAAATGAACTAAAAATAAGCATGCATAGGGCCTAATTTTGGATTTTTTTATATATTTGTTTTTTTTGTATTTTTGCATATATCTAACAACATGATGAGTAAATAATTATGTCTAGTGAATGATACTACTATAGGGGAAGGATATCATCAATGGGATGCCTTTGTATATGTCATGTATCACTGCCATGTTCATTTTATTTGTAATCAATATCATCAGGATCATACCAATTTATGTTATTATAATAATTGTTTTGATCATCTTTTGTATTCATGTATGAATAACCAACTACACCATATTGTGGTATTGAACTTTATAATTTATCCTTTATATTATAGCTTGTGCCTCTACTAAGATTCTGTTAGATGTATTTGTCTAAATATTAGTTGAAGATATACTTCATTTTTGTTTCTTTTTCTTTGAATATGTGGGTAAGTGCATAAAGTTGGGGGACAAAATAGGGCCTATCCATGGACATGTTTTTTCTAAAAAATGAGAAATTTGAGATGGCTAAACTCAAAATTTAAGGATGGTAAAAACATGAATTGTAGCATTTTGAGTCTAGTTTCCAAAACACTATTTTTTTAAATGGTTAAGTATAATTAGCTCAAAAATCTAAAATTTGAATGGGAACTCCTATTTTCTTAGGAAAATAAAGTAGATAGTTGACTATGTGGCCATACATTTTTTTAGCATCATTTAATACTTTTTAAAACCATTTAGTGAAACTTTAGATAAGATCATCTAATTTGTAACTTATAATTTTTTAGTGAATATGTAGCATCCCTATTGCGTGCTAACTAGAAATACGAGATTTTTTTTATTAAACACATATACAAAAATAGATTACACCATGAGAGTCTAATATAGATCATATGAAATACTCAAAGCATGATAATAACAAGCAAAACATATTAAATCATATATCACTGATCTCTAATATCATGAGAGCACATCATAAATATGAATATAGAAAGTAATTATATTAACTCAGCCACAACTAATACAAGTCTACAACCACCATTGTCAATGTATAATAATAAGTAATTTCAAATCTTCATTACAATATTTAATAATAAGTATAATGCAACACAATATACATATAAGATACATGGCTTCCCCAGAGCATAGCTCCCAAACTTAAGTATCTATGAAAATCTTAAGTGTCATCTTGATAAGTAGTATTATTATGGGGAGGGAGAGCATCATTCAAGTGTTTTTCTACACCAACCATGGACTAATGATCCCCTGTACTAATCCCATCAAGAAATGGCCTTCCCTTCATGGATGAGTAGATAGTGATGGCAAAAGAATCCAAAGAGACAAGCAAATACTCGTGTGTTGTATGATTTCTAGAAATAAACATGCAGTGTATCATAGAAAATATATTCTATAACAAGATATCACACAAACATGTAAATCATACTCATGAAATGATAATGTCTCACTAAACATACTTTAGCTAAAGTTTTAAGAATAATAAATAATAGTGATCTATAGATCAATCAAAATTCATACACACTACTTGATCATATTGCCTTCATCTAGCATTGTGATGCTAGTAAGTCAGTGAAGTTCATCTCACTCTTTACCCAGTATTAGCGATGCAAGATTGGTCAAACATAATTTAACCACAAGATTCATATAATTTATATACTACTAGCAATCATATCAAGTAATATGCTAAATATAGGAGTAATCAAAGCATACATTTATTCTATCAAATGTATGAATGAATCTTACATTATTATCTATCCCATACTAGAAATAATGCCTACATTTTATACCACCTGAATAATATTTACATTTAACTATAGATTTCAACTACCATAATTAGATTCTACACATACTACACTCTCTGATAATCCATATTACCATAGTCTAATATTCTAGGACATAACTATTAGTTTTCCACAATCAGTCATATAAATTAGTCTTAAATAAGTGGAAACATAAGCTTATATTCAAATTTAGACATAACAAAACTAGGCACAGTTTCCATGAAACACAATATATTCTATCCTAGAAAACATTATACTCTCAAAGTTTGTATGCATGCATACATAAAACCCTATTAATTATCATAAAACATGTTATTCATAGTCATAACCGACACATATATATTTAATTAGTCAAGCATTGGTATGAGTCTAGACATGACAATTATAGTATATACCATCTGAATATAACATACATTTATGTTGTATTACTATATGACATCTTATACTATTATAGTTCATTGTTTACAAACATAATTGCATATTTACACCAAACAAAACTTACGTTTTCAAGAATCAATGACCCACAAACATAAAAAATAAATAAGTACATGCTTATACCATCTAGGTATACTCTACGTTTAAATTGTGTACTAGAATTCAAAAGAAATACAACTCATAAGAACACACCATGATGCACCCTTATATGCTATAAATGTTTAAACACCTATAAAAAAATATATATTGAAAGTATGTACTACACATAAGTATTAATTATTATATGCAAATTTATTCAACTATTCAATCATGTTATTCTCAAAGAGTCATATAACCCATAGCTAAGCTATTCCATAATCTTTCATTTAAATAACTTAATTCCTTTCCTAGGTGACTATTCTCACATGGTTATAGTTATAGTTCCATGGACACCTTATGACTTATTTCAACCACATATTATATGTATAATCCTTATATATGAGTACTTGTAATTGCACCATGTGGAAGTACTCAAATGATATGAAAATACTAAACCATTGTTCATTTATACTTTTAATCAAGAGCTCCCTATAGTCATTTATAACCCTAACTAAGGATCTCAAACACATATATTATCATAAGATAATGAAGAGCTATACTAAGTCATAAATATGCATCTATCATTGAATTCTAGGTCAGGAGCCTAAAAATTTATTTAACATAGTTGTACCACTCTCAGTTCTTATGACCAATTCTTATATATTATATTCTCCCAATACTCAGATTCTTTAGGTGGCAATGTTACATGTAAATATAGATACATAAAATTATGGTTCAAAGATGTCAATTATATCATAATCTTTATTATACATTAAATGAATATGATTCTTATTAACAATCCAAGTCAAATCATAAGATCAAGATCCACTTCAGTAGTGTTTGTATGTGCATAAATATCTATTAAACATAGTTATATAGTTTATAATCACCCTTAGAACTATAGTTAGAGGAGCACACTCCTTCATTCAAGTATAAGCTAGTAAGCATAAGTATACCTATGTTATTTTTACGTATTCATCAATACATAGATTTTATAGGTTTTACATCTGTACAATGGGTTTTATACCACAAGCTATATTTATAATAAGCAAATTCATGCATGCCATTATGTTGAGATTTTTATTCTTCATATGGCTCATTAAACACTTGTAGAAATTTCAATATATTAACCACACACACACACACACAATTAATAATTTTTCCAAATAAGCTTATCATGTGGTTAGTCAACAAAATGTATCAAAATAGCCATATAATAACATTTAGTCAAATTAGAAAACCCAATTAATTGATCATAGTTAAATACATAATTAATCTTATGATTGACATAAAATGGATGCACTCCTTTCATAAAAAAGCACAACACTAACTAGTATATTAAGCATAGGTGTACAAGATGTAAATTAAGCATTTAAATCTTAATATTTAGCCCTTACCATAAGCATAATTATCAGAATACATACATACATACATACATACATACATACATACATACATACATATATATATATATATATATATATACATATATATATATATATATATATACATATGTATATATATATATACATATATATATATATATATATATATATATACATATATATATATATATATATATATATATATATATATATATATATATATATATATATATATATACATATATATATATATATATACGACATGCATTGGTTCAAGCAATAGTCTAACATCCTTATTCTGATCTTGTAAACCTACAGCCAAATCCTTATTGGTGAAGGGTCAAGATAAAAACTATAAATAGGTGGAATATAGATCCAATGATGTCAAATATGTATCTTATTGGTTGAGGCTTATCATACAATGACATCCTTAGGCATTATAACTAACAAAATTCACTAATTCAGTGACACCATCCTTGCTTCTATTTTACACAAATTGGATTGTAAAGGTACGATGATGCCAAAACACACTCTATGGGATAAAAATAAGATAGATATTGAATTTTCAACCCTTGTATGTGCTGAAAAAATAAAATGATTTACATTATTCATAAAAAATTAGCTATTCAATAATTAATATAGGCTAGAATATTAATTACTTATAGAAAGGCCCCTTACAGATATATTTAAACACTTCTAATTCCATACTGGAAAAAAAAACATGAAAGTTCTATCCATGTAAGGCTTCAGAGGAAAATGATGCCTAAGTATTCAACTAAATAAAGTGTTTTAGGTACAAGTAGTTGCTTAGTAATACTAAGTACAATGACTTCTTTACACAATATAATATACATGTATATAGAATGATACATAATTATGCAACTAAGTACAAAGACTTCAGTGATGTACCATATGTTCAACTAGATTAATAAATCAAAAAAATGTATTTTTATTTAACCAATACAGAGTTTGTATTTTTTAGTTAATTATATATACATATGTATGGTACTAGTAGAAAGATTCTAAGTCATATTAGTTGGATCAATTCATTATACAGTGTTATATTTCTCAAGTGGCGATTATGGATAGAGCAAAATGTTAAATTTAATGTTTATATTTTCATGCACTATTATATCTCATATTCATATATCAGTGACTTAGAATACCCTTAGTTGGATTTATATAGATAAGAAGTATATCCATATTAATGTAAAATTGATTTATAAACCATTTTACATACAAATCAACTTATCCAAGAAACAACTATCAAATGTATATATGTATATCATGATCATGTATAATGATGCCTCTACCAATGTAAACTCTATGGAAGTCACCTCATTTGGTTTATTCAAGACTTTCTATGAGATGTCTAAGCTTTTAAAACATATAGATAATTTCATTCTTTTAACATCTTTTCCTTCCCTAAATATTAATATTTTCAGTATGAATGTGAAAATTTAAAAGCAATGCCTACCTGGTATGATTACTTGTCGATTCCCTTTCCAATATTCTTCCAAAAAACTATCATCTCCCTTCTTTCCTAATTCCTATATATTAAAGTCGGCATAGTCTTTTGTTTTAAAAGTTTTTTTTTGTTTTTGTTATTTTTTAATATATTTATTTCTTTTTTTATTTTCTTAAATTTAATCATTTATTTTCTTTTTATTCTTTTATTGTCTTTTTTCTATTTTTTTCTCTTTTTTAAATTTTTCATTTATTTTTAACATTATTTATCAAAAATCTATAATTTTACTAAATTAATTACCATCCACTGATGTTATAACATATTCAATGATAATTTAAAAAACTAATAATCTATATTTTTAAATCTAACTATGATAATTGTGAGATAGGAATTTGATTCAAGAGAGGATGGTTAGTATCGTGTTAGTTTCAAAATGAAAACAAAATGAAAGAAACACACTAACTAGCATAACATCTCTAGGCCTAGACATTAGGGAGAGCTTAGTTAATAAACATGAATAAAACACACAACTAAAATGTAAAATAAACCTCCTTTTACCTTCCTTAGATGCTCCAAAATGCTTGTTGTAGTGGCTTGCTCAGCTTGTACTCATGAAATCTTCATCAGAGGAGGTTTGGCTATCTCCTCTTCTCCTTGGCACCTTGTGGCTTTGGCTTGGCTCGGCTTGGAATCAATTTGGCATGGTAACACTAATTTCAATGGCTTTTGGAATAATTTGTGCATTATAAATTTGCACCAAAATAGATTAGAAATGATGTTCATGGCCTCTCTATTTATAGATTTTTGGAATGGTTTGAGGATCAACCATGACCATCCATCTCAAGATTGAGATGTGTGGCCATGAATAAATCCAAATATGAAATTCATTATAAAAATATCCCCATTAATATTTAGGATATAGGGGTATTTAATAGGCATGGATAGTCTTAATGAGGCATGGGAGACCCATAACCTTGATATTTTATGCATTTATGGCTTACACATGCCATCCCATATGATGATGTAGTTAATATAAATCAATTTACAATAAATATTTATTCAAAAAGTTCTATGAAAAATTAACTGAAGACCATAATTTGGTTTAATTAACCTAAAACATGATTAGTCAACTTTGATACAAATTTTGGCTCTTGGTGCACAAATTAATCAAATTGGTCAAAATGTCTTGTTATTGGTCCAAAATTTGATTGGATTGAAATTAGAAGTTAATGTCAGATGAGTTGGATATATTATCCCATTTAAGATGTTAAAAACACTAAATAACAAAGGCACATGTCTTGTGTAATAGATTTGATAGAAAAGAGCAATCCAGAGCACCCAGGTGTAAAATTGGCATTTTGAATCGAATTGATCTGATCAAAGTTAGCTACCCTATAAATTACATCACCCCATTTAATGATACTCTAGCTAAAATCAACACTTTAATATATCAATTTCAATTCATTTAATGCATTTTTGTGTTTTTAAGCCAAATTGTGCACTTTGGTGGAAATTGGTCAAAAGCCTAGTTGGAGGTTATCGGTGGCTAGTTTTAGGCGTCTACAAAATTGTGCTCGTATCACATCCAACCTATAAACATTTTTATTTGAGTCTCTTGGTATAGGTTGGATATTGGAAGCATCAAAGTCTTAAATTAGATCCCACACCCTATGCATGTAGGACTTAAGCAAAGGATTCTTGGTTGTAGCTTGGTTTCTCACTTGATGTATAATCAATTCACTACCTCCATATACCTTCAAATTCTTGATTCCCTTTCTCTTTTCCCATTGGAGGCCATGAACCAAGCCTTCATATTATGTCTCATTGCAAGTACAACTAAAATGGAATCTGTATGAAGAGTAATATTGGTTCTTTAAGGGAGAAACCAACATGACACCAGCTCCTACCCATACTTTGATTCTAGAGCCATCAAAAAACATTTCCCATATCCCTTCAAGTTCATGATATTCATTAGTGAGTGATGGTATAGGAGTGTTCTTATCATGCATACAATATACCCCTAATTCAGTCTCTTCTATGAATGCATAAGGGTTATGTTCATAAGTTTCAGTACCATACTCATCAAGAAATAGGTTAGGAATAACTTCAAGGGGAAAGGATGTTTCACCAGCAATGGCACCTTCTTCTTACTCAGTAATTGTACAATTATACTTTGAATTTGTCTCTGCATATGGTTCCATGTGGAACCTTTCTAAGGGATATGTTCTTATAGTCACTTTAGCTCCATATCTTGTTCTAAAGGATAGAAAAGACCAATCAGCTATAAGGTACCCTCCAATATTATTCATGAAGTATCTTGACAAGTAAATAGCAAAATGAGCTGGAAGATCAACCACCACAATGTCTTGTAGTATGGGGAAACTTAGACAATCATGCAAGAAAACTTTCAAACCTTTAATCAACCCCATAGTCTTGGCTAGAGTTCCATCAAGATATAACACAACCTTGCTATGAGGCTCATATTTTAGTGCTAATTTATTAGCAACCACTTTAGGTGTAATTGTGGTACTAGCCCCACTATCCAAATGCAGTTGTGAACTAATTTGTCTCCCATAATGAGTGTGAGATAGAAAGGTGGAGGCTTTTAAGATTTGGTAGATGGTTCTAAAACATAATTAGGTGTGTTGGTAAGGGCTACACCATTGTATCTTGGAACCTGAGGAGATACATGAATGCTTAAGATTTGTTCTTTCAAAATCTCCTTTTGGCCAGGCATATGCAATAATTCCCAAAGAGAAATGCTAGTTTTGGTATTTTTAAAGGAGTCAATAATATTTAGAGAGGAATTATTCAACTTGTCTTGTATTCTCAAAGGTAATAATGGAACTTGAAACTATTGTACTGTAGGTCTGGCATCCTTTTTCACATTCTGACTTTGAGGAGTAGTGTGACAGTAAGATTTATTACATTTGTACTTGCACTTTGTGGCATTGGAGACATATCACTTGGACACACTTGTGCTACTGGAGTATCTCCTAAAACACTCTTTTTAGCCCTTATGTTGGCTTCAACTGATGTATTTTGATTTAACACATAATTCTCTTCTACTTGGATGTTTATAAAACTAGTATTTTAGTTGCTATCTTCTCTTTGAACATCTCTTTACATGAGATTTACTTCTTCTGATGTAACATAAAGAGTATCTCCTTCTTTAGCTACCAGAGCTCAATTACCTTCTCCAACATTATCATAAACTAACCTTGAGATTTCCCCCAATGATCCAAATTTTCCTCTCCTTGAACTAAATTGGCATGGACTGGAACAACAACCTTTGTAGATGGAATGGAATTAGGATTATAGGCATTGGGCTGCCTATGGAATTAGGATCATACACAGGAAGGTTAATTGGATTTTGGGTGTTGAAGGCTGGGAAAGGATGTTTTTTAGCCATTTATTCTCCCTCTTGATCTACTAATTCTTCAACCTCCTCTTCTTCCTCTTCAAAATCTTCTTGTTCAAGATTTATAAAGGTTAGGAATGGTTCAGGGTGTTGTTCTTCAAGAGGAGTTTTAGGTTGAGAAACTTGATTGAAAAGCCTACTAGAAGATGATCTAGTGAGGACCATGAAGTATACTATGGAAAAAATAATCTACAAATAGAGATTCTTACCTTTTGGAGTTGCCATATGTTGTATTAGAATTCTTTTGCAACTTTAGACTTGTTGAGGCCAACATTCACCTTGACATGGAAATAGTTAGGAATAACTATCCCACTGAGTGTGCCAGAACTATTGTCATCAAATTATGTACCCTAGGATGTTCTATGAAACTCTTTCAATTTGATGCAACATTGAATCATCCCTCAAGTTTATGGGAACTTGTAAGAGAGATGAGTCTGTAGGATTGAAAAGGGCTAGCTCCCCAAATTCTTATCTAAGTGTCTATCACCTAATCTAATGCTTGTTCATGAAAAGAGTCAAAAGTTTACATAAAATAGAAAACTATGCCAAAGAGCTGATCCACCAATAATTTATCCCACCAACTCTCACACTTCTACTGAATAACAATGCTTTCCAAGACTAATTCCATGCATTGAAAGATACTAACATAGTGTTTCAATGTGAAGGTAACATGCTTGAGACAATCAATAAAATGGTTGACCAAAGGGGTAGATTGCACACCATAGATACAATTACATACTTGAAAGAGAATTCAATGTATTTAACACAATTCACATGATCTTTTAACATCAAAACCTTTGATCAAACATGAAGGATAAAAGGATTAATGATGATGCTATCACTTGACTCCACTATACATCACTCACATATTCAAAAAGAAGTTTACAACTCATAATTGGTCTTGTATTCAATGTCCAAAAGAAAAGTGGAATGTCATTTCAGTAGGGATTCACCATACCAAAAATGTGGTTATCTATAATGGCTGAAATGGCTCAATCTATAGAACTTTGGGGAAGAGAGAGAGAGAAGAGAAGATGAAGAAGCACAAGGACATGAGTCATTGACATGAAATTCAGTTATAGATCTATGATAGAAATGGATGAGTGAGCCATGCCATCTCGAGAGTCTTAATTGTGTAAAACAAGTCATGAAAATGGTGGCAAGTGGCATCAAACTTTAAAGAGTGGCACAAAAAATTGCTTCTATCAAAGATCATCCATGAGATTTTGAAACTAAAAATAGAAAATTTGACACATCACACTGTTAGAACACATGATGACAGTTAGAAAATTCTCTTTATAACTACTAGTTATCCTTTAGACACCTGTATTTGTTTATTTTATGGAAGCATCAACTCAAATAATTATCCTATCCATTTTGCTTGCTTTATCTGCTCTCATGTTCTTGCCAAGTCTTTTGAATATTAATGGCTATTCTCCAAAGTTTTAAATTGAATTCCTATGGGCCATCACTCCTTTGGGTATTTTCTTTGGACTTTTATTTCTAGACATCTTCTTCAGATAAATTGTCTGTGGCTATTTGTTTCTATTTACTTCCTTGGACCTTTTGTCAAGTCTTTTCCTTTGGTCTCATTGCTTGTTCATTTTCTTTGGACAAAAAATCTAAAGGAATTCTTCCTGTTTATTTCCTTTGAACAAAAATTCTGAAGAAATTATTTTAGGGTTTCTTCTTTAGTCACTTCTCCTCATCTTTTCCTATGGATTTTTTATTGGTCCCTTCGGAGAAGTTGGAATGCCCTTCAGAGAAGTTGTAATGGTCCTTCAACTTTTGGAAATGGTCCTTAGAGCTTTTGGAAATGGTCTTTTAGGATTTTGGAAATGCCTTTTGAGAAAAATTAAATGATCCTTTAAAAATGCAAGTGCCCCTTCAAAAAAATTAAAGTGACAACTTTTCAAAGAAAATACCCATTCGAGAAAGTTGCAAATGATCCTTTAGAAAAACTAAAGTGGACCTTTTCTTGACAAAAGATACCCTTCATAAAAATGAAAGTGCCCTTCAAAAAAATTACAACGGTCCCTTTTGGCTTGAAGATATCTTTCAGAAAAATTGTGTGGATAATTTGTCTAAAATAATTCCACCTCCAGATCCTCACTCATTAGAGTGTGATCTCCATTTTGTATTGATTGAACCTACTTATCCATGGCTATGGATTCCTTTTACATAATTAAAGTAATCATCTAATTGTATCCTAGGCAATCTCATCCACTATTTCTTCTAAACCAATCAAACAACCTTTTGGTAGTCTCCTTTTGCACCTAATAGAACCCATAGGTTTTTGGTCTTGATGTCATAAGATAAAGGATGTAGACATGGAAACCTTTTACCATACCTTGATTATGTCGTTCTTGAATAAGGTGCAATCTATTAATTATTTATCCACTAGAATTTGCAAAGCCTTTAAATAAAATCTCTAGAAGCTCATTTACCCCTACATCCAATAAAACTTGGCTCATAGTGATGACATCCTTTTTCCATCATGAATTTGTAGATATTGATAGAAACCCTTATCTTAAAACTCAGCTCATATCGATAACTGATATCACTACGCCTACACCTTCACACAATTTTATAAGGTGTAGCCTCCTCATAAGGGAATGTGTTATTTAGCTTTGCTCTATTGAAGGGCATTTATTGTGATTCATATTGAATTAACCTCTTATTTATCCTACCTTATCCATCTATGTTTTTTCATTCTAATGCATGTGGGATAATTATGGTGACTGTTCACTAATCTACACCATGAAAACTCACTATTACCTTCACCAAAACCCAAACCAAACTATGTGGTACCTCAAATTGGGGTAACCAATTTGAACATGATGGTAGAACTAAATTTGGCCTAAATTTTTTGTTAGATATTGTATCCATGAAAGTATGTAGGTATCATCCACTTGCCTAGTGCATATGGACTTATCTCGATGACCCCTACCAAAAATCCTTGCCCACAAACTTCAACCAACCATTCAAAAATTTGACCATGTCCACTTTGATGTTAGCCATTTTTGACCCAATCTATTCACATATTTTGTGACATATTTTCTTTGGTTATTTTGACCATACTAACCATTTTTTCCATGTTAAAAATTTGAATTTAAACCACCCAATTTTACAATCAGACCATTTATGTTTTAAAGGGAGCACTTCTAAATTTGAATACCCTTCAAAACACTGCACTTGTATAAGAGGCTAATAAGTGTAACCAACCACATTTGTGGTCATGTGGTATATTGGTCACTTGTCTCTTAGAATTTGACCCTTATTTTACCAACACTGACAAATTTTATTTGCATATGATCTTAGTTATCATACTTAATCACATTTTGTGTACATGTTTGTGTTTCAAATGCCCAACCCTTTTTTCACTACCTAGTACCTCACTACCCACTACTTATCAAACTCATATTTGATTTTGATTTCCCTAATCAACTCCTAGTTTGAGGGGGAACACCTCATCCCATACTCAGGACATCTTAACCTTTGACCAAGTGATCTATTTTTGTTTTGTAGCTTATTAATTCAAAGTAGCATAATAAAAGGGGGCAAAATATAGACACTAAAAAACTACACACATGCAGTTCTAGATGTATGAATGCCTCAAGACCCCCCCAAAAGACCCCCAAAACCTTCTTAAGCCTTAACCAACCCTTCTCAAATCTACCTAACCAAATAACTAATACCTTATTCATATAGTACTATTTGAAAGTACTATTCACTATCATAATTTATTATGAGATTCATTATCACTATTCATGATGACATGGCATATGACATGAAAAGTGACATAAAAAGTGACATGGAATGTGATTTGGTAAGTGACATGGCTTAAAAATGAGGTGGATTGAAGTGGGACATCATACCCCACTTGGGACCATCATCCAAGGTACCTAATGACATCATTAAGTACCACAAGGGTCCCCCTTGGAAGTATTTCAAATTTCCCCTCATCCACTTGGAAAATGGTGCCAAAATTCATGGGGCATATTTGTAAGTACTTAGGAAAAGATGAGAGATGGTAGTGAAAAGTCCTTTGGCCTCATATGAGCCCATGTGCATGATGCCCTCTCCATTTTGGAATCTTTAGCAAGTTGGGAGATAAACCAACCAAGTGGGAGACCTTTGATCTATGTGGGAATCTCACCCATTTGTCTTTCATGACCACTCATAAACCCACATGGATATTGGTGCCAAAATTCATGGGGTACTTAGCCAAAAGACAAATTAGCTGGGTGAAAAGTCCTTTGGCCTTATTTGAGCCCATGTGCATGATTCCCACTCTAGACTCATGTGTAAGGTGGGAGAAAAACCAACAAGGTGGGAATCCCACCACCCTTACCCCCTTTGTCATTTATGATCCCAAAAAATGGCACCATACTTATACTATTCCCTCTTTTGGCATGGTTTTTGAAAACAAATGCTATAAATACCCCCCTCTCCTTCACCCAAAAGAAAAAAAGTGTTAAGTGAGTCTTTAGTTGTATTATTTTATCTTGCAAGTTTAGAGTCATCATCAAGGAGGTCATCATCTTGAAGAGAAGGAACTCAAGCAATAGAATTATACTAAAATTGCTACAAGTCTTCATCAACTATCAACAATCATTCTTCTTCAAGCTTGGAAGGTAACCTTGTTATTCTACAATTTCAATCTATCTCCTCCCTTCCATTTGATCTCTTATCTCTTGACTTATAAACCCCATCCTTTGGCCCCTTATTTCATGACCTATAAACCATAAACCCTTTAGCTCTTCTTTGCCATTTCAATTTTTTTCCCATTTTCTATCATTATCCATTTATTTATTTACCCTTTGCCCATTTTCCATCTTTAGCACTTTGCCCATTTACCCCTTTTGCCATCTTGACTACTTATATTTTCAACCATTTACCCTTTACTTTTTTACTATCTCAATCATTTACCAAACCAAACCCAACTATCTTTTTGACCCTTGTCAAATTACCAAACCAAAACCACAACTTTGCTTTAGCTAATTTTCAGCACTAGTATTAATCAAACTATTGCTTTATTTTAGTTATTTTTGGCAAAGAATTTAATTCTCTTGTATTAAATTTAGTTGTTTGTTGATTTTAATTTTAGTTTGATATAATTTAATTCAATAATACTTATTTTATCATTCCAACTTAAGTGTTTTAAAGTAGGTGGATTGGCAGCCTTCTATAAATCTTTCACTTCTAGGATCCAGCTCATGCTAGGCAATCCACCCAACTACTTGTCTAACAAACAAGTTTTGTGGTAGCATTTTCTTATTTTCAGGACATCCTCCCAAGCCAAAGAGGAGCTATCCACAATCACTTGGATTCAATGTGTGCACATTCAATAGGCACTCTTCCACACCCTTATTAATTGGTTTCTTCTTTTCACACTTAAGAAAAAGTAAAAATTAGATAGAAACACTAAGTTGTTCTCACCTTGGTAAGGTGTAATATTAAAATTTTCCAGCTAGAAGGAGGCATTGGATTTATTCTCATTTGGAAATTATTTTTTATGAGTGCCTATCTAGGCTTAAGTCTCTCTCTTAGTAAATCGGACAACTAGAATCCACTTTATTTCATTTAAAACAACTAGTTTATTCATTATTTGTATTAAATAGCTATATTTTTTACTTAAAAAGAAAGTGTAGTTCACTTGCACATGCATAGAGGTCAATAGATGGTTTATTTTTACATTTATTGCCTTGAGGACATCCATGATGATATTTTGGTTCTAATGAATGGTTGAAAAGCTACCTTATTTTTTTATTTGGTCACTAAAATCAACTTATAGTATAATTTTTTAATGTTTTTGACCCATTTTATGAGAATTCATAAAGCCTATAACTTTTGAACTGTAACTCAAAATTGAGTTCCATTTTTTTCAAAAGTGTATTATTTTTAATTCTATATCCATTGGTGTAATCAATTTATAAAAATGCACTACTTTTATAAAGTGCCAAATTTTTTTTTTGGGGGGCGGGGGTTACACTTTTTTAGAGGGTTGATTTGTTCATTGTCATTATTTGAATTAGGAGTTGTTATTTTGGGGGGATTATTCTTTCTTTTTCCCAACTTATTCCTTGTATTTCAATAATGGATCCCATCAACACATCAAATTACACCACTTGAAAAATAAAAATGAAGATACACCTTCAGCTAAAAGGCTTATGGATAATGGTTCTATGTGATCTTCCCAACTTCACTGATGAGGAAGATATTGCCTGGATTGCATCTATGCAAGATGAGGCTATTCGATTAATTTAACTTAATGTTTTAGATAGATTGCACATTTATATTATGGGTGTCGCATCACCAAATGGAGCTTGGGATGCTTTTGCAACCTTTCTTGAGGAGGATATTGAACCTTTTGGGTTTTCTAAACCCTATCTTACTCCACCTCCTATTCCACTTCCTTCTACTCCTATTAGTGAATATTTATATTTTGAAGGTGATATGGATGATGCTTCTCCATATCCTTCTCCTCTTATCATTGATGTTTTCTCTTGTAATGTACTCTTCCTTCCTACTCTAGTTTCTTGTGGTGACACATTCTTGATGGACTTTGTTAGTTTTTTTTTTGATCCACCTTTATGGGTTGAGTTTCTACCAAACTTGGGATGTCTATTTATATAAACTTCCTTTGTTCCTATGTAGGATGTTAGGCCATGATAGATTATCACTTCAAAGGTCTCTACTAGTTCTAGTGAGATTAACCTTTTTGATCATTATGATCCACTTCCTATGGCCATTCTTTTAGTGAAAGTTTCATGTATATCTTCTGATCAGTTCATTTTCATGGCATTACATCCAATTATTATGCATGATCTTATTAGACCTATTCCACACTTTAGATTTGGATGTGATTTAGATATCTTTGTATTTTTGCCTCCTTAATCTTCTATTGTGGAATGGGAAAAATTCCAATACACCATTCATGTTCTTATTTTGGCAAAAGTAAGAAACATTGCTTGATACAGATGGAACTTATACAATCTTATAGTCGAAGATCTAGACATCAAAACTAACCATTTTATGATCCCAACTTGGAGTATCAATAGATTCATTATCAATGGTAGTTTTCCTTGGGGGGATTCTATATGAAGTCCTTCCTTCCTTCTTTTACATCATTTTGTGGGGAATTTTATTTCCTACAAGTTTTCTCTCTTTTTCCACTTCATGGATATATATTGTACATGAGTACCTTATCAAGCCTAGTTGTCAAAACTCATACTTTGGATATACCATAATATATTTTTTGGCTATTGTTATCCCCTAGTTTCACTTGAGTGGGGATGTTAAAGTATGTATTTCTCATGTTCGCTAGGTTCTGACTAGGTTGTTTATTTTTTTGTAGTTTTGTCTTATGTGAAGATTTATCTCACATTAGCTAGTTACGCTTGAGTCTTGTCTCTCCTTGCCTACTTAAGCAAATAATTTTCATTGTATTAAACATGAATTTATAAATATCATTTGATTTTCCTTGTCTTTTCATTTCATTTATTTGCAAGCTTATCGTGATGTTCTTATTTTCAATGCTTCAAACTCCTAGCTTGGAATGATATTGTCCTCATTCCTTTCACTATAAATATATTCATGAGAAATTTTATGCTGAACTATGTTTGAATAGTATTGGGATGTTTGACTTTTTGGAATTGTGTGATTAATTTTTTGGTTTTTTGGGATATCGCTTACATACATTGAGTATCAAGTGAAGCATTAATATTTAAAGGATTATTTTAGATAATATGGACTTATTAACAATCCAAATTTTTGAAAACTATAAAAAATAAATTGTATTGTATCAAGATTAAATTAGATTTTATCAAGATTAAGTTGGATTTATTACAAATAAATCACATCTATCTAATTTATTTGTAATAAGTCCAAATTATTTAAAATGATAAAAAATAATTAATAGCTGAAAATTATCATAAATAAATTGGCCTTCATCAAGAATTACTTGGACTTATTACAAATAAATAAAATCTATATGATAAATTTGTAATAAGTCCAAATTATTTAAAATAATCTAAAACAATTAAAAATTAGTCAAACTTATTACAAATAGATCTCATCTATCTAAATGTTCAAAATAGTCAGAATTTATGCGGTCATTCAAACTAGTTCATAGACCATGAATTTACAAATAATAAAACTTAATGATTTATTTCTTAAGGAAAAATAATTCATAAATCAATCGGGTGCTCAAGTGATATGTGATTTAAAACACCTAGGATGATTAGGATGTCACGTGTCAACATTTGATTGGATCGTGAACTATCTATTTAATCTAAATTAGGTGACATCCTCATGACCATCAAAGTTTATCTCATATTTTTGTGCATGCCACGTTTCAATCATAGGTATTATATTATTATATTATTAATATAATCTCCCACATAGTTGAGTCACCAAGATTGTGATGCATGTTACAATCTCAGGTGTTTTCATTGTTTGAGACTTTTGTTTGGACTGGTCATCCTTCCGTATAGCTGAGTCACAAAGATTGTGCCATGTGGGATAATATTGGGTGCTTATATAAAGTGTAATTTGAAAAACTAAAAATCTAAATACCATTTGTTGATATGTAGATGTCAAAAAACAAATCTTGATGTGCAAGTGGGACATTCTGAGGCGTAAACCTCAAATAAATTTTTGCAAACATGGGAATGCCAAAGTATATTTTGCAATGAAAAAAAGTCAAAGTGTAAATTTTGATGTGAAAATTATGAAGACAATTTTTAATGATAAAAAATGTGAAGTTTAATTTGATAAACTAAAAAGCTAGAGAGGTTTTTGTGATTTATAAAATGTGATCTAGATATTTGGAATACATAAAAGCCAAAGACCATTTTGAATCACAAAAATGTGAAGTGGACATTATAATATTCAAATGCTATTAAATATATGCACAATTACTAAAATAATGAATTGTTGTAAGAGAAAATATAAAACTCAAATGCCAAAATGTATTTTCTAAGACCCAAAATGTGTAGTGCCACTAGAAATAAATAAAGCAATAAAAAAATAAAACATTATACATTCTCAAAAAATGGAATAAATTTTGAAAAATAAAACATTCATTTTTCTCATTCCAAAATTAAGGAATCACCATTTCAAATTTCTCAATCCTTTTATCACTATTTTTTATAGTGCCTAGTGGGACAATGCATTCAAATAGTCTATTACAATGCCTTTTAAAAAATCAATGAGAACAACTATATGACCTCTTCAATTTTTATTTGGATTCTAAGAGTAGATGATACTATCTATGAGTGGGATGTTAAAGATGTGTTAGTTGGGTTTGGCTTCCATTTCTTGTCCAAGCAGCCTAAATAAATTTCTATTTCTTTTGCATCTTTTTTCCTTGCATGAACTAGGATGAAACAAGTTACATTTCCCCTTCATTCTATATCCCCATTTTTGTTGTAGTATCTCAATATTTATTTTATCTCTAGCAACCCATACTATGTAGTCCACTCATGTAGAATCATTAGGTCTAAAAAATAACATATCTTCGATTTGCACATCTTGAGTTGGATCAATACAAATTTTGTTTTTTTGCTTCTTGGACCAACATATGTATCTGTATATGCTTCTTGTAAATTTTCTTAGGTCTTTTAATTATAAGAACTATCACATGTTACATCTAAATTTAGCCATCTGGGAAATACAAGTGAATGTGTTTTGCATTTTGGACTAAGTTATTAATCTCTTTTTGAAGTTTTACATCTACACTAGTTTTTCTTGGGACATACACATTTTGGTCTTCAAAATTTAGTATTTGGCCAAAGCATTCAAGAATTTTGTTCACATTTTTGGATTTTTTAAAATATTTTATTTTTTCCTTCACTATTTGGTCTCGGATCAAGTATGAAGAGGTTTCTATTAGGCAAAATTATTTGGGATTTTTCATTTAATTCAACTTGGTCCTTGGTAGAAGTGTTCTAAAATCGGTTCTTCAACATGTTATCGGTTAGGTATTTGGTCTTCATATTTTTTCATGAAGGTTTTGTTTGAAATTTCTTGTTCCTTGTAAATTTGGTCTTTGATTTTTATGTTCTGCATTTACTTGGATAATTTTTTCCCCACCACTATTTACTCTTGGATTTTATGTTTGATATTTACATTCGAGAAATTATGTTAGAATTTATGATTCAAAATTGGTGGTTGGTAATTAGATCTTCAATATTTTTATCTTTAGTAAATATGTTCTTTATTTATTGTTGATACTTATGACAAAAACTTTGATGTAGATGAGTTTGGTTTTTAGGATTTTTGTTTAGAGAAAGTGCATGAAAGGTTATCATTGGGTATTGCCCATAGGATGAGTTTGGTCATCAAGATTTTTGTTTGGAATTTATGCTTAGAATCCCCAATTCATGAGAATTGATTGGTTTTATCCTAAGATATAACCCCATCCTTGACTATCAAAATCATATTTGGCACAACCAATAAATCAAAATAAAACTTAAAGTAGCATACCCACCAAAAATAATGATGTGGCATACCCAATAAATAAAGTGTTAAAATTCCAATTGCACAATTAAAGATATTTCAAAGATGTTAGACATTAATGGTGCATAAATTGGAGTTAAATTCTAGAGTTATATCAATCACTTGAGATCATTGTCATACTCATTCATCACAAATAAACTTCAAGCTAAATTACTTCTTTTAAAATAAGACCTAGTGACTCGAATGTCAATCATAAAAGTCAATCCATTAAATCTGAGCTATCAAAGTCTAAAATCCAACATCAATCAATTAACCATGGCTTCTTCATCTAGAACATTTAGAGGAGTTTTTTCACCATCCCTATTCTCAATCAAGGATTCTACTGAATACACGGATACTATTTTCAATGCCACTATTTTTAATGATTAATACACTAATTAGTTAGCTCTAATGGATTCTATTGATGTAGTAGACACCCACATTCAGGAGGAAAGCATAAAACCAGCACAAAATCAATTAGTGGTAGATTTAGTTATGCTCAAATGACAAGGACTTCATTTCTTGGTGGCCAAGCCTAAAGTGATGTCATGTATATACCTACTATGGGATATCTTCTTTGCTATAAAAATAATGGGGGACAAGTACTTGCACCATATGGAATACAAGACCATCATGGCTTGCATCTTAGTAGATATATTCTAAAGGTATTTATCTTTGCCAATTTTAGATGCCACTTATGATTTGCATAGGGTGGTAGGGTGGAAATAAAATAATTTAGTTAAGAAAACATTGAGTAAGTGGTTTCTGTCTAGTGATATTAATATCCCCAAAGATAAGGACTCTGTACCTATCATCAAGTTTAGGATGGGGGTTCACATTGAGATGGACCTCCTAAACAAATTATATGGTTTCCATAGCATCAATTTTTTCACCTAGAATAGGTTTCATTATTGGATGTGATGATGACTTCAAACTTAACCTTCACCTTAGGGGAGATAATCAATGTTAGGATAAGAATAGGTTTTACACAAATATAAGCATCTTGTTGGTGGCCACTTATATATGATGTCATACCTCTTAGATGTTGTGATGGGAATTGTTGTCCCCAAAAATGAGTGACATCTTTGGGATAACCTATGAACTATTTTGGTTCACCAGACCAACATCATCTCTTCCCTTTTCAAAATTTGTTCTGAGCATTCAATTTCCTCATTTTCCAAGTTTTTTTAGTTAAGGGTTCAACAAGTTCAAAATCTTCTACATGCAAGTTCAATCAAAAGAACAAGTTTCCAACACTTATTCATTCCCAGGATTGGCTTGATACTTTGGTTCAATCAAAAGAATTCAATCAGCAAGCTTCTAAGCACCCTTAAACCATTGAACCATTGAACCTTGAACCAACAAGGTTCAAGGGTTCAATGGGTTCAAGGTTCAACCTCGTCAGAAAGAGTTAAGTGCATTTGTCAAGGTTCAAAGTTCAACCACTTCAAGGTTCAACAGCTTCAAAACACTTATCAAAGAGAAGAAGGCTTGAACCATTAAACCACTTTGATTCAAAGGTTCAATGGTTCAATAGGTTCAACAACCAAATGGTTCAACACATTTGGTTCAAAAAGATCAAAAGGACTTAGCCAAATAAAAAGAATGAACCGATTGAACCATTGAACCTTGAACCAAAAGGTTCAACGAGTTCACAGGTTCAAAGGTTCAACTAGTATGATGAAGATCAAAGAGCTTAGAAAGAACAAGTGATGGATAAAGGATGAACCAATGGACCAATTGAACCTTGAACCGAAAGAGTTCAAAGTTCAATGGTTCATGGGTTCAAAGGCAACCTCAGTTAAGGAAAGAAGCAGCAAATAGGTGGTTCAACGGATGGTTCAACTAAGGAGTGGGAAAGTGATTGAACCAATAAAGTGATTGAACCAATAAAGTGACTGATTGAAAAGATAGAATTTCTTTAGATTTGTTCAAAGGCCAATAGGGAACATTTCCTTCAGACTTTTTGTCTGAAGGAAATTATTAAGTAAAAGAGCTGTTAGAATTATTTCGGAAGTGTTTTCCATAGGAAAAAGACTAAGGCAAAAATCCTTCAGACATTTTGTCTAAAGGAATTTACCCAAGAAGAGAGCCCGAAGAAAGTGAAGGAAAAGCCCAACTGAAGAGAAAAGCCCACAGAAAAATGCCCGATGGAAAAAGACAAAGTGTAGAGCGGAAGCTGCCATGTGTCATCTTTTGTAGGACCCTTAAAAGGTTTCTAAAGCTTTTATAAGTTAAGTGGAATACATCATGTGTCTTGTTATGACTCAATGGGACACGACAAGTGTTTACATTTGCATTCCCCTTTTGAAGTTGCTTAGGCAAGATGTGTTGTGGATCCCATTTTTCATAAGTTTCTAATGAGTTTCATAACAATGAAACTTGCCACTTGTCAAAAATGTAGAAAGGACCCCCCAAAGACTTAGACAAGAAGGGTTGGAAAGGACAAAGAAGCAACATGGATGATTCTAAAGGCAAGTTCAATTAAAGTGATGGTTCAACTAGAGAGCAAAGAAGCGCTTAAGCAGGGAAGCGATGGACCAAAAGAGACAAAATGAACTAACAAACCGATGAACCAATGAACTTTCAAATGGTTCAAAGCTTCAAAGTTCAACACGGTTCAAGCAGCTAGTGACCATTGACAGTCCTGTGGATGTCAAATTTAAAGTGAGGGAATATTTGTGGAAATTCAAATAGAGCACAGAAATTAAAGGGAGAACCAAGCGATTGGCTAAAAAGATAGCCTGAAGACTCAAATTGTTATAGGCGAGAGAGGAGTGAGACCAAAGGACCAGAAATATCTTTAAAAGAGTTATTTCTAGTAGGTGAAATAGTGGATCAAGTAGACTTCTGAGCACACCAAATTAAGGATGCAAGCCTATTTTTTTCCATGAAGTAATGGCAAATTGGACAGTTGTGTAGACATCAAGAAAAGGACCAGACATTCCATACTAAGAAGAGACATATTAGAGGAATGGACATGTTATAGTTATGGCACTGCACTGTTCCCAACATGGTCCCTCCAGATAGAACTAAAGGTGCATTGAAGGCGTTGACTGCAACATGGGCTATCCCATGGGAAAGAACGCTAAGCCATGCATGGTTGCTATAAGATTGTAATTTCTCTCATTAGTAAAGGAGATATTTTTGACCATAGAAGCAAAACTCTACCCAAATTGAAAGGCAAATAATGAGACTTTGAGCTTAGATTGTATTTTGTATTATTTTATCTGAATGAGAAAGCAAGTGATTCATAGACTTTATGCTGTATAGCTTGTATCATTTTAGGAGATTGTTCTTATGTCTATCTTCTGAATGTGTTCTTTTTTATTTAATTTAACAAGTAGAGATAGTGGAAGTGATAAGGAAGGTGTCCTAAAGCCAGTTACTTTCAGACTTTGTGCTGACATAACTATTTTTAGTGTGTGTTTTTAGTTTCTTTCTATGTAAAGGACCTTGGGATGACTTTGTGCCTCCATTGTTCTTTGTAACTCACTCTTGGGTAGTCAAGGTGGAGACTTTGTGCTACATCTTAGATTTTTGGTTACTCTATACTCTGTTACCAGTCGCTTGTTACCAGAAAGATTCATGTTGCCTGCAAGAGCAAGCATTTCTAAAAGAAGAGAAGTGCCTTCTATTGCTTCACCAGGATTTCTACTATCCAGGAAGGGATCTGGCTCTTGGTTAAATGTTACTTCTAAAAGAAGAGAAGCACCTTCACCAATCACCCAAGATTTCTCCTTTGAGATGTGAGCATCATCTCTGAAAAAAGAGAGATGGATGGTTTGTTCTACCCCTGTGTGTTACTTTTTGCTTATTTATATAGTATATAGCTTCCATATATTTAATAAGGAACCTCCCCTTGATGAGAGGAGAGATTTGTCCCTTATTGATGTAGTAAAACTACACACCTGGATGACTAATCTCCCTATACTGTGGTGATAGGAACTATTTTGCTCACCAATTAGCTGGTCGACAAAATATTCACCCAACAGGAATGATATATGTGTAGTATGGATCACTATGGGATCTAGCTTTAGACTACATTAAAAATCTCATTTATGATTAGTATTCATTCATGCACATATATGCATTCATCAGTAACATCAATCATATTATAGAGCATGTGTACCCATATGTATAGTAGGAAATTCATGAATCCCCACTACCCAAGGTATCTAAGTAAATTTTAGACTCATTAGCACCATGAGGTGATTATTGGTTATACCCAAATTACATAGTGATTATGATTATTGGAACAAAATTTAACCCCTTACATCTTCCCAAGTACATGTCAAACAAGTTGGTAGAACAAGAGATAACATTTCAACTATGGTGAAGCATAGATGAGGATTTAACAAAGAAGAAGAATAATACATTCTATGGCTCTCATGTGATGATAGGCTGAATGTGCTACATAATTTTGAGGCACTTTGAAGAAGTGGGAAAACTAATAAAATAATATACATTACCCACCTTGCCTCACATGGATTAGGATCCCCATGGTAGGATTCAAAAGCTTATCAAGGTTCTTAGTATTCCATACCAAAATGAGCCCTATGATCATGACTTTTTGTTCTTGAATGCCAAGGATGATGCCCAGAGCTTTGAAAGGGAAAAAAGGAAGGATTGAGGGAAGAAAATTTAAAAATCAAGAAGGATAACCCTCTATATTTATTGCAGATACATGACTTAGGATCCTACCCTCAGTTGGATGGGCTACCTTAGATTTTTGGATCAGCATGCCTTGACAACCATTAGCAAGACAAGAAGAGCCTTCTCAGTAAGTTCACTAGACATTGAAGGCCATCAAAAAGGATCCCAAAATAATTAAATCTAGAATTATAGGAGCTCAAGGAGATCTAATTTACCTTGATTCATTAGATTCAAAGGGCCTAGAACATCTAACTCTTCCACCTATGCAATAACTTACAAGTGTGGATGTTTTTTTTTAACCATTTCCAAAGGCCTCCCCCACAGTTGAAAAGAATATAATTTGTTATAAGATGAAACCAAGCTCTCATCCTCTTCCAAAGGATCTAGTTGTTGAGGAACAACTGGTAGGAGCTCCCCCAGCTCAATAACCGGCTATAGAAGGAAAGCCTATCAATGAAGATAGAGAACCATATGAAGATGAGGACTTGAAAAGAGTAAAATTCAAGGAAAGGAACCTCTAGATGGTAATCAATCAGGTAAAGAGAAAATAATTCTTATTTTTGCTAATCAAATTTCCTCTTTTGTTTCTCTTTCTGTAATTGATTCTCTTCCTCTTGATCCCATTTCCTAACCACTCCTAGTCACTCTCAAGGTAGAGGATGTCTCCTCTACCCTTGATGTCCTTATTTTCCCAATTGTTTCCACTTCACCAATTATATTCACATCTTTAATGACCTCCAATACTTTTGTAGCTACATATTCCACTACCCTATTACCCCCTAAAGTTAAAAGCAAGGCCTCCAAAAAGGTTAGGGGAACATTAACAAGTTCCCAAATTCATATATCATCCACTCAAATAGAATTTCCAATGCCTTCGTCCAATTATTCTCAATACACCATTGTGACATATTTAAGGAAAGATAGAAAGAAGAAACTAGTATACACCATCAACCCACTGCCTGAACATGGTGGAGTAGACTAGTCTAAAATCATTTGGCCTTCCCTTCTTGACCTAGTACTTCAAGAAGCTTTGAAGAAACCATCTAAAGAAACATGGGTTGAGACTACATCTGAGGACACTCAACGAATCAACCCATCCTAATTGGTCATCCCTCATTGGGTAGCTGATTTAGGGTCAAAAGATTCCCAAAATCCAAACGTCATAATCACATAGCTACCTGTAGTGAGTTCTATATTTGATAAATCTATAGGGAGTGTCTAGAGGGTAAGAAAGAGAAAATTGGAAGATAATAATGGGAGAGGGATTATCCTGGAAGATAGAAAATATGTATTTACCTTAAATAAAATAAAAAATAGAAAATTGGGGTAGTCCCCATACATGGAGGACTACAAGTCTTATATTGAAACACATAAGGATACCTTCCTAGAATATTATAATGAAATAGAAATGGCTAGGTAATAGCTCAACCATTAATTTGAGAAAGTAAATGAACAACATTTTCAAGCTTTGGAGTAAATAAATGAACAAAAATGGATAGTTCACATTCCTCCTAAAATTAAAATTGAAGTCTAGAATGCTACTTCTACATTGTATAATATTCGTAAAGCCATTGTTACAATGAGGGATAATTATTTAAAGCAGGATGAATATAAGTTGAAACTCCTTATTTTTTATATAAATAATAAGGCATACAACCACCTTGACCTGATGGCACCACTAGAGGCTTCAAATTCTCTCAACATGGTATTCAATAGGACTTAAGAAGCTTGGGATTAGATCATTGTAATTGAGGTAGTAATGCCTAAGTATGCTAAACATAAATCTCTAATTTTTAAAATCTTGGGAAAGCTAAATACATTACAAGAAAGATACTCGGTATTTAGCCTTTTAAATATAATCAATTTTGATCAACTTCTTTAGTAGACTTTTGCCAACTTCAAGTAAAGTCTTCAAGGACTTTCATTGGAGGAGATTGTGGTCAAGCTGAATTTTTTAAGGAAGAAGGTGACAGAGGTGGAAATTTTTGAAGTAAACTTTAAAAATATAAAAAATGAGCATGTAAAGATCTTAGAACAAGTAAAAAGGGTGCACATACCCCCATTATTGAACATGGATATGATTCAATATCATCATGACCTTGGGGACAAGGACTTTCATGTTTTGGAAGTGAAGAAGAAAGTTGGTGCTTTAACTTCTAGTTTAATCCCATCATCCACCTCAATTCCTCCAACACTCATTAGCACCATGCCCACATCCATCCGGCCTTGAGTTGAAGGCTAATTTAATACGCATTCATGTTAAAAGAACTAAATCTTGTACTCATAGTTTACTTGTATTTAGCATTGAAATGTAAAATTTGCATGGACTATTTGTGATCATGCACATGTTGCATTTATTTGTAAAGGTTGACTTATGTTTAGACATAGTGATAATGAACTATATGCATGCATACATGTAGTTTTAGGACTAAAATTAAAACCAAGGTTTTAATTACAATGTAATTATGATTTTTAATGAACTTGAAGGATTAGATGACCCCTCCCCATGCATATTTATACATGTATAACCCTCATTTCAAAGGGTTAGAATAGTCTTTATACATCTAGGAATAAATCAGTTTGATGGTCTTACAATTGTGTTGATGTTCTTTCCTCCCATTTATGTGTTATTAAGGTTTTATTTTCTTGGATGTGTTCACTCAATAATTTGAAGTGTGTATAAGCTATAGATAATTCTAATTGTTGTAATTGATATATTATATTTATAGATGTGTAAAATATATTAAAAGTTATAAATTTTCATTGATCAAATCAATTGGTTAAAATTATTTTAATATTCTAAGGTATGTAGGAGTGTTGTCTTTCTAGTATAGTCATCTAGGTGGAAGTTATAGTTGTCATAGACACCTTCTTGATTTGAGTTGTAATCTATTAAATTATGATGTGCAAAAAAAACTTTAAGAAGAGAACTTGTGCCCTAGAATGGAACTTATCTCTATTGATATCCTAAAATGTTAGATGTCACCTCATTAAATTCTAGAGTGTGCACAAAACCCACATCAACATGTTCTCTTAATAGATACCTTGAACATGTAGATGATTAGAATTTTCTTTCAAAGTATCTCATAGGAGATACCTTTAAGGTCCTTATATTACCTTCAAGGGATCTCTTAGTAGATACCTTGAACATGCACATGATTGGAATTTTATTTCAAGGTATCTCGTAAGAGACACCTTAAAGGGCCTAGTAATACTAGTTCAAGAGTACCCTTATGCATGTTTGAAAGGTATCTCATGGGATATACCTTTAATGTAGTCTTGAAAGTATTATAATTCCCTTCAAGATATCTTCTAGGAGATACCTTGAAGGTTCTTGTAGTACCTTCAAGGGTTCTCCTAGTAGATATCTTGAACATGCACACGATTGGAATTTTATTTCAAGGAGATACATTGAAGGGCCTTGTAATAACCTCAATGTTTATTGCAAAGGTTATTGCAATGTATTTCATATAACCATGATATGTGGGGGTTAGTTAGGTTATGGCTATATGAGTGAATGTGCATAGATATTTAGAAAGACTAAACAAAACACCTTGAGTGGAAATATAATTTATATTCATTAATGGTGAATTAATTATTTTAAAACTTTTTTGAACATCGATTATCCATTAATATAGATAAATTAAGAAAGATAACACCAAAATTATTAATCATAAAGGGTAGTTAATACCAAATATTGGGTTCAAAGGATAAATTATCTTCCAAATGGGTAATTGGTCACTATCATAAGCTACCTACTCAAGTACGGCCAAAAATATATATATAAATGTATCTTGTTTCATGTGTTAACAACCATTGATTTGGAGTGATAAATTAAAAAATATACCACATCAACATGCCTCATGCCTAAATTAAATGTGCATCAATTCCAAACATAGCTCGATCAGGCATTCAAAAGTTAGCCATTTTACATGGAAACTATAAAGGAAAATCATTGAGCACCAATTTCACTTTTCACATTTATATAAATTCAAATAGCCAAGCTTCAAGTTGATTGATACATTTTCCCAAGTACATATAGTCAATTATTCACACTTCATATATTGATTGATGAATCATCTAGGGTGTGTGATCAAATGGACCAATATCAACTTATCATGCCTTTGTATAATGCATAGAAAGAATAAATAGGCATTAGTCTTACACTTTGATAAAAAAATTCATGATCCTGAACTATTTAAGTTTTTTTGGGATATTAAGAAGATTTTCCTTATGGACTCTTTACAAGAAACATAACCTCTATCTCTCGCATTGCCCCAAAAATTTCATAATTCATATGTCAATCAATTAATACACCTTATAAATTTTAGTGGTATGGGTGTGATTATTTAGCCATTCCTATCTCGGAATAATGATGAAAACATCTATATTTACCTAGCACGTGGAGGCTCTCTAGCCTTTTACAAATCAAATAAACCTCCATTGCTTTAGGAATTTTGAGACAGATATGCTTGTGGATCCCATGGAATACCCATAAAAGATATTCTAGATGAACCTATGTGAATTCTAATTGAACGCATAACCCGTCAGTTATAGCACATGACTTGGTCTATGAACCAAGCCACTAAGGGTGTCATTGACATCACACACAAGATGATTCATCACAATGAGTAGTTTAACTAACCTAAATTATTTATGCAAGATATCATAACCAACATTGAAAATGTTTGCATGACTACCATAAAAACCTTCTAGTACTAGTTTCTCATTTTTCTACTTTACTTCACACAATGGAAGTCCCCATAAGGAAAAGTACATCTAGAAACTAACTATTGGCTTATACAATAGTTCCATAATCCAATATAGATACAAGAAAGGGGAAACCTTGATCATCAATCTAAGTTAAGTCAATGGTGGAAGGAAAGCTTGGAGTTCATCATAACACATCCTTGATCTCATTTAATATCATACAATACTTGGGACATCATGCAGTTATTACCAAGTTAGCAAAGGTGATCTTAATTTAGACTCACAAACTACTAAAGCATCCATTTGGCTCTCTGTTATATTTCATCAACATGGTTATAGTAAAAGCAGAGATAGAAAAATAAAAATCTTATGCATCTAGGAGAGCCAGACCACTGTAGACAATACCCCTAGTGCAATAGGTCTAAAAGAGAAATAAATTAAGGTCTCTACATCATAGATACGTAATGGAAAGTGAAAGGCCTTAACTGAGTGATAATCCTCTCCTCCACAAAGAAGAATGACACATATTAATGTAACTTGGCTCAATGATCGAAAGGTGTCTCAGATAGTAAATAGTTATGACTTTCCCCAAATGAGAACCAATGAAAAATAACTTTACCAGGTTATGATGGAAGACATGGCTAGTGACATATATGAAAAGAAGATGAAATAGAATTATTTTTCTAGAAAGTTATGTGCATAATTCAAGTGCAAAATAAGGTACCAATAAATATGTGGGTTGAAATCCCACCTTAACCTTCATTGATCATAGTATATATTATGGTACTAAAGGCCAAGCACATGAAGATTACTATCGAACTGCTTGAAGAGTGACCATTTGAAAGTTCCACTATTCTAAACCCTTTAATGCCATTAGCTGAGAGCCCATTGAAATCACTTGTCTGATAAAGGAGAAATTTAATAGAGACTCGAGTGTCCCCTAGTCTACAAGAAAAAATCGTAACTTTCACATTTTAATCTAATCCCTCTATGCAACTTATGCAACAATCTTCTACTACAACTTCACCACTAGCCATGTAAAGATTGGTCACCCTAGGCAAGAAAAAGTCCTATGTTTCCAATGACACTATGTGACAAAGCCCTTAAAGGTATCTCTTTGAATGCCCTTGTAATAAATTCAAAATATCACCTGGATATACCCTTAAGGTATTTGTAATACCTTCAAGGTATCTCCTAGTATATACTTTAGGTCCATGTAATACCTCCAAGATATCTCCTTAAAGGTCCTTGTAATAACTTCAAGGTATGTCCTAGAAGATACATTTAAGGTATCTCCTTGAAAGCCCTTGTAATACCTTCAATATATCACGTAGGATATACCCTTAAGGTACTTTTAGTACCTTCAAGGTATCTCCTAGGAGT
The DNA here is from genome assembly GCA_037957365.1 of Torreya grandis. Taxonomy (NCBI): domain Eukaryota; kingdom Viridiplantae; phylum Streptophyta; class Pinopsida; order Cupressales; family Taxaceae; genus Torreya; species Torreya grandis. The sequence goes on along the minus strand of JARHVA010002492.1, from coordinate 1,109,627 downwards.
TATATTGAAGGCAATACAAGGCCCTTCAAACTATATCCTAAGAGATACCTTGAATGGCCTTGTACTACCTTTAAGGGTACCTTGAAGGTATTTCCTAGGAGATACCTTGTAATACCTTCAAGGGTAACATGAAGGTATCTCCTAGGAGATATCTTGTAATACCTTCAAGGTTATTACAAGGTATCTCCTAGGAGATACCTCTAAGGTAGCCTTAGGTATTATAAGATATCTCCTAGGAGATACCTTCAAGGTAATCTTGAAGGTAGTACAAGGACATTCAAGGTACCTCTTAGGATATATCTTGAAGGTCCTTGTATTACCTTTAAGATATCTCCTAGGAGATACCTTGTAATACCTTTAAGGGTACTATGAAGGTATCTCCTAGGAGATATCTTGTAATACCTTCAAGGTTATTACAAGGCATCTCCTAGGAGATAAATTCAAGGTACCTTTAAAGGTATTAATTCCCATATTTATTAATTCCCACCCAAATATTCTTATAGGCATATTTAAGATATTTATTAATTCCCACCAAAATATTATCTCTTCTAGGCTAAAATTATTTATTTTCAAAGATTCCAAGGTGGCCCTATACAGAACAATTCTTTTTTTTTCAACCCTACTTCCATTTTATATTATTCAATGTAAGCTTCCTACCTATTACTCCATTGTAATTTCATTGTTGTATAACTCAAATGTATATTAGCATACACATATGAGTAGAAGTTTTTTTCTCTTGTGATGGAAAAAAAAATCTAAATTTTAATTTTTTTAAACTTATAATCTGCAATAGGTCTCTATTATGATTTTACAAATATTTAGAAATCTTATTCTCTCTATTATTATTTACTAGCATATATTCTCTTTTCTCTGGAAGCAATTGGAAAGAAACACTTCTTTTTTATTTATCTTTTGTTGTGAGGTCCAATGGTGTGATCAATGTAAGCTTTTCTTTTTTCAAGCAATGTGTTAGTGTTATGAATCTTTTTTCCAATAAAATCTAGTCTTAGTAATCTCTTTCCTATTATCTTAGTCAAACATGATATGTGTTTTTGACTCAAAATTTTATTTACTTTGTATAAAATGGAGAAATCAAATGTAAATGGTAAGTGTGAAGTCACTTCTAGTCTTAAAATTATGAATTTCTTGTCTAAAATTTTGATGTCTTTAAACTATGATATCATCATAATAATTTTAATCTTTCTTACGTATATTAAAAAAAATCTTTATGGATGGGAGAGGAGGAATAATGGATGATTTTGTCATTGTTGAAATAGTTGACCGACCATTGTAATGATTCAGATATATAATTATTATATTTTGGATTGGAAGTAAATAAATATAAATTGGTTAAATGACATGATGGAAGGCCTCATCACAAAAAAAAATATATTAGACAAAATAGATTATTTACAAATAGATAACCTAATTCCTTACCATCACTATTATGTATGTTTTAAAACTTTACTATAGAAATTTATAATTTTTTTCCATTTTTGTCTATGATGTTGATGCCAAAATACACAATACAAATGGATCCTTTCCTCCCTAGCATTCCATTTTGATGACTCTTGAAGAGGCATTTGGTCAAATAGTTTTTGGATATGTTAATCAATTATTTTATTATTATGCTAATGTAAAAATTATTACTTTCTAGGAACTAGAGTGGAAGTTAAAAGGAAGGGAACTACCCACATAGCTCCCAGGTTATTAGGTCTAACTAAATATCCCACTTCCAAGGCTTTCAAATACCTCCACATTGAAATTACACCTCCCAAAATAGTCGCATATGTGCCAACTATTTATAGTTGATGAAGAGTATTATTTTCCTAATAATGAGGCATCATTATTTTTTCCTTGGAAAAAAATAACAACTTTATATTAATTAAAATTAGAAATAACATTTTGTAGATGCAAAATAATTCCAAAGGAAAAAATTCCAAACAAAGGAGGGAAAACCACCCCAACACAAAGCACCCCAAAGGGTGAAATATAAAAAATCTCACCCACAGAGAGTGAACAATAACCCTCAAAAGTAATGGGGGAACAAGAATAAAAGTAGCAAAGCATACATAAAAAGAGAAGTAGAAGATATAGCTTACAAAAAATAGACTAAATTAATTAAAAATATATCCCATGTATTCTTTTATTCTATCATTTTCACCTTTCTTCTTTTTAACCTCCTGACACGCCCCTTGAGAACATTGCACCATGGCTATTTGTAAAGTTGATTTCTAACTATCTAGAGGTGAAAGAAACATCAATTATTTCAGATTTAAATTGGTCAATAAATCCTTATTAGATTTAGAACTCTCAAAATCACAAGATCATTTCACCCCTCCTAAATTTTTCCCATTCAGGTCAGTTCCCATCGATGGATTTGGTTTTAGTCCTCTTTTTATCTAAGAAGGGACAAATGCCTTAGCCTGGGTATCCAAGTCTTCATATTCATTATTTTATAGTTATATTATATGTTAACCTTCCTCACCTTTAAGATCATCTTCAACCCCTTCCTCTTGCATCAAAAAATTCCATTTTTTGAAAGTTGTATTTAGCCCTTTTTTCTTGGAAGGATGGGCTCGTGCTTGGGGGTAGGTAGCTCATAGATGTCCTGGAAGTTTATAATTTCTACATCATAAAGCCATATTCTCATAATCCAATAGCTAAAGGTGTTGTTATTTTCCACAAATGATAGTGATCTTACCTGGTAAGCCCTTGCCAATATCTATCTCCACACAAATATGAGAATAAGTAAATAACCTAGTAAATATTCTTTTGGTATCACTTTTGATATATGTACCCAATGAATTGCCTATCACTATAAAATCACAAGCAAAGTGTATTGGTATATTGGGTAGCCACACTGAAATTGGGACTTTGGTGTCTGAGAGAGAATTTTGATTAAATTTTGGAAACCATGGAGTGGTGAAGAGCCCTGCATTTCCCCAAAACCAAGGACCTTTTGTTAAGATTTTCTAATAGTCTTCCTCTTTAGCAAATTGTACAATGAAAAAACCTTTAGAACATAGCATGATCTCACACTGATTTATCCATGTAGAATGTACCCATTGATACAGTGTCATTATAGATGGCCAAAAACCTTTGACTCTATAGATAATTACAAGTTTTTCTAAATTTGCTTGATATTGTTACACATCTTCATTAGTCATATAAATTTTTGGTCCCTCTTCAACATGATCCACTACATAGGCTTTGGGTATGAAAGAGGGATTCAATACACTTGGTTTGTTGACTACTATATTTTTTAGCACTTCTTTAAATGATATGGGTTTGGATGATGAAGATGTCCCTGAATCAATCTCTCCCCCACGCAGTCTAAGCATCAAATAGAGAGTGGAATCTTTGCCAATTTTATAACCCATTAGAGGATCATGATCCTCAAGTTATCTAACCTAAAATATTAAATATTGTTGATTCTGTGGAATCCCTTGTGAGATCTCTAACTTTCATTTGAGATCAATCACATGATCTATTAGTTAAACCCATAGATAAATAGTTTCCCCAAATAGATTTTTGACCATTATCTAATTTCTTATCTTTGGTTTACTAGTTTTCTTCACTATAGTGTAATCATTATATATATAACATGCCAACCCATTGACAATCAATTGTCTACTTTTATTCCCCTGACTAGTTGTTTAGGAGTCCACATTACATTCAATCATTTTTATTGAATGTTTTTTGACCAACCTCTGATTGTCCCAAAATGGAATTCACACCCATTGAAAATTTTGATTTATGTGTCATTATGTCAAATAGATTCCATTCATCCATGTTTCTAGGAACTTCATTGAATCACTTTTGAGTGGCTCTAAAACCATACTCACTGCCTCGTCTTATTTTTTGTTATCACTAAAATTATAAAACTGATATCCCTTGACTTTGTAAAGATGTACAAACACTTTTCAATTTTTTTAACTACTTTTCTGACTTTGAATGGTTTCCCAACTAGTATCTATTTTATTCCTTATCTTGCTATCCCAGGTGCCAGTTTTCATTCAAATATTTTGTCTAACAATCTAAGTGCATCCTCTTCATATCCGATATTGAAAGATGTATTCCATGAGTTAAAATAACCCCATGACATTTTGTCAAATAATTTTTTAGTAGTCTCCATGCTAGGCATCTTCAACTATAACCATGAAGTGAGTTCATAACATAGTTACCATATTCATCTGAATATGGGCTATTTATTATTTAAAATGATTTTTTTTTTAGAAAATGAATTTTTTTGGTCAAATTTGTGTTGTTTTAAAATATTTGTTTTTTTTGGAATATTTGTTTTAATTTTTTAAAATTAAAACACAGTGTAAATAATTAAAATGAAATTGGAAAATTAAAAGGAAAAGTGGTGAAGTGCATTTTTAACTCGGCCATGGATCCTATAGGGGATGCAAGAAAATAAGAAACCCTAAAAGTTAAAAAGTTTACCATTTTGTTTGTAAAAATGATGGACTATTATAGTATAGTAGAGTAGTTACAATTACAGTGAAGCACAGGTGAAGTGGAAAATTTTAAAAAAATTGACTACAGTTATAGTCTAGTAGAGTAGAATCAAATGATGATGGGGACATCACATGGCATAGAGGAGAATCGAACGATGATGAGGTAGGATTGATACTTATAGGGTTGTAGGCTGTAGCATTGACTGTTGCAACAATGAGTGTTGAGTGAAGTCTCAAGTAAGCTAAGTAATTTTTAGGTTTAAATTTTTCTTTTTTTTTTTCAATTTTTAGAACTTTGAATGTTTTTTTTTTAAGTTTATTGTTGATACTATAATAGTTATGTATTAGGCTTAGGCATACTATCTACGTATTAAGTTTTTTTGTTTTCTTTTAAATTTTGAGTTTAATATTTTAATTTTAATTTTTATTTACTCCAATCTCTATTTAATAAGTTATAAAATTTATTTTTATATTAATATATAATTAATTTACATTATATTTTATATTATAAATTTATAAATTATGAAATATATTATTTTTAATATTTATAAATTATAATTAATAATTTAATAACCATTACTGAACCAAACTTTTTGAACATTTGGAACATGGTAACTATGATTATTAGAGTGCATGGCTGTGCCTTTTAGTTTGACTAATGCCTCTTCAACATTCTTCAGATGTACTAATGAAATTGGACCACTCTTTTATGATTTCTCATGGTTTATGGGAAGAAGACCATCCTTCATTGTCATAGTACTACAAATCATGGAAAAAGAGTAGCTCTACACAACACTTAACAAGTGTGACTTCAGGAAAACTAGCCCAATCCCTTCTCAAATTAAGATAGAAAAGCATGTCATTTCACTAAATCCTACAATGATATGTGCTTTTGTGGAATGGTTGGTACCAACAACCCTACATGATTTGCTATAAATTATCCCAATGGTGAACCATCTCTATAAGATTGTGCCACACAACTCAACGATCATGTGCCCTATTTGTGAATGTAGGACCTATTTATTATGGGGGAAACTAAAAAATACTAAGTCAATTCCTTCATACAAAATAATTTTAATGCAGTAGTTTTGGTGTAGCTTAAACTAGATAGGCTTTTAATATTAAAGTTGACATGAACATTTGCACCATAGGCAATGGGCAAGCCATTTTATAAGAGGATTAGACAGTTGCCTTTTACTTAGAGACTTTATTTGAAATAGTGCAAAGGTACATAGTGTAAAGAGGAATACAAAGCAAGTTAGCCAAGAATTAGTCCATAAATAATGAAACATGCATAAAGAACTAACTAACCAAGCCTATCTATTCCTATGGGAATTACAAAAGAAAGCAAGAAACAAATGAAAGAAAGTAACATCATATTACCTTCCCAAATGGATTAACCATACCCATAAGGCTAAAAATCATGTTCTCCCTTGATCAAGCATCATTTTCTTTGTCAATAATGGTGGTAAGCTCCTCTAATGCCTCAAGAACACTCCATACAACCTAGGCTCTTGATTCCAAATCACTAAACTAGCCTATCAATGAAACTTACAAACAAAATCAATGATCAAATGCAAAGCCTTGTGTAAACAATTTAACATTATAACTTTGCAATATTCAAGATTAAAATTCATGTCCATGGCCTCTTTATTTATAGATTTTTGAGATTGGTTAGGATCAACCATGACCATCCATCTTAAGATTGAGATGTGTGGCCATGGATAATCCTAATAATTGGAAATAAATACATAATTATGTTCATCATGACCTTGGAAGAAGGGGCATTGAAGAGGCATGGGAGGCATTAATTAGGCATGGGTGACCCATAATACTAATATTTGTGGCATTTATGACTTAGGGATGTCTTCCTAAGAAATTATGTCACCTAATGATGTAGTTAATAGGAATAAATTTTCAAAAGAAAAATTCAACAACTCTCATGGAAAATCCACTTAAGCTCTTGATTTGGATTAATTAGCCTTAAACAAGGTTAATCAATATTTATGCAATTATTTGAAAATTGGCCCTCAATTAATCAAAATAGTTAGAAAGTCATATTACTAGGTCGTAATTTGATTGGAGTGAAACTAGAAGGCATTTTTAGATGTGTTGTAGTTGTATTCCCATTTAAGATGTTGCCAACACCAAATAACAAAGTTATGTGATGTGTATCAATGAATTAGAAGAAAAGAGTGATTTAGAGTACTAAATGGTGAAATTGTCATTTTGACTCGAAATGATCTGATCAAAGTTAGTTGGCCCATAAATTGCATTTCCATATTTAGGGATACTTTGACCTAAACTAGCACTTGTAAGTGACAAGTTCAAACCATTTAGGGCATTTTATGGATTTTGACCTAAAATGTGTATTTGAGTGTAATTCAAGTAACATTAACAATATAAGTATAAATGGTGTTAGGAATTAGATGTCTACATTTTCCCCTATTTGAAAAGGTGTAGCGAGACATCTACGTGAAGCAACATATTTTCAAAGAAGAGTTATCAGGAAGAAATTAGAAAAGACCCATGATGCCCCCTTGAGACATACTAGGATGGACTCTTAAAAAGAGAGAGAAAGTGAGAGATTAACCCATGTAATAGATCACATCTAGATGATCTAATGCTTACACACGTGATTACCATCAATGATCAAAATATAATGAGAGGTATAATAGACCCTAGAGATGGGGGGAATGGGAAAGATAAAATCCATAAATGTAAGGGACACACTATAAATGTACCCAATTTGAGAGTACAAGTTGTGTGCTTACGACATTGATCAATCCTGAGATAAGTTTCACATTAAAATATTTCCATTATGGAAATAGTGTGGAGAGCTTGGAATTACAAGAAAAGAGAGAGCGTTCTGCTTCAAGAAGGGAAGCACCACTAGAATAGGGTCTCTAAAGAGAAGAAAATAATAATTACTCCAATAGAGCATATTTAATCATGATAAAACAATTTTGCCCTAGTAGGGCAAATCTTGATCATTGATAAAGGATAAATAATTATTTTCCCCTATAGAGATGATTTTATTCAAATGAGGTTTAGATGTTGTTCCCTAGCATGGGTGATTGGCAAGCAAAATAACTCAAGGATATAATCAAAAATATAGGTTAAAGTGAGTGGGTGCAAATGTACATGCGATGGTGTAATGGCTTATAAAGACATATAAAACCAAGCATATGAGAATGCACAAAGTGATGAGAGAGATTAAAATAATAATGGAGATAATTGAGCTAACCTCAATGGAAATTGAGCACTGCTTACATAGTTCCATGGACTCATGTTCGAACATGAACTTCAGGCCAATGTAGTTCACCCAATTTTGGGAGAGAATGGAATGAGAAATGATGAAAAATGACCAAGAATTGATTAGACTTATAATGCATGCAAAGAGATGCATGTCTAAGCATAGACAAAGAAGCTTGAAATGCATGCTAGCTAGAAGCCTATTTCTATATCATGAGCCTAGGTTTTGTAAAGTGTTTTTTAGAATCATTCATTAGAGCTGATGTTGATGTTAAGACATTGAGACCTGAGCACAAGGTGATTTATATAACAAAATAAATTAGGCATCATAAGTATGAATAACTTAGAATGACATAATATTCCAATTACACTGAGCCAGTTCAAATGTGAATATCTATAACTAAGGATAATGGTAAAATAATGACCAAAACCAACGTTATAGTGATTTACATTTAAATAAAAAAGCAAAGACAAAGAAAAAGATAAACATAAATTAACCTAAGTTGAAATCAAGATATGATCAATCAAGACTTAAGTAGGAACACAAATTTTTAAAAATAAAAGGCAAGAACATCTTAATGACTTGAGACAAAGATATAATTAATCAAGATCCATGTGGACCATCAAGATATACTTGAACACAAAAGAGAAAAGCAAAATCAAATAGGAAAATAAGACACCAACAATAATCAAATAAACAAAATGGTCCAAGAACAATGTAATAACATAGGATCAAGATATAAATAATCAAGATCCATGTGAATCATCAAGATGTTATGAAACACAAAAGAGATAAGTAAAAATAATCAAGGAAACACATGACCAAGAATAAGACAATAGGTAATAAAAAAGAGAAAAGGAGAAGAAATAAAAGGAGATGTGTGAAAGCACAATAAAACACCAAGAAAACACAACAAAACACCAAGGAAACTCAAATAAACACACAAAAAAAAACCAAGTTAGTTCAGTTTAAAGATAAATGTTCATGTATGTATGGTAGAGGCATTACTTTCCACCACATCATAACAAAGAATAATGACATGACAATTGTTCCGTAATTAAAGAGGAACAATGATAGAAGAAATGGGGGAAGAGAAGAAAAGGAAGGGGTTGGCTGAGCTGACTCTAACTGTATAAGACAAGTGGACGTTGCATACATAGTTCCATATATGCATGTTCCAACATGAACTTTAGGCCAAATGTATTTCTCCTAGGAAATGGGATAAAATAAAAATGATGATCAGACCAGCATGATTAATATTATATAAGAAATGGAAGATATGACAAATAAATGAGAATGGTAAAGAAAATAAGAAGTTGATGAGATGAGAAAGAATGATCTTGCATAATGGCAAGTGCATGGGACAAGATGGAATGAATTGGTGTTTATGTGCTTGCAAAAGAGCAAGAGTATACCATGGTGGAATGGGATTGTACAAATTTATAGAAGTGTGAGACAATGTTTTTATTCTTTTGTCAATCATGTTTTTATGTTTTTTGTATTTTTAAAGTGTTTCCAATGTTTTTGGTGTTTTTGGGATAAAATATGTACAAAGTGGGACCATCTAGTTGAGGAGATGCACATCCTGAGAGTAGAGGTTCTAATAAGATAGCTAAGCTAGATGCAATGGCCCATGCTAAAAAATTGATGAGAGTGAGGATCTTGATTAAAAAAAAAGAAAGAACATCAAATATGGGAACTGAGAGGATGTGGTTATTCACATGTTTGAAGCTACATAAGACTATCTTGGCTAAATTGCTTTTTAGAACTATTGTTGAAGATGTTCATAATATTCATGAGACATAATCGAGATCATAATTGTTCAAGAGACAAAAAGTGTTCAACTTTATAACATGTCTTAGACAAAATAAAGAATATGCTTCTTGAAGATGAGTAATCCATAATGGGGTGAAAAATGTGTTCATAGTGCCAAGGGTTCAGAGCCTTTACTATCAATATTCATGAAAAATGGACCACGATAGTATAAAATGTGTTCAAAGGAAGACAAAAGGGTGGGATAAAATTATGACAACACAAGTTGCCCCTAAGTCAGGGATCTTGTGGAGAATGGTTCAAATTTGTTCATGCATAGAACCTCTTAAGGTGTATGATGTTCATGGTCTCTAAAATTTCTTCACCATTAGGTTTAGCTAGTTGATATGCTCCTGATCCATAGTTTGTTGTGACAGTATATGGTGTTAATCAATTAGGCTAAAACTTGCCTTTCTTTTTAGTTTCAACATTCATATTCTTCTAGTTCTCTTTTAAAACTAAGTCACCAATCTTAATTTCTTGAGGGAGAATGTGTTTGTTATAGCTTCTCCACAATCTATTCTGATAGGCCTACAAGTTTTCTAGGGCAGCCAAATGCTTACCATCAAGAAGTTCTAGTTCTTGTAGCTATGAGGCTCTATAGTCTTCATTATCTTCAATGTGCTCCAATGATATTCTTAATGATGGGATCTCAATATTGACAGGGATGATAACTTTTGTACCAAAAACAAGAGGGTATGGATTAGCTCTAGTTGGGGTGAGATGATTGGTTCTATAAGCCCAGAGGGCAAGAAAGAGTTGCAAGTGCCAATTATGGCCAACATCATTGACAATCATCTTTACGATGGTTGGAACGGTTTTATTTGATGCCTTAGCTTATTCGTTGCCTTACAGGTTATATGGAGTGGATTTTTTGTGATTGATTTTGAATTTTGCACAAATATATTTCACATCCTGGTTCACAAAGGATCCACCATTATTAGATATAATATGGGTTGGGATGCCATATCAATAGATGATATGGTAATGAATGAATTTGGCTATTTGTTTCTCAGTAACATAAGTGAGAGGAATGGCTTCAATCCACTTGGTAAAGTACTCAGTTGTAGTCAAAATGTGCTTATATCCATTAGAAGATGTGGGGTTAATTTTCCCAATGAGATCGAGACCCCATTTTGAGAATGGCCATGGTGTTGTAATCGGTTGCAATGGTAAGGAAGGTGCATGTATCAAGTTTCTATACTGTTGACAAGAAACACACTTATTTACATAATTACAAGCATTTATCTCCATTTTGGGCCAATAATAACCTATTTTGAGGAGTTTCTTTACTAGGACTACACTATTGGTATGGGCCCCACACATTCCTTCATGAACCTCCTTTAGTATGATCTTGGATTCTCCCAAAGATAAACAATGAAGAAGCATTCCATCATAGACTTTATGATAACACATGTTTCCAAGGAGGATATAATGTTTTAAGTGATGAAGCAATAGTTTTTTTTGGTTATTGGAAAGGTTGGTGGGAAATACATGACTATGGAAATAGTTATAAAAATCTTGGTACCATGGTAGCTCAGGTGAGGGGTTAGGATCAACAATGGTTCATATCCTCTCTAAATATGATAGAATATGTGTTGGCTAAAGAATATTTTCAATTAGGAATTGATACTCTTTAGTATTGTTATGCATTTGAATCATGGAACTGATTATTGCCATGGCATCAGTAGATCTGTTGTTGACTCATTGAATTGGGTCAAACTTTAGAGATTTAAAATGTGTTTTGAGGTTATCAACAATTTTATTATAAGGAGCAAGCTTATCATATCTTGTTTGATACTATTCAATTGTTTGATTGATGATTATCTATGAATATCCATAGACTTTTTAGTTTTGAATATCCCACTATATAACAAGACAGAGCCTTGCAACCAATGCCTCATATTCAGCCATTGTTTGTATACTAGAATTATATATGGAATGCTTTAGGGACCAAATCCCCCTATGGGTTGATCAATAATATGCTATCTCTAGACCCTCAAGATGTGAAGGATCCATAAATATAGAGTGTCCATTGCTCAGGTTCTTGTGATGTTTATTTTATCATCATGATAGAATCATCTGGAAGATCAAAGTTGAGAGGTTGAGTGACCGTAAGAGGAGCTTCTACAAGTTGGTCTGCAAGAACCTATCCTTTGATTTCCCTTTTATTTTAGTACTCAATATCAAACTCACTAAGGAGTATAATCTATTTATCCATGCATCCTTGAAAATTTGCTTTAGATAAGAAGAACTTGGGAGGATCTACCTTGGTGACAATAATAGTTTTGTTATTTAGCATATAATGTCATAATTTTTGAGTGGAAAACACCATAGATAAACATTCCTTCTCAATAGTCATATAATTATGTTCATAGGCTATTAATGTGTAGATTAAATAATAAACCACATGTTCCTTACCATGATCATCATACTAAGTCAAAAGTGTCCCCAATGCATGTTTTGTGGCTAATATATAAAGTAGTGGTTTTCCTTGTGTTGGAGGTCATAAGATGGGTGGATTGGCCAAGTATGTTCTAAGATTTGCAAATGCTATCTAAAAATATTCATCCCACTAAAATTTTACCCCTTTCTTTAAGAGATGGGTAAATGGGTGGCACTTATCTGCCAATTGAGAAATGAACCTACATATAGACTAGATCTTGCCTTGTAGACCTTGTAACTATTTAAGATTGTTTGGTGGAGGCATTTCCATAATAGTGGTGACCTTTGCAAGGTTGAATTCAATCCCTCATTATGATATATTGAACCCTAGAAATTTTATTGATGTGAATCCAAAGACACATTTCTTTGGATTCAAGCAAATTTTATATGCATGAATCCCCTCAAATATTCTTCATAGAATGTTAGGGTGTCTAGCTCTTATTCTTTATTTTACTAGTATATCATCAACATAGTCCTCGACAATGTCATGCATCATGTCATAGAAGATGACAATCATTGCATGCTGATATGTGGCTCCAACATTCTTCAAACCAAATGACATGACTTGGTAACAAAATGTCCCCCACAAAGTGGTGAACACAGTCTTATGTTGATCCTTAGGGGCTATCTTGATCTGATTGAAAGTAGAAAATCCATCCATTAAGGATAAAATCTCATACCTAGAAGTTGAGTCAATAATCATGTTGATGTTGGGCAAAAGAAAATCATCTTTGGGGCATGCTTTGTTGATATCATAAAAATTAGTATAAACACATATGCCTGGGGTCTTTTTACTTACTAGCACTATGTTAGAAATACATTTAGAATAGTCTAGTGGTCTAATAAAATTGGCTCCTAAAAACTTTTGTAACTCAACCTAAACCAAAAGGGTGATGTGTGGATGCATCTTTCTCAAGTTTTGCTTGATTGGTTTAGCATTAGGGTGAACAACAAGATGATGCACAACTAATTTGGGTCCAAGCCTGGCATGTCAGAGTATGCCCATTCAAAGATGTCTATATAATCCTTAAGAATGGATATAATATGTTCATGTTTTGATTTAGTAAGGGAAGCTCTAAGATAAATAATTTTAAGATCCTCATGGGTTCCCAAATTCACTTCTGTTTTTCTCTCCATAAAGAGTGTGGATCCATCTTCTAGAATTGTAGGAAATGTATGGTCATGATCATTTTCTTCTACTATATCTTTTTGTTGTTCTTCCCAAAGATCTAGATAATATGAAGAATCATAATTTGCCTTCTTAGGTAAAGGCCAATTGGCAAAAACCTCTAGAAACTAAGAGTAAGATGCTCAAATATTTGATGTTGTTCTAAAGAGATGCTTTTACCAGCTATGGAACTTGGGCTAGATGGACTTTCTACGTCCTGAGGGGATGAACAAACTTTCTCACCTAGGAGCACCTGAAATAAGTTTTCACTCAAAAGCTTGTCTTTTTCTTTAATTTTTCCCTGATCAACAAGTGCCTCAAAGAGGTTTTCACCTAAACATCTCGATGTTTATTCTTTATTATGACCAATAAATTTTACCTGCTCTCCAAAGTAGGTAGAAGAATTCAATGAAAAATCAAAACCTTGCTTATGATAACCAAGGGGGAATGCATTTTATAGGCCCATGTATTCTGTAATTGATTCTTCATTTTGAAACTCGTCAAGGCATATGACCAATTTTTTTTAATCCTAATATATGAGTTCCAAATGGAAAAGATATAGGTTACAGTGAGGGTTTGCTTCAGGATGGGAAACACTAATGGTAAAGATATAATGTCCTACTTCAGTAAGGGAAGTACCACTAGGATGGGATTTTTATTCAGGATGGGAAGCTCCAATAGGATGGATTTTTTGCTTCAGGATGGGAAGCTCCAATAGGTGTTATGGTCAATATGGAATTTGAATAAAATAAATCTGAGTCAGCAAGCTCATCAAAAAGGCTATAATGGGATGTTGTGTCACTAATAGGAGTCTCGTTACTAATCACTTTGAAAGAGTCACTACCAAATGTTATGAGGTCATCCTCTGGTGGTTTAAATATGAGACCATGATTCTAATTGACAACTCTAGCTAATAAAGGTTCTAAAATTCCTTGCACCTATGCGCCAAGGTTTTTCCTTGTATAGTCAAGATGATCCATTATCCTGTTAGGGATAGGATACTTTGGATTCTAAAAATAATCGGTAAGACCTTCAAAATATAACCAATCTCCCTTGATAAAAACCTCTTGATATTTCTTTGGTGTAATTACAGGTACAAAAGCCATAGGAGGTTTCGGTTTCTTCTTCTTTGGTTACCAAATCTGATTGGGTTTGTTAAGAGTCTGGGAAGTTTTAGGTTTACCAAATGTTTTAGGGAATTTTGGTAATTTTTCAATATGGAAGACATCCTTTAGATGGTATGTGGAAATTCTTGCATCTTTAATAATAACTTGTTTGGCCAAAGTTGTAGGAAATGGATCAATCGAAGTGGAGGCTAAATCACCAAGGCCTATATAATTAGATGGAGATGGATGAGAAATGATGGATTTGTTCTTCTTTGTAATGAATTAGAACCTAGTAAATAGTTATAATTATGAAACTCTACTTCAAGATGCTTGCAGTATTGATATGGATGCTAGTCAATAAGAATAGTAACCTCAATCCCATCACAAAGAAACTTAAGGCATTGATAAAGAGTAGATGGAACTACCTGTACTTCATGGATCCAAGGATGACCAAGAAGTATGTTATAAGGAAGCTCAATATCCATAATATGGAATAATATGTGATGAGAAATAGACCCAACCATGACTAGCAACCAAATTATTCCAGATGACTCCCTCCTGATGTTGTTGTAAGTCTTGATTGTAATAGTTTATGGTTGAATGTCTTTATCCATGTAACCCAATCATCATACCAATTTAAGAGATATGATGTTTATGCCTGAACCATTATCTATAAGAACCTACTTGATCTTGTGATTTGCAATGATTATCTCAATGTATAGTGGGTTATTATGGTTCGGGATGAGGGTGGACATGTCCTTTTGATCAAATGTGATTTGCCACAATGAAGACAAATGTCCAACTAGGTTCTGGAATTGATCAAGTTTTATATCATTACGCACAATAGACTCTTTTAAAATTTTGTTAAAGATGGTTTTATGGACATCAGATGTCCATAAGAGTTATAATATGGAGATTTGTGTAGGGTTTTTATCTAATTGATCTGTTAGAATATAAGGCCTTTAAATTATGGATTGAACTAGTTTAGTCTTTGTTGGGCTAGTATTCAGCTTTGGCACCATTAGCACAATGTTCTCATTGGGTTTTATCAAAAAAGTGGGTGAAGGGCCTTGAATGGTAATTCATGGGTGTCTAGTTACAACTGCACAACATAGAGGTGGTAAGGACTTTAACAAGTGGGTGAAGGGCCCTGGATGGTTATTCATGGGAGTCTAGTTAAAATTTCACAACATAGAGGTGGCGAGGAGTTATTATAATTAGAAGAGGGAGGCAAGGGGCCTTGGATGGTGACTCATGGGTGATTAATAGTATTGGAACAATTTTGGGTTAGTGAGGAGCCTTTATAAGAAAGGTATATTGTTCAAGATTAGTAACCCGTGCAAATGGAGTAGCAACATGATGATGCAAACCTGACATGGTATTACTAGGGGGAGAGGGTGCTGACCCTATTCCTGTGTTGTGAGGAACACAAGATTGGGCATGCAAATTTATAGTAATAATGGTAATGTGGGTTATAAAAGTGCATCCCATAGTGTTATTATAGTCATAAGGTACATTATTAGTTTAGGCATTATGATCTTGATTATGCTCATTATGATTATGACCTTGTTGTTGGTTCTAATTCTACCTCTATCCTTGATTGTGACCATTTTGATTATTTTTTGGTGGTGGTAGATCATGTCGAGGAAAGGGGTCTTTGTAAATTCCCATATCCTGATTTGTGTCTTGATTAGGGGCCAACTTAATTTATAGTTCACCACTTTCAATAAAGTCCTCAATAATATGTCACAATTGAACACAATGATATGCACCATGACCAACAACAAGATGAAAGTTACACCATGCATTCTATTTGTACTAGTCTGGTTTTGGTTGATCTTGAGGAAATGACCTTGATACTAGCCATATAATTAAATTAGCTACAATGAGCTTTTGTAACACTATTTCAACTAATTCTCCTAACTTGATAAAGACTCTAAAATTATTATTAAATGTCCTTCGTGGAGGTTTTCTCTACAAAGTAGGTAGTGGATTTGAGGGAGTTAATTATACATTTAGAGGAGGCATAGCCTGTACCATTTATACATGTCTTGTTTTAGTCACCCCATTTCCAACCATGTTATTATTTTTGTTAAAACCCTTAGGCTTATCTTGTATAACTATAGGAACTAATGATTTAGTCTGATTAAATGCTTAACCTTACACAAAAATCTTAACAAGACCTTTATCAATAAGAGCCTTCTTAATTTGCACTCCTTTGACAATAATTTCTTCAAATAAGTTAACACAAGTTAACCATAAATTATGCATAACTTCAGGATGCAAATTCTATACAAAGATATCAGCTAACTGTTTGTCTAGTAAATTATGTTGGAAGTGGCCTACCAATGCTCTCCACCTTTGTAGATATGTAGTGAAACTTTCACCATCACGCTGCTTGGATTTGCATAAGTCAATATTGGTCAATTCATGTTCTATGTTATATGAGAAATTATTAACACACTTTTCTAATAAGTCATTCCAATCCACAACTGATCCCTTGGGTGGTTTAAGTAGCCAATCAAGAGCTTGTCCTACTAAACTTTGTGAAAATAGTCATAGTAAGTACTTGCTACTATAAGCAACCTCTTGAAACAAGATGAAGAATGCTTGTATGTGTTCATGCGGATCTCCTTTCCCTTTGTATTTGTCAAATTTATGTACCTCAAAATGAGGTGAAAAGGGGTTTTGGAGAATAGACAAGTCAAATGGATATGGGCATATCTCATCAAATTTTTACTTTTTGACTCTATTATTCATCTCCAATCTTTGGAAAATTTCCTTCATATAATTCCATTCTTGCATGTTTGGTGCATTTATGGATTGGATAAGATGTTGTTGGGGTGGAATGTGCCCCTAGTTTTGTTGTTGTTGGGGTGGAATGTGCCCTTGGTTTTGTTGTTGTTGAGGTGGAATGTGCCCCTAGTTTTGTTGCTATTGGGGTGGAATGTGCCCTTGGTTTTGTGTGGATATATAGGGAGCATATACCTTTCAATCCATGATTTGTTTTTTATTTTATGCTTGAGTTGAGAACATAGGCTATTGATTCTTGGATTGTAAAACATTCCCTAAATTTATTCATTTTGTACTTTATTGATTTTGGAAATTTCTATTTTTATTTACCAATCTTTGGGTTGGTTGAAAATAACTAGCCAAATTGTCTTGAGGGATTTCTCAATTCAAACTAAATGTTTGGGTTTCTAAGTTTGTAAAGTAGCAAGAGGTTCTTGATGATTGAAGAATATATATTCCATATCAAATGGAACACTTTGTAAGGTCTCTTGTGACTTTAACTATTCATTTAGATTACCTTTATCTACTATGGTAATGTCCTCATCTGATATTTGTTGCATTCTTTTGACCACATTTCCTTGTTCTTTTGAAGCATTATTGTGAATTGAAGTGGAAACTAGGGAGTCAGTTAAGTCTGTGACAAGTTGTTATGCATATCATTGACTTATTATCTTGATCTTAGCTAGAAGATCTAGATTTGTGGGTTTTGACTCTATTTGTATTTCCTTTCCTTTGTTAGAGGAAGAAGGTATGTCCATTTTTACAAAAGCTTGCTCTTTTCATCATTTTTCTCCTTCTCTATCTAAGGTATGCAACTATTTTTTAAGAAATTCAGAAGGTAGTCTAGCACCTGATTCTATCAATCTAAGAAGGGATTCGTCTTGATATTTTTGGGGTTGATATCTATGGTAATCATCTTTAGATCCTACTATTATGGGGATATCATAAAAAAAATGGGGTTATTTTGACCATCATAACATTTCTCATCTTCATAACTAAGACCATAAGAGGCCCCACTATGAGTAAACCTTTGAGTCATGTCTAAAAAGAGCTATTATGTGTTTTTGACTAACATTGGACCTATGATCGGCACCAAATCAAAGTATGCTTTGGTTCTCTCTTAAACAAATAAACAAGGTACCAATGAGACTATAAAGGAGGGTGGTTCGAGACCATGCATAATTTAGAACATTTGGGTCATGAGTTTACTCAACATTTGGTAAATTTGAAATCATATAGATTAGAAGAGAGTAAGGTAACTCAAAGACCCAAGGTGAAAACTAGTACACCAAAGCCTAGATATTTGTGATATACCCACACTGTAAAATTTATCTTCAACTTTGACAAGTTGACCCTAGAAGTTTACAAGAAAGCTCTTTAGATTATGAAGAAGATAAAATGAACTAATCAACTCAAGATGTAAAAACATACATGAATCACTATGTATAAATATATGACCAAATAGGCAACATAACATCACCACATGATTCCAGTAGGATAAAATATATTCTAGGACTCAAAGCGTGAGTGATATGCAAGATGACTTGAGTCCACCAAGATGATATGTGATTTTGAGTCTTAGTAAAAAACCTTAAATCCAAATGGAAAATTGAACCCAAGTTAAAACAAGCTTAGTGTGCAAATGGTGAACCCACTTTGACATAGCAACCCTTAGAACTCATAAAGGTTCAATTTTGAATGTGGATTATAAGTGAAAGATTTAAATAAATTGGGTAAAAGATCTAGACTCAATTGGATAGCATGACTATGCCAAAGTGGATGACATGACATAAAGATTTTGATAATAATTTGAACAAGGAAAAGATGAATTTTCCTTTTAGACAGTGTAATGCCTCCCTTGCTTAAGACAATTGAGGAAAATGTGATTTGGTTAAGTTCTTTGAGTTAACAAGTAGTTTTAGACATAAATCAAGACCAAGTAAGCTAATGATAAAAAACAAATATATTAATTCTAAACTAACAAGGTATGGTAAAGTGAGGTCCACTAAACTAGCAAGGTTTCGATCATTTTAGTGGAATCAATTGCACAATGACTTTCATGTCAAATGATGCAAAAGACAAGCATGAAAATTGGGTGACCACAGCATTGGCTAGTTGTAAAAAAGTCTAGTCTATTTTACAACCACTACATCCTACTATTTTAAGCCCAAATGAAAGTCTAGTCTAGTGTGTTCAATTTTAAGCCCAAATGAAATATTTGGTCGTGTTCATTTGACCCTGTGGTCTTAGTTGCAAACTTTGAAAACATTCACAAAAACATCTAAATTCTTTGTTAAAACACCAAAACAAAGTTCCTAATTGATTTTTAAGCATGCAAAAGGTTATTTAAACATGTTTTTATCAAATGTCAAGCTTGGTCCTACAATAAAAATGTTAGCATGTCCTTTAGCTTTGAAGCTCTTTTTAGCTTGAAACACTGAACTTTGGAAAAATAGCTGCCAACTCTATGTTTTAAGAAAAACATAGTGACCAATGTCAGTTATTACAATTGACAATGGTTTTTTTGGCTAACCGATATCTAACTGATGTCTATTTTACTAACTAATGTTAGTTAAGATAGGTAACTAATGTCGATATTACTTATTGACGTCAGTTATTGTGTAAAACTATGGCAAACAAAAATGGTAAAATAAAATTAGAAAATCATTTTGCAAGAGTTTTAAGGGTCCAAATGAATGTTTTAAAGTTGTAAAATGATCTCCTTCAGGTGTGAGATAAATCTTATCCCATCGGGCATGCCAAGATGTAGAGAGGATTACAAAGCAAGTTAGTTGAGCATTAGTCCATAAATAATGAAACATGCATAAAAAACTAACTAACCAAGCCTATCTATTCCTATGGGAATTACAAAAGAAAGCAAGAAACAAATGAAAGAAAGTAACATCCTATTACCTTTCCAAATGGATTCACCATACTTATGTGGCTCAAAAGCATGTTATCCCTTGATCAAGGATCCTTGTCTTTGTCAACAATGGTGGTAAGCTCCTCCACTGCCTCAAGAACACTCCATGAAACCTATGCTCTTTATTCCAAATCACTAAACTAGCCTATCAATGAAACTTGAAAACAAAATCAATGATAAAATGAAAAGCCTTGTGGAAATAATTTAACATTATAAATTTTAAATATTAAAGCTTAAAATTCATGTCCATGGCCTCTCTATTTATAGATGTTTGAGATTGGTCAGGATCAACCATGACCGTCCATCTCAAGATTAAGACGTGTGGCCATGAATATCTTAATATTTGAAATTAAATCCATAATTATCTTAATCATGACCTTGGAAAAAGGGCATTAAAGAGGTATGGGAGGCATTAAATAGGCATGGGTGACCCATAATCCTAATATTTGTGGCATTTATGACCTAGGGATGTCTTCACAAGAAATGATGTCACTTGATGATCCAGTTAATAGGAATCAATTTTCAAAAATAAATATTCAACAACTCTCATGGAAAATCCACTTAATCTCTTGATTTGGATTAACTAGCCTTAAATAAGGTTAATCAACATTTGTGTATTTATTTGAAAATTGGCTCTCAATTATTCAAAATGGTCAGAAAGTCATATTACTGGGTTGTAATTTGATTGGAGAGGAACTAGAAGGCAATGTTAGATGCGTTGGAGTAGTACTCACATTTAGGATGTTACCAACACCAAATAACAAAGGTATGTGGTGTACCAATGAATTAGAAGAAAAGAGTGATCCAGAGCACTAAATGGTGAAATTGTCATTTTGACTTGAAATGATCTGATCAAAGTTAGCTTGCCCATAAATTGCTTGCCTTATTTAGGGATACTTTGACCTAAACTGGCACTTGTAAGTGACAAGTTCTAACCATTTAGGTAATTTTATGGATTTTGACCTAAAATGTGCATTTGAGTACAATTCAAGTAAGATTGACACTTTCAACACATATGGTGTTAGGAATTGGATGTCTACACACCGTCCACAACAAATGCTATGCCCCTAACCTATCACATGTATTAGGATAGGAATAGCCAACTTGTAGATTAATTATCCCTCTTTGATGATATATCACATTTATCTATGCATTAATTTGGTTAGTAGGTCAGCCTATGGAGTAACCATGGCCTAGATAGACTATATATAGGAGGTAGTGGGTAATTGTTTATCATGGTATTGTGAATTTTGATCTTATTGAAACTTGTGGAGGTTTCCCCCTTGAAGTGTATTGTCTATTATCATATATTCTAATATATTTTAGTCACATTTGGATCTATTTCTTCTATTCTACTTTATTTTTGAAGTAATTTCATTAAAAGTGGTATCAGAGCTGTGATTTAGGCAATCATGTGGGTGAAACCCTAATTTTTTAAATTTGGCTATATATTAAAAAATGTTGCAAATTTATATGAATTTTTTTAATGGAGGTGATAAATTATTAAATTAAGCTTTCGTTAAAATTTCAGCTCATTTGGATCTATTTTACAAAAGTTATCACCATTTTAGGGTTTTTCATAAAATTTCTCTATAGTGCACAATTCAAAGAATTTTTATAAGTTATTTACATTTTTGGAAATATTATAAAAATTTGGCTAGGGTATGTTCTTTGTATATTTTTATTTGAGGCTGACATAAGTCCAAAATGACTTGGTCAAAGTTGGGTCAAAAGTGCCAATCAGGGTCGACATCGTAAAGCCCTTTTATGGTAGGTCCACAAACTCAGGGCCAAGGAAAGGGTGCTGAAACTCCAAGTAAAACTCCTAAAAATGAAGAGATGTATTTATAATGGGGATGTACTAGATCCTTTTTACCAAGGTTCTCTGACATAGATCATAAAGTGAGTTAGCTTGACTATAGTGTGCAAGGCATTCAAAGTGAGGTGCAAGGCATAAAATCTAATATGAAATACATAAAATATATTTTGGTAGATATCATGATGGATTTAAAAATAATAAGTCAAATCATCCAGCTATCACTATTGCACAACCCCACTAGGGTGGTTTTCCTAACCATTCTACTTCAAATCTAACTATATTGCCACAAAGGACCCTGTTACCAAAGGTGGATATGCACAAATTTGATGGAAAAGATCCACTCAATTGGATCAACCAAATGGATTTTTTTTTTGATCTGCATTAGATCCTAGGTGGATATAAGGTTACCATGGCATCCTTGTATCTTGAACTTGATCAATTCATTTGGTACTGATGGTTGTGTGCTCAAAAGAAAAAGATGGCTCTCAGTGTCACCTAGTTAGTTTTTACAGAGGAGCTACAATTACACTATGGCAATAGTGTGACAGGGAATTACTTTAGCCAACTGGTAAAATTGTGATTTATTGGATCTATCAAGGATTATATTCATCATTTTTAGAACCTATCTTTACGTGTGGAGACAATTTTTGAGGAGAACTTGAATGACCTATTTTTGGGTGGACACAAGGACCACATTCAAAATGAGGTATGCATGTTTAATCCACTTAATATTTATAATTATATTATCATGGCATGCAAAGCTGAGAAAGAATTCATATCCAACAAGAAGTATCCATTCACTCACTTCAAATATCATAGCATATCAACACCAACATTTCCTCCACCTACTAGATTGACCCCTTAACAAATTGAAGAGAAGTGTGAAAAAGGATTATGTTTCAGTTGTGACATCAAGTGGAGTAAAGGACATAAATGTGCTAAGAAGAAGTTATTCTACATTGAAGGATCCAATGAAGATGAAGAAGAAGATGATGCCTCTAATAATGATGAGGAAGAGATAGAGGAGGTACCTAAAGATTCCCAACCTATAATCTCTTGTCATGCACTTATAGGTATTATCACTCCACAAACTCTTAAGGTGGTGGGTTTCCTCAAGAAATAGAAGGTGAAAGTGTTGATTGATTCGAGAAGCACACATAGCTTCATCAACCATAAGTTGGCCACTCGATTGAACTATTTCATCTACCTAACACCAAAATTTTAGGTCATGATTATAGATGGTGACACAATTAATTATTCAAGTAAATACTGTATTATTAAGCTTGCTATGGGTGAGTACAATCTTAATTCTCCTATGTTTGCTATTCCCATAGGTAGCACAAACATTTCTTTGGGAATCCAATGGCTCACAACCTTGGGTACCATTGAGATGAACTTTCAGGAACTATTCATGCACTTTCATTCTAAAGGTAGGAAAATTGAACTACATGTATTATAGGTAAAATCTCCATAATTGATTAGTTTACATCAGATGACCAAGATGCTAAAAAAGGGGGTAGAGGGAATTATTGCATGATTATGTTCCATATAATTTCAACCCACACATGCATATACACATCCTAATCTATAGACGATTCGTGATGACCACCCATCTATTTTTGGGGCCATGCCAAAAGGACTACCACCAAAAAGAGAACATGATCATGACATTCAACTCATTTCAAGGAGTCAACTACCAAATATTAGACCATATAGATATCCATATGCATAAAAGAGTGAAATTGAAAAGATTGTCCATGAGATGCTGGAGGTAAGGATCATCAAACACAACCAAAGTGCATATTCATCACCAGTGGTCATGGTGCAGAAGAAGGATGACACATGGAGGATGTGCCCAGATTATAGGGAACTTAACAAGTACACCATCAAAGATAAGTTTCCTATTCTAGTAATTGATTATTTACTTGATGAGTTGCATGGTGCTAATTATTTCACAAAATTGGATCTTCGTTCATGGTACCATCAAATTAGAATCAAGGATAAAAATGTTCATAAAACTACTTTTAGAATGCATGAGGGCCATTATGAGTTTTTATGAATGCCCTTTGATCTTAAAAATACACCATCTACTTTTTAGAGCTTGATGAACACTATTTTTAGGCCTTTTTTAAGGAAGTTTATGCTAGTTTTCTTTGACGACATATTGATTTATAGTCAGACTTGGGAAGCACATCTGTAACATGTGAAATAGGTGTTGATAGTTTTGGAGAAGCACCAGCTTTATGTAAAGCCATCCAAATGTGATTTTGGAGTATAGAAGGTAAAGTACCTAGGTCACATTGTTTCCCATGAAGGTGTCAAAGTTTATCCCCAAAAGATAAAAGAGATGATGGAATGGCCCATGCCAAAAACTATCAAAAACCTCTGAGGGTTCCTAGGACAAAATTAGCTATGTGCACCGCTCTAGTTTTGGCTACTTTAGACTTCTCAAAGATATACACTATTGAATGTGATGCATCTAGATCCATGTTGGGAGCAGTGATAATGTAAGAAAGAAGACCCATTACATTTGAGAGTCATCAATTCAATGGTAAGAATATATAAAAACCTATCTTTGAGAAATAAATGATGGCTATTCTTCATGTAGTTAAACAATGGAGGCCCTATCTGATGGGTAGACACTTTAAGGTGAAAACAGATCATGATAGTCTCAAATAATTTTTGGATTAAATATTATCATCTGAGGAACAACAAAAGTGGGTAACCAAAATGTTGGGTTATGATTTTGAAATCATCTACAAGAAGGGTAAAGATAATGTAGTAGGAGATGAATTATCTAGATGGGATACATCCACATAAGCATTACTTTATGCAATGTCCATGTTGCAAGCAGATTGGGTAGATGAAGCTAGGTTAGAATGGGAGCAAGAAAAGGATGCACAAGTTCTGATTCAGAATCTCTAGCAAGGTAATTTAGCCTCTAAATTTTTTTAATGGAAACATAATGTCCTATGGTATAAGGGTAGGTTATACTTGTGCAAAGATTTAGAGCTTAAGAATAAGATTCTTGTAGAGTTGCGTGCATCTCCAGTTGGGGGACACTCAGGGTTATTGAAAACTTATCACAAAATTAAGAAAGAATTATTTTGGGAAGGACTCAATGGATATGTATAAAAGTTTGTGGCAAAATACTTGATATGCCAATAGAATAAAGGTGAGATAGTTAAGACCCTGGGTTTGTTACAACCGTTAGCAATTCCTAGTCAAAGGTGGGAGGAAGTTTATATGGATTTCATCTCAGGGTTGCCTTGTTTTGAAGGTAATAATGTTATCTTGGTCATTATGGACAGGCTCACAAAATATGCCCATTTTTGTACTCTCTCACACCCATTTTTAGCAAGTACAGTAGCATCATTTTTTTTGGAGACAGTTCTAAAATTACATGGAACCCCAAAAAAAATTGTAAGTGATCATGATCATATTTTCACTAGTAATTTTTGGACTAAACTATTTTCCTGTTTGGGTACTCAGCTATCTCATAGCTCATCTTACCACCCCCAATCTGACAGACAAATAGAAGTGGTTAACAAATGTTTAGAGGGGTATCTTTTTTGTTTTTTATCAGATAAGTAGGAATGCTGGGTTAAATGGATACCACTTACAGAATGGTGGTATAACACATCTTTCCATACCTCTTCTAAAATGTCTCCATTTATAGAACTATATGGTTACCATCCACCTTCCATCACTTCTTCATTAAAGGTGCAAACCAAGGTTCAATATTTGGAGTGCATTCAACATCAATAAGAGGTTTTGGCTAGTTTGAGAGAGAATTTGGCCTTGGCACAAAATAGGATGAAGCAAAAAGCAAATCAACACCATAGTGAGTGAAATTTTGAGGTGGGTTATTGGGTATTTGTACGTTTGTAGCCTTACAAGTATATGTCCTTGAAGCAATAGAAAAAGGATAACAAACTTGCTCCTAAGTATTATGGCCCTTATCAGGTTTTGCAAAAAATTGGAAGTGTGGCTTACAAGCTTGAGTTACCTCATTTATCTCACATATACCCAATATTTCATGTTTCCTATTTGAAGAAGGTCATTGGACAAAAAGTTTCAGCCTAGATAGAGCTCCCAAAACTAGATGAAGAAGGATGAGTCATTTTAGAACCAGAGAAGATCCTTCAAACATGTACTAAGAGGTTGAGAACTAGAGAGATTAGGGAATATATGATCAAGTGGAAGAACCTAAGTAGTGAAGATGCAACTTGCGAAGGTGAAGATTTTTTGCAATAACATCCAAAGTTGTTCAACGTTGAGGACAATGTTGGTTTGAAGGGGAAGGGCATGTTATGCTCCTAACTATCACATGTATTAGGATAGGAATAGCCAACTTGTAGCTTACTTATCCCTCTTTGATGATATATCACATTTCTCTATGCATTCATTTGGTTAGTAGGTCAGCCTATGGAGTAACCATGGCCTAGATAGACTATATATAGGAGGTAGTGGGTAATTGTTTATCATCATATTGTGAATTCTGCTCTTATTGAAACTTGTGGAGGTTGCCCCCTTGAAGTGGCTTGTCTATTATCATATATTCTGATATATTTCAGTCATATTTGGATCTATTTCTGATATTCTACTTTATTATTGAAGTAATTTCATTACAACAAATAAATGTACTCACTTGTTCAAGTGGTCAAGCAATGCTCTCACTATCTCCTAGCTAAGGGAGCTACAGTTCATTCAGATCATAAGCCGCTATAATATCTAAGAATTTAATCTAAGCTTTAGTAATTTGTCATATATAAAATGGATGAAGCATTTATGACCATTTCTCACTATCTATGGATGACTTTTGGATCCGAAATAAATACATGCTAAATATATTAATTACCACTACATAAGATCAAATAAATCACAAGATAAAACTTTTACAAATATATATACAAAATATGGCTACTGGTCATTTATTCCATTGATAACCAAAGAGAGAAGGTGGGAAAAACCACTTGCCTTTGGAGGAATGGTGTAACAGTTCACGGATCCTTCTATTTTCTATCCTTGGCATATCAATCTAATGTGTACTTCTGGTTGCATGCTGTTATCTTCCTTTCACTCTTCAAAGCATGGCATATCCCTCCAAAAATATTTGATTTTATTGTCTTTCCAACGTAGAATAATGTGGACTTACAATACAAAGGGGAATTAATTAAAATTTCTAACCCAATATTCTCTCCCATTCCAAAATACATTGGGTTTCCCAACAATACCCTGAAGCAAGGTTGGTCCATCTTCCAAGATTCTTACTATCTCGCAACCCATCAGAAACTATGCTCCAAATAAAGATTGATTTAATTACAATTAAATCCCAAATTTAAGGAATCGTGGGACCTAGAATAAACTCTTCCTTTTATTATGGTAGGACCTAGATTAAATTTTTCCTTTTATTATTTCACCCCTTTTGTTGTTAATGTGATTAAAACCATTTTTATGGAACATATATGGCATCTCACATTTGATTTATGTTGGATTTAAAATATATATCTATTATACCAAAATATATATTGGATAATTATTTTATATAAATGGAAATTTTATAAGCATAAATTTATACACCATATTTTACAAGATGTTTTATGTAAGATATAATTCACACCTCTTTCATGACTTTGACAAACACAAAGAAGGTAAAACATTATACTTAGTGTAAATTTATCCATAGGGATGTTTATCATGATCAAATTCATGAACACAAGAATATATTTATCAAAAATAGATTTCCAAAAAATAACACTCTCTTTTAATAACTAGTAATTAAATATAGTATTATAGTTTGCCAAGGCGTAATAATATAGCCTTACAAGAAGACAAGGGTAGTTATAAAATATAATATTTTATGTCAATATATTTTATAGAAATGTTTTATGCTCATCACTCATAAATTTTTTGGAAGATAATGAATTAATATAAAATTGATCTTAAGTATTTTAGTGTCAATGTTGGGATTCATCAAAATGAAGTATAATCAAACTACATATTGGATCGATTAAATGAGGAATTAAATCATCCTTTGTTAAATGTTATTACCATTTGTCAAAGGTGATTATTAATATTATTATAGTTCATAGTACAACACCATGCAACCATAAGTGGATAGACACTCTACATCAAACAAATATCAATCATGTTATCCCTTTTCTATGCCCTAGTTAAGACTATAATGTAGATTCATTAACTCACACATGCATGCAAAGGCAACAAAGCAAGGATGAGATAAATATCTCACAAAAACCTTCTATCATAGGGTGGGGCTTGACATAATATATAACATAAATCTCAACTATAATGAAAATCCATCTAACATAAATCCCAACTATAATGGAAATTTATTAGATGTACTATAGGCCAATGATTGGATGGAAATAATTTATGGTATACCTATTAAAAGTAGCTACTGAGGTGGGAGGGGGGGTGAATTAGTTTCATAATGATGTATATTCAATTCCATTTACCATTCCATGAAGCATACATTCACATAAGAGATCAATGCATAAACATACAACTACACAAGCATATAAAAGGACCCAAGAGATATGTGGGAAACCCTCTTCGGGGGTAAAACCCATTAAACCATGTACATGGACTACTGTCCTATAATGTCAAGATCCAAATTTTAGTGAATCACAAAATTTAAAAGGAGCTCTAACCCCTACCTAGTTGAGTACCCACCCAACTAGTCTTCTACAAGCTCTAACTTGCAAGGAGTCTCCAACCCCCTAGGCAACCAAGCACCAACTCAGCTACCTTGAAGTCTGATCATCTTATAAATCCTATTGATAATATTCAACTAATTTTCATAAATACTTATACCTAAAACCAATTTAAAATTCTTGGAAAACCTTTTTTGGAACGTGTGCCATCTCTCCCAAAAGGCTCAAGTCACCATGCAAAGTCTACACATGCTAATGAACATCTCAACTTCCATCTCTGGCTTGGAAACCTTTAATTTTCAAGCACATGAGACCTTCCAGCATGATTTATTTCCTTCACCTTCAATCCATGACCTAATACTTGGTTATCATGATTGAATCAACCTATCAAATCTCATTCCATTCTCACATGGACTCTATCAACTTGATAACTCAACTTGACCCTCTTTTTTCACCTCACTAGGTCTCTATGCATATTAGGTTTAGAGCCACCAATCATACTTGAATCTTGAAAGCAATTTAAAACCTATTGTATTTTTATAAATACATCATCAACATTTTAAATACCTCCATAATATGATCAAAAGCTATCAAACTTATTCATACAAGTCATACACTTTTCATCTTAACAAGCTACCAAGCTTGTTTCTTCATACTAGGTCTCTCATGCAAGGACTAGACCTCAACCTTGATCTTTCTGCCACTATATATGCTATTTTAACCTTATTATTATGTTAAAAATATTTCCATCATCCTCTAATCATGATTATAAAATTTGTTTACTCATACATATCTATATTACCATTGTTATGCCTCTAGTCTAATCACATTCACCTACTAGGTTCTTTACCTCTTGGAGTCATACTATGAAACATACCTAAGTAGTTAAATGTCTTAAATACACATTCAAATGACCTTAGTCATCCTATTATTCCTCTATAGATTCATTTCCTAGAGATATCATACTCCTTATTACACCAAAATAGACATTCCATGCTCAAAGCCTATTTGTCACTTCATGACATCATCCTTCATCAATCATCTGGAGACTCATATACACTATGGACACCTTATTATGTTTATTTTTAAATTAATGGCATTGTATAGACACATGACATTAATGACAACTTTTCAATAATACTAGCACATATTTTATGGTGCTTGTTGAATACAAAGAGTAGGAATGCAAATGGAGAGGAATTAATTGAATTATTTTATCTCATATATATATTAGGACTTATCTTGACTCACCATAGATGTGTGATTCCAAGTTAAATTATTTTGGGGTTGAGTCTAAACTTTGTGAGCTAGACTAGGCAGTGACTTGTTGAGACATGGTGAGTGATTTTCTACCCTGTTGTCTTGGTACTTACATGATAAAACTAAATATAAAAGGGATGCCTATCAAGAATCATTATTTTTTTCTTTTTATTCCTATTTTTTGATTTCATAGGGAAAATAAACTTTGATGGTAAAAGATAAATTTTAAAAAAAAATTAAGATGAACGAATCTCGTCTTCCTTGTTTCCAATTTTTTTAATTTCAAATCTGAATATAACCATCTAGAAACTAAATGACTAATAGTTTTAACCAAATCCTATTTAAAGTCATATAATACCATAACATTATTATATATTAGACATTTTATTGATATCATGATAATATTGATAATTCTATCTATATAGACATAATTTCTACCCAATAACCAAGATATCATCTTGTATAATCTAAAACATGTATTTTTTTTATGTCTTGATCAATAGTTATAATATTGGGATTAATAAATTAAACATATAAATTTTTATTTACAATAAGGTATTCAATTAAAATTTATATATCAACCTACCTATACTCAAAGGAACATCCCTAAATAACCAAATGTAGTTAGATTGAATTGCATTTTTCATGACAAATTGAAAGATCTTTTAAGTTGATTAATACATTGTTCATGGATCTAAATTTACCACAATAACATGTCATAAAATATGTGACAAACTTTAAATTATCTAGTGATTTCTTCCTAACTCCATTGTAATATCAAAATAATAAGGACTTTCATCCCAACCTATTTCCATCATCAAGCATTTGCTTTAGGTACCCCGAGCTCAGGACGCAAAACCCTGGGCATACACACATGTAGGTCCAATATGTACCTTGGAATGATTAATGGGGTTTTTATAATTCAAAATAGATTAAACATAGAGGAAAGGAAACCCAATTCATTATTGCCAAAGGAAGATCACAAAACTTTCTTTGAGTCAGAAGGTAATAAAAGAAACCATGTCATGTCTCTCTGAAGTTTCAAGAAAAAAGGGGGAAAATAAAAAAATGTAGGTACAATTATGATGTCAATATTAATGGGACTTGTATGGCCAGACAAGTGGCCCAATTAGATCTTGAAATGTGGGTTAATTTTCACCTATAGTCTTTGATAAGCATTATTGTATGTGGGACCCATGTTATTTACCAACTAGGGGGATCCTTCAGTTAATGGGGTCCTCTTTTTATGAGGAGGGGGACCTTACAACCCTTTTTCCCTATACCAAACAAGTAAAATTATATATTAAATATTTATATAACTTCCCACCATCCATGTGGGACTAAATCCCTATATGTTTATAAAAGCTAAGCATTTAAACCAAATAGAGGGCCTACAAATTTCCAAGTAACAAACATCCAAACATCACAGAGGCTTAAACTAACTCACCTCATGTACCAACAAGCTTAGATAATACATATGCTCAAGGCCAAGTTTAATATGGTCTCATGTTTAGTTATTAAGAGACAGAAGAAGCTACTTAAAGCCTAAGTTTGTTTGTATTCCCATCAATTTAGGATTATTTCCTTGAAGAAGGAATTAAAAATTGTTTAAAGGAGAAGCATGGGAAACAAAGGAATATGAGGTGCTTGAGCTTATCTAATAGGAAACATGGAAATGGAGACTCAAACCAAGGACCTCATACATCCCATTCTAAGATTAGACCAACTTAGCCATGTTGTATATGGAGACTCAGTTGCCATTTTTAATTATCTTGTATGTTTTGGGATTCCAAGTCTAAAATAGGCCATAAAAACACTATAAAAAAGAGTTTTTGGTATAGAAAAAAAAATAAAACTCTAAAATATTATTTATCCATTTTAAAAAAAGGAGAATCCTTTTTAATGGAATAACAAAGCAAGTTTTTACATCAGAACAATAATTATAATTTAAGAGCCATTGCCCTAATTTTTTAGAGATAGCATTAAAAATTGTGTAGCCCCACAATGGGGAGAGAAGATACACAAGAGTTATGAATCTAGTACTTGATCCATTGTTAGAAACACCCTCATTATTATATGTTTTCTTTTCAAACTTGTCTTTTTCTAATAATATAAAAATTAAAGTTGTATGATTAATTAAATATTAATAAGTAACTAATTAAACTAATATCCCTTTATACAATTAGCTTGAAAGGTGAGATAATCAGTAAACAATTATTCTTACTTAACAATTCATGAATTAAAGGTGAGATATTAATAAATCATGGGTTTTGAGTGAGTTATCATATCAAATCAAATAATGTGATGAGTAACTAAGTTAACTTTGTTTATTGCATTCTTAATTATCTTTTCTCCCCATCATTAAATTATAGAGATGGGTTGAAACAAGAAAAGAAGCACATGAATTATATGGCATAACAATGATGAACATCCACATGCCACATGAAAAAAAGGCTATCATCCTATAATTCAATTTCTTCCTTCTTCCCATTTTCCACCCATTATACTTCCATTATCGTTTGCACCTCCATCATCAAATCACATATAGAACCCAACCTTCGATTGTAAAAATAAAACTCTATTTAATGCCCACAGTCTCTACTCTATTTCATATTACATATACACAAATATAATTTATGTATGGTATATTTTCTATTGCTAATAGGCATAACCTATAATAAGATATATGAATGCATGATATATTATATGAGTATAATAATTTTATTTGAGATTGTGTTGTGTGTGAGGTTAAAGCATAATTTTAGAGTTATTGAAATTATCAAAATGGATACAAGGAGATTTGAAATAGTGACTTTTACAATAAGAAATAAATTTTCAAGTGTGGTTGAGAAGATTAGTGAAGTGTTAGATGCAGTGAAGAATATGAAAATAAGTTTGAATGCAAATAAGATTGATAGAAGAATAGGTTTTGCACATGTTTGTGATGAGAGTGAAGAGGAAGAGAAATAAAGAGTTGAATCAATAAGATATATACTAGCTAATGAAGATAGAGAAGATGGAGATAGGTTAATGGAAGCTATATGAAGAATAGCCAAGGGATTACAAACGGAAGTGCCTAGTTTTAGTAGTTATCTAAACCTAGAGTTCCTTATTGGTTGGTTAACTAAAATGGATTTTTTTTTTGAAAAGGATGAGGTTGAAGATCCCAGAAGAGTGAACGTATCTCAGATAAATCTCTAAGGACATGCATATTAATAGTGGAGAGAATGTAGATGGAAAGATGCAGAAGAGGAAAAGAAAATAGTACCAAGGGGTTTAGAATTATAGATAATCTAAATGGTAAATTTATGCCTTTAGACTATGTTTTGATTCTATCAAAATAAATTCAAAACATATTATGAAAAAAGATAAATCAATAAATGAATACATTGAGGAGTTCTAAAATTAACTATCAAATCTGCACACTTTGATTTAAACACAGAAAAAGTAGGATGATGTGTAACTAGTTTGTAGTTATGTGTATTTATGTTGTAAACAATTTTGCCTCCATGTTGTCAAACCCCATATTCAATGATACCATTGACTTGTTTGAATTTTTGGATTAGTATGTTCAACTATATCTATGTCCACATCTAATTCGAGAGTGGTCATTACACTTTTTGAGTCATCAATATGCTCGGAAGTGTTTTATATTATTAGAAGTTACTATCTAAGAATGTTAACCATGCAGACATAATGATCAGTTGTAGCTACATGTTGATAAAACACATTCAAAGCTTAAAAAAATGGTATCTCTTTCCAAGAATAATGTAAGACATCATAGACTAATTTATCATTGCAAGGTGATTGAGATTCCAATCTATCTAACCCCATAATTACTTACATGAATTGCATCCATTAGAAAGGGGTAAATATATATTTAAGGTGGCAGATTATTTGATTGGAAATTTGCTATTGTGAAGGGTCGATGAAGACAAAATGACATTGATTTGATTGTGATAACGATCCGTATCCCACATATCAAAAATTGGTTTGTATTGTTAAGACAAGGATTTGTGAAATAATAGAGATTTTAATAAATGATGGGGAGGAAGTAAATGATAGGTAGTAGGTTTTATTATATGGATACCCATGAAATAGGGGAATGGATTTAAAAAGAAGAGTGTAAGGAATATCTTGAAGCTCTCTTGTCAACAACACCCCTTTAATGAAAGTTACATCCTCTTTAGTTTGTTGTTTGTCATACCTTTTTACCTTCAATTTTAATCAAATTTCCATTACCTTTTTGTGTGGTATGCAAAATACACCACATCAAACTAGAATCATAATCATCTTTAACTAAATTCTATGACCACCCCATGAATTTATAACCAACACATAATACACTAATGTTGTTTCCCCTACTTAAATATTTTTCTACCTTGCAAGTTACATACCCCTTTGTAATGAGTGACAGTCATATAATTCATAAAGATGCCTTGAATCTAGATCTGATGTTCGATATGGATACCTTGGTGTAAAATATCATTATAAACCTTGATATCACCCCTCATCATTGATGATTATTTTACCTTAGAATATTCACCATTTGCATGTTTTGCATGGCCTTACCCTTTCTTTGTGGGGTCTGAGTATATTATTTTTGTATGTTGTTAAGCATAATGTAATTTATCTTGGTGTCAATATATTGTTATCATGGACATGTCTTATCCCAACATCTTTGATTTTTTCACAAAATCATTGGAATAATCATTATTTTAATATATAACAATATTATAATACGAACAAAAATATGAATTAAAATATTTATGAATTAAATTTGTTCAAATGATGTGAACATTGGAATATGAATTAAAATATTTATAAAACAAATTAAATATCTATTTTATTAATTCAGAGGCTTATATGGTGGGGCAAAGCCCCAATATTCATCTCATAAAGAGACAAAAAACAAATGTTGTTTTAGCCCATTCAGGGTCTGCTAGGTAAACAAAGATGTTTTCGAGACATTTTGTTGGACTCTTTACTCTCTCTCACTCGAATTCAAGTTACCATAATGAAGTTTTCCATGGAATAATTCTAGCTACCACTCTAGAAGATGCCACATGTTCTAGTTCAGAGTCATAGACTTACATAGGTAGCAACTAATTTTTAGAGGAACAAAATTGTAGACTAATGGATTCACTTATTAAGGATACAGATAAGGCTAGTATATAAGTTTAGAGAATTTTCCTATAGATAAATCAAGTCTATTTTTTTAATGTCAAGAGGAGGATGCAAGGTCCTGCAGATCTCTTTCACAAAGAGACAAAATAGCATATTCCATTATAAACATCCTAGTTTTGAATATGGCAGTTTGGGGGAAGTGGTGGTGTAGAGCAGTTTGGTAGTGCATGACTATAATGAAGTATGAAATAAAATGCTTCTCCCATGATTTGAAAAAGTGACCTAATGTAAACCAAACATATTTTTATTAGATGAAAATGTATATAAATGTTTAGATTGATGATGATGATGATGCCTGAGAAAAGAATACCAAGTTATGTTATTTTATTTTCTTTAACTCAGCCCAAGAGTAACATCACCACCATTATTTTTATCTCATTTATTTCAACTCAAGCAAAACCACATTCAATTTCAGTCAAGGATTTCAATGGACTCAAAAAGGCCCTCTGCACTTTCAACAGACTACAAATGTGCATTTATCTCCATGTTTGGACATGACATATATAATGTATATATACTATGGTCATGTTTCTTTTTGGGAGTGTAAGCCACTTCACATATGTTTCTTACATTTAACAATTATATCTTGAAAGCAACTTTCTTTGATTCCATCATGAGTTTCATTATATGTTGGTCAGCGCATATTTGATTTTAAGTTATTGTGAATTGATGGGAAGGGTATATGGAGACCCATATCTACTTGGTTACTATAATTTATTATTGGTTTTGGGGGTTTTACTTGGGAATTAAATGGCAGGGTTAAAATTCTCAAAAGGGGTGATAGATGCCAACATTTAATAGCAATTTGACAAGTTATGGATGGTCTCTTTCATCCTTCGAATTGGTCATTGTGGGTTGTTTTGTTGGGATATTCATAAACATGTTTGGTCTTTGTTTATTCATCTAATCAATCTCCCATTAGCCTTTAATTAGGATACATTAGAATTTCAAGAGGATTTTGTTTTGGCAGAAAATATTTATTCTTATTTTGGAATTAAAATTTTGCTAATTGTTATGACTGTTAATTTTTGTTACATAGATTTACATAATTTGAATGCTTATTTCTTCTATAATGTAAATACTTAATAAAATTTTATTTTTAATTTTTTTTATTAGCCAACTGTAAATGGTGAAGTTAGTGCTAAGTCAAGCAAAAAAATCAACAAGTATTGTGTAAACAACTCAACAATTATGGGTTAATTGCCATTCATACGATTTATATATTATATAAGATAATATTTATATATATTTGATATATTATATATTAATACATACTAAATATAAATACAAAACACAAATATACAATTCCTCCATCTTTCTCTACACATTCAGGGTAATTGCTAGTAAAATATAATGATAAATAAAGGAGTTTTTGGGACATGGTGTAATCAGTGGGAGAAGTTTGTGGCATGAGAGATTCTCAATAATATTGGGATTATAATGAATAGTCTAAATTTTGGGGGAGAGGGCCCTATCTATATATGGCACCTTATAGTTTTGTATGGTGCCCGCTCATATTTGATCTCTATAGTCTAGATGGGCATGGGATTGGGGATAGCACATATATTAGTTAGTGGGTCTAAACCAAATATCCCACATGATTTAAATTTAGGGGGCACCATTTATGATGGGTGGTAAATTGGAATTTTAAATCTACATGGCATTTTAGGGAAAATCAAAATCATATTTTATTTTCTTTTAAGAGGAAATAGGCTCAATTTAATCACTGAATATTTGAGAGAAACACTAGCATGGTGGGGTAGATAGAGAGGTCAAGAAATATGTGCAAAATCCATATATCATTATCATATTGGGATGATTTCACAACTTTTATCAGGGGTGGTAGGCACTGTGAGTAAAACCTGTACTACTCCATTGGCTTAGCTCATAATTCTATTTCATGTTTGTAAATGAATATATCATTTTATTTATTGAGGGTAACTAAATATTTCATGATTATTGAGAATCAAATATAGATATCATTCCTTCCAAAATTATGTGGCTTTACATGTGGGTGCTTCAATTTGAGAGACTCATAGATCCAAAGGAAAATATTTAAGAACATAGATGAGTGCTCATAAGCTATCTCTATGTTAAGAAGAACAAGATATTCATAACCAGGTAGATGCTAGGATGCCTTGGAATCAATACATCCCATGACAAAATCTATTGCATAATATAATTGAACTACAAGTCACACTGTAGCTGGCACAATACTTTGTATGATTCTAAAACTTCTTGCTTATTGCATGTAACAAAATATATTTTCATGAATTATTTTCCATTTTTATGATCTCTTCTAAGAGTCCTTCCATTATATTTCATTAATTCACTATACCACTACCTCTACTGAAAACAAAAGTGAAACATGCTAAGACAATTAGACTTTTTGTGTTTCGCTACCCAATTTGAAAGGGAAATATGGTAAAACAACTAAAATTTTTATCACCAGCCACCCAATTTAAAAAATTTAGTGGTAGACTATGCCACTCAGTTTTCATTTTTATGATAGAGAATTTTATAGATAATAAAGAAAACTATTGCAAAGTAATTAAGGCTCAATTCATGAGATCAAAGATATGGTATGCCAAAGGTATTGAAATTAATTGTCTAAATAGATCATGGCATACGTGTACATCTAAAAGATATGAGATGAGATAAGTTTTAATACCCTATAGACCAAATTTAGTCTGTAGGAACTACCAAAGTTATCTCTACTTGCTTCAATACTATTCCTATGCCTAGCTTGCCGCGTTAGTGATCTGTTATTAGTTTGGTTTTTCATATTAAATTGTTTTATTTTTTTCTAGAGGATAATATGAAATCCCTACATTACCTTTGGTGCCAAGACATTTTTTTGATGGATCTCATTTTGGTATGCTAAAATTGATTTTGATTTTTTTCTAAACTCGATATGTTTCCCTATTAAATTAGTTTTTGTTCATTTCATCTTTTTGTGGCATAATAATCACTATTTCTTTAGAGCCGTCTTTTCTTGCTAATATTTAATATCAATTTATCGATGAAACCTTTTTTTATGAATCTTTATTTTATATAATAAAAAGATAAATTTAAATACTGTTGAATATCTTTTGGAATTTGTGTTACCCCTACCCCAAAATATATAATTTCCTAAGAACTAGCTTTTCCTACAAATGTTTTACCATTAATTTGATGCCGAAACTCATTCATTATGGATCTTTGTTTAGTATATTTAGTAATGATTTTTTGATCTCAAATATACTAATAATTCTTACTATTATGAATCCTAAATGGTGGGACTAACAATTTGTTAATCCTAAATGATGAGACTTACCATTCACACAAGCTGAATCTACATGTAACTATAGAATTGACATATATACTCGTAACTCCCCATTTCAAAACATTTATGGTCAAAATAAAAAATGTGTATTGGGCATATTTTATTATCTAAAAATAATGGGAATCATTACAATAGGTAGAGGGCAAAAAATCTTCCCTGATTTGTAATGCTTGTTTGTCTGAAATTGGGTAGCAACATGCCAAATATTACACACCAATTTGGGCCTTTGATAAAATATGAACAAATGGAAAAAAAAAGAAAATAGGGTTTTAATATTGCTTAAAATAAAAATAATATTACCATAAATTAAGGTGATATTATCTCTTTCTAAGGATTTCTCTCGATTATCAAATTTCCCTCAGCATTCATTCAATGTTCAACTATGATTTCTAAAATATCAATATTATTGTATTGGATCCTCTTATGTAGGTTTTAGTTTGAAATAATCTCAAACTATAGAAACATATGTCTACTATTTTATTACAAATATATAGTGGTGGGTAAAAATATTTCTATTAATTTGAAGTAATAATTGAAAATTCGTGACTGTGAAACTAGTTGTTCATCTAGGAATGCTAGCAAATTATCTGGGCTAAGTTATGTAGCTCCTGGAAATGTTTAGCTATGTGTCAAAAAATGTTGTTAAATGTTAGTAGCATATTAAATGTCTAGCATTAGCATAAATTTAAAATAAATATTTTTCATGAGAGATTATATGAATTGAGATCTCATTTGAGGAGAGTTAGAAAATGCTTATTAGCTAGAATAGTTGACAGGGTTTTACCAGTAAACATATTATATTTCTTGCCTCCATTGTTCTAATATTTTCAAACATGTATTCAATGTTGTTAGCATAATGGGGTATGTTGTCAACATGTTATAAATGTAGTTAGTAGAATGAGGTATTTAGGAGATGGCAAAGTCATAAAACTCATCTTCAATCATTTAAAGATATACCTCATTTGTAATTTCTAGTTGGATTCCTTGTAAAATTATAATAAAAATAGGGAAATTAAGAAACCAAACCCAAAGGCAAATAGGATAAGAAATAATTATGCATCTAGCCATGATTGTGTTTGATGATGCCATGGGTTCTTACCTTGCCAAGATTATGTTCAAAACTACCATGAAAATTAAATTTATATGACTACTGAGGTAAGGACTTTACACATACATGTGGAGAGAAGTAAAATATAGGATAACAGTAAATATATTGGAAAACCCATATTTAGAGGAGAGCTAATGCATCAAGATGTGAGATATGGTAGGAAGACTAAATATATATTGTTTGATAATGGTATGCAAAATGATTTATCCATATATGGTAGGATAAATATCTTCAACTTGTGATCTAAATATTAGGAGAGAAATCCTCAAAAAGAGTTGATAAAAATGTAAATATTTTTTAAACACATCCATAACATTAAGCAATAAACCTAAGAAAGATTGCTTGAAATAAATCATGAATACAAGGCAAGATTAGAACAAACCCTAACATAGAACCAACCCAAAATAAATGCAAGATATGAAAATAGAGAAGATGATGGTTAGGAAAAATAAAGATGTTAAATAGATTGGTATTTAAGGAACTCATACCATATTTGATCTAGCAAACCCTCCATGGCATAGACATTGTAATCACAATAGACCTGTTATTCCCTCCTCTCTGCATATATTTAGACGTAGCATCCCAACACTACCATTTAGAATTCACTGAAATGCCACTACCCTTTCCATCCACACAAGTCTATCATTTTCTATATAGGATGCCCATTAACTGAAAAAAATAGATGTACATGGTGATGGTAGAGAATGGCTACTGTGTTTGGGGTGATGTGAGATGTTTCATAACATGTAATTATTCAGATGAATCACAATACTACAAATACTATTTTTTACTCACTATGTTAAAAACCATGTTAATAGATTTTTATAAACTTTAGGAATTCTCCATGGATGCAAATAAAGAACATGTAATTAGAAGGATAAAAAATAAAAATCATGGTTTAAATCTATGTGAAGGCATTCGATAGCCCTTTAGGACTAACAAAATAGAATTGAATTAAGATTTAACTATACCACAAAAAAATTGGTGTCCAATAACTGACACAAATGAAATAAAACTTGGTATCCACATCATTGATTAAACTTAATGACCACCTGCC
The DNA here is from genome assembly GCA_037957365.1 of Torreya grandis. Lineage (NCBI taxonomy): Eukaryota > Viridiplantae > Streptophyta > Pinopsida > Cupressales > Taxaceae > Torreya > Torreya grandis. The sequence continues at coordinate 1,069,225 of JARHVA010002492.1, read as the reverse complement.
TTCGATATCTAAAATTTCATCATGAACGAGTCAATGCATCCCCTTATCTACACTTAAGCCTTATGAGGAAACCATACAAATATGTGATGCACATCATCTATTGATCAGGTACAAAATTCTAAGCTTATTAATAACATGTATATATTGATAATAAGAGGGTAACAAAGAAAGAAATTTGGTGCCATAATTCTGTGCATGATTATGTGTGGCACATTTAATTTAAATATATATATTTAATATATATTATAACCCATGTCTAAAGGTGAAAGTTACATCAGAAGGGTTTGTATAATTTTTTATTTTGGAGAAGTGGGATTTTATGAAGTGAAAGAGTGTAAATAGGTGGTTGTATGTCTCTCCCCATATGGGTAGTAATTAGGTGAGATCCTCTGAGAAGTATTAGGTTTATGTCAAATTTAGGAATGTTAGAAACACATTCCATGAGTGTTAGGATTTATACAAAACTTTGCTATCTACAAGTACTAATGTTGTTATTCCTAATATGGTCTATGAGTTCAAGTTTTTTAGGGTCTCCCTTACATGATTCTACCCCTAATTTTCTTCCTATTTCTCCTATGTCTATATGGATTAGAGATGTTCTTATTTATTTATCAAATAAAATAATATATCTATATATATTTGATCCATACATTCAATATTTTTATCTCAATATTAGATGCAAGTCTTTATTTAGTAAATATGTGGGCACTTTCTTCTCATCTTTTAATCTTTCCAAATAGGCCTCCGTTGCTTGGATCTCTCTTAATTTTCCCCTTTGTATTTTTTATTTGAAATTATTACAAGGACATTCAATGAGGGTATTACAAGGGCATTCAATGTATCCCCTAGGAGAGACCTTCAATTCATTAAAAATAACTTCAAGGTATCTCGTACAAGATACCTTGAAGCTAGTATTAGGAACCTTCAAGGTATCTCCAAGGATATACCTTAAAGGTATTACAAGGACCTAAGAGACATCTTGAAGGTCATTTTAATATCTTCAAATTATATCCTAGGAGATACTTATAAATTCCTTGTAATAACTTAAAGGTTCATATTACAAAGACTAGGAGATATCTTTAAGGTCCTAGTGATACCTTCAAGGTATCTCCTAGGAGATACCTTGAAATTATTTCAAGGACTAGGAGATAAATTTAAGGTCTTTGTAATACCTTAAAATTATTTCTTAAGAGATACACTAAAGGTTCCTTATAATACTTTCAATGTATCTCCTAAGATATACGTTGAAGTTATTATAATTAAATTCAAGGTATCTACTCGAAGATACCATCAAGGTATACCCTAGGAGATACCTATAAGATATTATAAAAAACCTAGGAGATATATTAAATATATTACAAGGACATAAGAGATTTGATGGTGATTATAATACCTTCAAGGCATATCCTAAGAGATAAATTTATGGTATACCTATGATATTCCTTGAGGGTATTAAAACAACTTTCAAGGTGTCTCGTAGGTCCTTGTAATGCCTTCAAGGTATCTCCTACAAGACACCTTGAAGGTTCATGACAATACCTTCAATGTATATCCTAATTATATCATATGATATACTTTTAAGGTATTGAGGTAACCTTCAAAATGTCTCACAATAAATACAATAAAGGTATTATAAGGAATTAGTTTCAAGGTATCTCCTAGGTATTACAAAGACCTTCAAGAACTGAGCTTGAAGGTATTAGAATGAACTTCAAGGTATCTTCTTGAAGGTAATTGTAATACCTTCAAGGTATCTCTTCGAAGGTCTTGTGATACCTTGAAAGTATCTCTTATACATGAAGGTCCTTGTAATACCTTCAAGGTATCTTTTACGTATGAAAGTCCTTATGAGATCATAGAAATTATTTCAAGGAACTCCAAGGTATCTCTTTGAAGGTCCTTTTAATTCCTTTAATTTATCTCCTTAAAGGTATTTGTAATAACTCAAAATTATCTCTTTTTGTAATACATTCAAGATATCTACTAGATATGAAGGCATGTATAATACCTTCAAGGTATCTCCTAGGAGATATCTTGAATTTATTAAAATGAACTTAATAATGAAGAGATACCTTGAAGGTTTTATAAATAAATTCATACATAAAATATAATTTGATAGTAGGTCCTTATAATACCTTCAAGGTGTCTATTTGTAGATACCGTGAAGGTCCTTATAATACTTTCAAGGTATATCCTAAGAGATAATATTAAGGTATACCTATGCGTTGACTTGAAAGTAATACAATGACCTTCAAGGTATCTATTATGTCTTTGTAATACCTTGAAGGTATTTTTTAAGAGACACTTTGAAGGTTCCTTGTAATGATTTTAATGTATATAGATACTTAGGAGATACTTGAAGGTATACCAAGGAACCATCAAAGTGTCTTGTAAGAGATACCTTGAAAGTATTCCAAGGAACTGATTTCAAGGTATTACTTAAAAGATGCCTTGAAATTATTTCAAGTAACTTTAAAGTGTCTCCTATGAGATAAATTGAAGGTATTTCATGTACCTTTAAGGTATATAGACTAAAATATACCTATAATGCCTTCAATGTATCCCCTTCAATGTCCTTGTAATACCTCCAAAATATCTCCTATGTATGAAGGTCCGTGTAATACCATCAAGCCATCTCCTATGTATGAAAGTAATTAAAATGCCTTAAAGTTATCTAATATAAGGTATTACAAGTAACTTCAAGGTATCTCCTTGAAGGTCATTTAATACCTTCAATTTTTCTCTTTGAAGGTCATTGTAATAACTTCGAAGTATTTCTTATGTGTGAAGGTTTTTTGTAATACCTTCAAGGTGTCTTCTAGATATGAAGGTTTTTTTACTAACTTAAAGGTATCTCTTAGGATATATATTTAATGTATTACAATGAGATTCATAAATAATAGATATATTGAAGGTATTACAATGATAATCATGGTACTTCAAGGTATATCCTAAGTATGAAGGAGATACCTTGAAGTAAAATGAACATCCTTGTAATACTTTCAATGTATTTCCTAGGTGTGAAGGAAATACCTTCTATGAGATACCTTGTATGTAGTATGAATACCTTAATACCTAGGAGATAACTTGATGGTATTACAAATATATTCAAAGCATCTCTTTCACACCTAGGAGTTGCCTTAAAGTACCAAAAATGTACTACATTTTCCTTCATGATCATAATGGATTTGATATTATTTGATGGTAATGAATTTGAGCACCAAAGTGTGTCTTATGTGACACCTTGATAGGTTTCTCCAAAAAACACCTCCCAAGGTATGATACAAAATATAATTTAACTCTCAAATTGATTATCATAAATAGTAAAAAATTAATTCATTCAAGGTATCTCCTATGATATACCTCTTGTATCTAAATTACATGATTTTAAAATGCACCTATCACATCAAAAGATACCTCTCAAGGTATCTCTCAAAATATAACTATTCCACCCAATATAAATCCCTATCACCTTGATTTCACTCTCTCTATGCAAACTTAGGGTATGATCCATTCAATTTGCACTTGTAATGTAGATGTTGTGAAAGGTATTATAGTAGAGACTCAAGTAGACGTAATTAAATTATATCAAAATTTAGAATAGATTGCAACATACATCAAGGAGATTGAATTATTTATTAGGAGTACATAATGTTTCATGATTATAGACACCAAAATCCACACATGACAGTTCCAAATGTTGTAACTCCCCTAGACCACCTCAGGACCCTTTGGGCCCAACCATTGGCCTTTTGATTGACAACTAGGCCTAACCTAAGTTAGTTGACCTTTTGGCTAAAACCCACCTTTTGTCCCAACCCTACCTTTGACCCCTCACCTTGACCACTGAGGGTCAAGTTCCACCATCCAAAGAAACTTATCTCACCTTTAACTCCACCTTGATTTTTTATAATTAGCTTGTCTAAATCCATGTGTGATCCCATGCATGCGTGAGTTAAAATTAGACCACAAGTTATAACCCTTTTTAATGTCTTATTGCATCTCTTCCTTTTGCCTATAAGAAGAGAGGAGCAAGAGGTGAAATCGATCCATGAATTCAAGATATTTTTCATTTAGATTTTGTTTATATGCCATTTATTCCATCAATATAGAAATCCATCCATCATGTCAGAGAGCCAACTTGCCACCACCCCTTGATTGAAAACCATGTACCATTATTCTACCAAAATCATGCTAGACTCCCTCAATGAGCCAACCACCTCAACCATTCATCTGACCAAACTTGTATAAGCTAAGTAGTTGTTTTCCATCATTCAATTACTTTATTTTTATTTCAAAATCAACCCAACACAAACCAACCTTTTAACATTGCACTTTGTGATCCTATCAATCTAACATTTTACCACCCAAACCCAATCCATAATAACCACTAACAACCACCCTGACTGTCAATGGTCTGTCCAACCATCGATGGTTACCTCAACCACCAATGGTTACCCCAACCATCGATGATCACACCAACCACCGATGGTCACTATAGGAGGAAATAACAACAAGCTATTTTTACCCACTTACCATCAACCATATCCAAATTTCTTTTTTTTTGTCTGTTTGTAGACCCCCAACATATTTTTTTAATGCACTCTTGACCTGTTTAGCATTAGTATTTATTTTCTTATTGATATATTAGTCATTCTAAGTCTATTTATTTATCAAGCACTTCTTGTGTCTAATTTCAATATCTTTTGATTATTGATACAAGCACTTCATCTTCAATTTTCTAAACTTATTTATTTTAAAGTGTGGATTGATAGCCCTCAAGGAAGTTTTTACTTTTGGGATCTATCTAGCGGTAGGCAATCCACCCAACTATCTATCTAACCAACCACTATCTTATTTGTAGGTCATCCTCCCAAGCCAAAGAGGAGTTATTTACAATCATTTGATTCAGTATGCACACAATCAAATAGGTTTTTCAACCATACCCATATCTAATTTTTTTATTCCTTTCTTGAAATATAAGCTAAAATTCACTAAAACAATCTAGCACACTTGGTGGGACCCTTGAGTCTCTACTTGGGTTTATTTTGTTTCCATCTATATGCTCTTTTCCCTATTTTGTGCTCATAAACAAAATCAAAGTTTCTTTTGGGCGTAAAATCAATTACATACATTGGTTTCTTGTAGGTTTAGCTCACTTAGTTAAATTAAAGAAAATTAATTTGATCATAGAATCATTTTTATTGCACATACTAAACCAAACCACCTACATCAATCAAACATTAAAAAACTTGAGACAAGGCCCAACTAGGATTTCATCACCTAGTAGTCACCTTGCCCTTTCCCAACAATCCTACTTGGAGGTCATTACCAAGGGGCAAACCAACTTAGCTATATGGTTGAGTATAAACTTTGTAAATTGGTATATATTGGTTAAGCACCCGACACCCTTATTGCTATAGTGTGTGAAGTGAGGGGGTAGGCCTTAATACCAAGCCATGTATTGATTTTTAATACAGATATTTTTGAGAGCATAAACACAAACTAAAACCAATCGTAGACTTATTTTCTATTACCCACTCTATAAACCAATTTTAGTCACACAATTTCTTGAAAGTTTAAGGCATAAGCCAAAAGAGAGACTAAAAATAAATTTAGGACTTAACATACTTTTTAGTGTGTTTGATTTATTTTATCATTTCTTGTCTTCTCTCTATTTGAGTAGTGATATTGTTTTTGTATTCTCTCTCCCTTATCTTGTATGGTTATAAATCATCAACAATGAAAGAACCTAGTAGAATAGAACCCATCACCAAACCAATCATCCTCTTCTACCTCCTCATCTATGGAGTAAATCTCTGAACCAAAAAACTCTTATTGTCCTTTAAGAATTCATTATTTCCCTCGAGAAGTTCCCCAAGGATATATGGACTTTTCCACCTTCTTAGATAATAATCATGTGGCCCTTCAACATTATCTTAAAACCATGACTCATTGTACCCCTACTTCATATCCACCTATGGACCCACCTTTTTCATGCCTTTCCACCTTATGGGAAACACTTCTATTATCATAGTCATCACCCAACCATTGGCTACCCAAGCTTCTTCATCTACCAACAATCCCTTTGATACTACTATAGAAAACCAAGCTACCCAACCTATAAACACCTGTATACCTTCTACCCCCACCAAAACCTCCTCTACCTTAGGAGTAACCCAACAACTAGCCACTTATACTCCCTTCACCATGGTAATACCTACCACCAGCATTACCAACCTTCATTCAGCTACCTCCAACCCACTAACCACTACCTCACTTAAAAATATTATGGTGTTTATACCTTTTACCTTAGCACCAATCAGTACAAAGGTCATTACCCTTCCTTTAATCACTAACCTAACCATCACTTCTAACCAATAGGTGCCCATTACATGAAACCTAGGTTACATTCCTAACCCATAAGGGCATGTACCTCTACCCACTACCCAACCCCTTGTATCCACCTACCCTTACATAGAATCCACCCAACCACCTATGTCTACATATCAATATGTGTTAGCTTCTCAACCTCCCACCAACTATCAATATATTACCCAACCACCACAATAATATGCACCTTACAACTTTTCAGCCACACAACCCCAAATAGATCTAATAAAAATGATCATGGATAACAAATTTTCAAACACACAACCCTAAATATATCTAATGAAAATGATCATGGATAAAATTACTACCTTAGAGTAATCCATCTCTAGTGCTCACAACATCTTATCATATGACCAGATCTATAATGATCCCATCCACCCATTTGTCCCTATCAAACCATATCCTCCCCAATGGGAATTTCCCAAGTTTTCTAAGTTTTTGAGTAAGGAAGATCCCCAATAACACCTCAAGGAATTTAATAATGTGTGTTATTTAATTTCCTACAATGATTCCCTCCGTATTCATACCTTCCCTATGTCCCTATCTGGTCTAGCATTGGATTGGTATGGTGTCATAACCAAACACTCTCCCTTCTCCTTCACCCAGTTGGCCCAAACTTTCTTAGATCGATTTTCAATAAAAATCTCCAAGAAAATCTCCATCACTGACCTTTACTCTATCCAAAAATTTGATGATGAATCAATTACTGATTTTTTGGCCCATTGGAGAAGCCTAATCAATCATATTTTTTCCTCTTTACCCCAACCTAAACTGATAGAACTTTTTGATCAGACATGTGCCAAGCACATATTTTCCACATTACATATCTAGAGATTTAGGACCCTTGATGAATCTTTTAACATGGCACGTAAGCTATAAAATAGAGCCATCTATAAAGAAAAGTTAAAGTTGAAAAACAAAAACTCTACCTATAAAACCAATGAGGCCTCTTCCTCTAAACCAATAAATTAAACCAATACCAATGTCAAAATAAAAGGAACTATGAATGTGGTTATCCTTATGACCACTCCTCCACCTACTATCAACCAACAAAACTCTTCTAATTCATCAAAACAAAACATGGGGAACCAAAACTGAAACAATTAGAAGTAGCTTACTTCTCTTATGGAATCTTATGCTTCAATCTTGGAGGAGTTACTAAAGTGTAATATCATACAACATCCTCCTATTAAACCTCCTTAAAAAATTTATTCTTCTCATCTTACACCTATATGGTACAATGAGAATGACCCATGTGTTTTTCATTGAGTGGTGGGGCATGATGTTAGTAGGTTTAATACCTTCAAAAGCATTGTCCAATCCCTCATTGATAAGGGAGAGCCTGTGTTGGATAACCCCAATGGGCCTCTAAACCAAGCCCTTGACATTTTTATATAACCTTTTCCCAATCATACACCTACCAAAAATGATAGCAACAAGGTTGAATGTTATCATGATGCCCATACTATCAATATGGTTCTTGACATGCTTATTACTGTAGAACCTACTACCCAATCTACCTATTATTCTCCCTCTCCACTTATTAAGGTAATAGAGTTACCTTCTCCTCTTTTGGAGACCCAAACTAAGGAAGCTTCCCTTTCTACTCCTCCACTTCTTGAAGTATTAGATCCATCAACCCCTTCTTCAATTAACATACCATAGAAAGCAAACATCACCACATTTCCTTTTCCCTAAATTATCGAGCAATCTACTTCCCCTTTGGAGATCATTCCCAAAGAGGAAACTGCCATGTCTATACCTCCCATAGAGGAACCACCCATCCAAACCTTGAATCCTTTGATTGAGTAAAAAGATGAGGTCACCATTCCCTTTTCTCAACCTATGGGCTTATCCTTTAAGTCCACCACCCAAAAAACTAGACCGGTTTATAAACCATTCTCTAGACTAGTTTAGAGGTTGGAATTTATCTCCATACATAACGCAGATTGAACCACATTTTGAAAACAATTGGGGATCACTTATATCACCAATAGGAACCTCCAACCCCCACTTTGATGGACCAACCCACTACTTCTATTGTCCAACCACTATCTTATCAACCAAACCGATAAAAACCTCTACTAACCCAACCATTTTCCAACCATTTGAAGCAACCAAAACCCAAATAACCAAATCATCCTCTCCAACCAAGAAAAATAAAAATATTGGTGTCTTCCCTATGTAGAGCCTTAATCACCCCTTCTTGAAACTAGAACTAACCTCACTAAACCTAATAACCAAACACTAAACCAAATCAACCAAGGAAATAAAGCCAACAAAAGGCCAGAGGGAAAAAATTCTATCTCCTTCAAACTTGCCTTCTATTTTGGGGCCTCATCCCTCCACTTTGATTAAAAATCCAACTATCTCAACCAAAACCCAACCACCACTATTGATTACACCAGTACACTTACTTTTTAACACACCCATCTTCATCAAGTCATCAATAACAAAACTACCTACCCTAAAACCTCCTACCTTTGATATATCAACTTACACCTTACCAAAACCAAAACCATTAACTAAGTACACCACCTTATTCAAACCTTCTATCACTAACCCTGCTTCTAAAAAAACTTCAATCTCACCAACTAAGGCTAAAACTTCTAAACCCACTCCACCTTTAGTTGAGCCTTACTCAACCATTTTCTAAAGGTTACTACAAGCCTCTTATTTGAACTTACCCCTTATTAGGCCTTTCAACCCTCTTTCTCTAAAACCAATTGGGTATAATGACCTCCAAGTGTGCTCCTAATGACACTAGGGCATGATGTGGAGAACTACATATCTCTCCAACCATAATCCATCAGATATATGGTGAGGACAACCTACTAATAGATGAACCTCCCATGAGCCCACTACCAATCCAAAAACTAATGACAAATACCTAACACATACATACTCCCCCGCTCTCACTTCAGAGTGAAAAAGAACCAAACCAATCTCCTACCCCAACTCTTCCCTCTATTCATATCATCTATGTGGTCACTAGATCACATGCTCAATAGAAGGATATGGGGAAGGCTAAAGTGTCCATCCCATGGACATACCTATCCTCCACCTCCCAACTAAGTCAAAATAAAGAACCTTCACCTTCAACCAAGCCTAAGGTATCTATCTTGGGTAATTCTCAATCCAACCCCTTCAAGTCACTCAAAAGAATGGTTCTCAAATAACTTCACCAAAACTTGATGAATATGAGACTATATTAATTGATTTCTACTTCACCTCATCATCACCAATCAATGATAGAGGCATTGCAATTAGTAGAGGTCTAACCTAAAGACCCTTAACCTCTTGTAGCCTTTGTTGACACCCTCCAAATTTCCAACCTTGTCACCTTCAAGGATTCAAAAATACCTTTTATACATCCTGATGACCTAGATTCACCTCTTTTCACTACTACCAAAATCAACCAAACTTGCATTAAATGGGTGATGATTGATGGAGGAGCCAGTATCAACATCATCTCCTCTCATGCCTATGATCAACTCAAACTACCAGATAATGTCATGTCCAAAATCTCAACCATGCTTTGATCCTTCAACAATACCATGGCCATTACTCTATGAAATTTTATCCTTCATATCTATTTAGGACCTCGAATGCTCCTAGAGCTCTTATATATAGTAGAAGGTGAATTCCATTATAATGTCTTATTGGGATGACCTTAAATCTACTTCATGGGTTGTGTACCTTCTACCCTTCATCATTACATCAAATTTGGAGGCTAGGTTATCACTATACAAGCTGACCCAAGTCCTTTTTCATTGTGCAACATGACTTATCAACCCAACGACATCCTCCTACCTCCATCTAACACACCCTCATCATCCAAATACAAGCCCTCAACCACAAAGGATGAAATAATGTCTTCCTCTACTAATAAGGCATATACTAGATCATTTATCCCCTTAGATAAAATCCCCACCACAAATCACTTGGAATCCACATTCCAACACCTTTCACTAGGGGAATATTACCTCCTCACCCTTGATGCTTTCCCTACTCCCCAAGAGTATGGGAAAGTTAAACACCAACCCAAGTATGACCCTAATATCAGAGTCATTTTTCCCTTTGAACCTTCACATTGTCAAACCCATTTCATTTATGAGGGATTAGACAAAACACTTAATTCTTCTACCACCTCCTCTTTACCTCAACTACTCACCTCTAGATTCTCCTATTTGGATAACCCAGGATTTGTTAAGACATACCTCCATAGGTGTGTTTGGAAGGGATTTGGTCTTATAAAATATGAGAATGGCCCACATGAGTTGATTTATATTGAGACCAAAAAGCCTCATGAGAAACATGGCCTCAGTTTCATTCTACCCAACATGAGGGAAACCAAAATACCTACCATCACCATCATTGAAAAACACATCCCTTCCTCACCAACATCTTCTCCACCTGAGTGTGAGGAGGATGAAATCATCCCCCTAAAAATTTTTCATCAATATGATCAGCCTTAGACCCTTGAATTATCAAAAGGAAGGGGCAACCATAACCATCCCTATGACCTATCCTAATATGATAAGAGACGACTCTCCTACCATTAACACTATTTAGTGCTAAGATGATGATTATATTCTCACCTACCTTAGTGCCCTAGATTCTTCTATCCATAAGTCTCTTCTTCCTGAGACTTAGGCCATGTTTAATGAATACACCATGGATATCAACTTGGGTACTCAAGATAACCCCACATTGTCAAAATTGACCAATCATTGAATTATGAAGAACTCTAAGGCTTCCCCTCTTTTCTGCAAGACTATATCATAGACTTTGCTTGGTCATATGCTGAAATACCTAGAATTGACCCCACTATTACCACCCATAACATATTTACCAACCATGATGCCAAGCCCATCAAGTAAAAACTTTGATGGATGTACCCTCTCATAGGCCTTCTTGTCAAAGAAGAGCTTTAGCACATCCTTTCCATCAATTTCATTCAACCTATCAACTATCCCCAATGGGTCTAAAATACCATTCATATCACCAAATCCATAGGGGGACTATGTATTTTTGTATAATTTTATGACATCAACCTCATTTTCCCCAAAGATTACTTTCCTCTACCAAGCATCAACCAGCTTGATGATCTTATAGTCAGCCATGAGATGTTATCTCTCATGGATGGATTCTCAGGTTACAATTAGATCTTAATTTCCCCTAAATATCAACATAAAACCACCTTTATCACCCAATGTGGAACCTTCTATTATAGGTTCATGCTTTTTTTACTAAAGAACATTAGTGCAACCTACCAACATGCTATGACCTACATCTTCCATGACCTTATAAACAAGATTGTCAAAGACTATATGGATGACCTACTTGGGAAATACAAATATCGTAAGGATAATTTTTGCATTCTCAAGATCATCTTCAAGCACCTCATCCATTATCATGTCTACCTTAACCCCAAAAAGTGCATTTTTGGGGGTATTTTTAAGAAAACTCCTTGGTTTTAGCATTTCCATTTGGGGGATCAAAGTTGATCCTACTAAAATTAAATCCATCCTCAACATGCTTCCTCTAATTAACCTCAAGCAACTCAATAGTTTCTAGGGGAAGATCTAAGCTATTCATTTCTTTATCTCCCAAATTTTGGACCAATGCCAACCCTTCCACCACTTTTTGAATAAGGATGTATCTCTTAGGTAGAATAATGACTATCAAAAGGCCTTTGATTCACTCAAAAAGTAAATTTTGTCTCCACCTATCCTCACCCCTCCTAAGGATGACCAAAATTTATACCTTTATATCTTTATCACTGACCACTCCTTAGGGGCAATGTTGTTCATCAAGATGAACAACATAAAGAGCAAGTTGTCTAATACATTAAATGCATGATTGTAGAGTATGAGACTCAGTATACCCATACTGAGAAACTTTATTTGGCTTTAGTTTTCATGGACACCAAACTTTTCCATTACCTTCTTGACCAAAAAACCTATGTCATAACCAATACTAACCCACTCAATTATATGCACTCCAAGATATATCAAAACCAATGTATGGTTAAGTGGCTCATGCTTCTACCCAAATTTGACCTTGAGTTTCTTCAATAGAATTAAATTAAATGGAAATTAATTACCAACTAATTAGCTAAGGAACCATTAGCAAACCATCAACCTCCTCCTCTTGAGTTCCCTAATGAGGCCATCACAACCCTCTCTTAGGTGGACTTAACCTATCAAGTCAACATGTTCTTTGAGGGATAAAAATGTTAATGTGGTGGGGGAGATGGCATCATCCTTATTCCCTTTGATGGTGAACCTTTCATTTTGTCTTTCAAACTTGAGTTTGAATGTACCAATAATATGGCTTAGTATAAAGCCCTAGTAATAGGCCTTCAAACTGCTTTACCCTTAGAATTAAAAATGATCAACATATTTTGTGACTCCTAACTTATGGTCAATCAAATCAATTGCTCTTACTAGTGTAATAATGATGTTTTGAAATAGTGCAAATAAATAGTTGACAAACTCTTGACATCATTTGAACACTATCATATCCAATCAACCCCATAATCTACCAATAAGTTTATCGATAGCATGGATTCCCTGGCCTCCTATATACCATATATACCCTTTGACTCTAAGATATCTATCATATCCATAGACTTACCTAGCCTTCCTATGTCAAACCAGATTCTCCCACCATCTTCAATGTGGAAGAGACGTAACCTGACCCTTGGTATCAGTAGACCTTTGACTATCTTAACCTTGCCATCATTCCTTCTGGTATTTCTAGGATTATCAAAGAGAATTTATCCAGAGTACCTCATGTTACACCATTATGGGGGGGATCATTTATAAACAAGGATTTGATGGTCTCCTCTTCCATTGCCTATGCAGTCATGAAGCCTCTCACACTATCAAGGAAATGCATGATGGTATATGTGGGGGACACTTTAGTGACATCATTGTGGCTAAAATAATAAATTTCTTTAGATATTATTGGCTTTCCCTTAACCAATATTTTTGAGATTATGTGAAAAAGTGTGTTAAGTGTCAACAACACACCAATTTGCATCATGCACCTAGCCATAGTCTTCGCATATCCACTGATTTTTGGCCCTTCTCATAGTGGGGTTTATACCTCATTGGTGAAATTAACCCCAATTATTCACAAAGACACCATTATATCATCACTATGATTGATTATTTTACCAAATGGGTAGAGGTTATTCCTTTAGTCTCAACCAAAGCAAAAAAAATGTCGACTTTATCAACCATCACATCATCTACTGCTTCAATGTTACTCACAAAATTATCATTGAAAATGGTAAATATTTTAGAAACAAGCAATTCTAGGGTCTTTTTTATGCATTTGGTATCAATTTAAATTTCTCATCACCCTATCGCCCTCAAGAAAATAGACAATTAGAATCCTCTAACAAAACTCTTAACAACATGCTCATTAAGATGGTCAATACATCTAGTCAAGATTAGTATTTTCACATCACCTTCATCTTATGGGCATATCGTACTATCATTTGAACCCTTAAAGGTGCTATCCCATTCTCTCTTGTGTTTGGAGTGGAGGTGGTCTTGCCTATTTAAGTCTAAATTCCTTCTCTTCTCATATCTTTTCAAGATCTTATTTTGGAAGACTTTTATCATTAACACCATTTAGCCCAACTTGAGCTACATGATGAGCATCATTTACCCACCCTTAACCATATTCATGTCTATTAAGATATAATCAAAATGTTCCTATAATAAACACCTTAAGGTGCAAGAATTCAACATCAGAGACCTCATATTAAAGGAAAACCAACATGTCACCAATATGAAGAAAAGAAAGCATGGCAAGTTTTCTTTCAATTGGATTGGACCTTATATCATAACCCACTAGTATGGATGAAGATCTTATCAGTTATCCTCTTTTTAAGACAACCCAGGACCTGATCTCCTTAATACTTTGCATCTATGTCCTTTATTTTGTTAAAGAGGATCAAACTCACCTTTTGTTTATCTTAAGCTCATCCCTTGCTTTCAAACCATATTCATCTCCCCATTTTAGGGGCAACTAATTAAAATTGAATCATGTGATTATCCATCACAATCATGGCCTAATATTTAACAATGGGTACCATAGCTCTACCCATGGCATGATTCTCATGGTACTTTCTGCCCTTTTTACAAAATAGATTCCCATAAGCCTCCTTACACCTAATCAAACTTCTTGTGATTTTAGTTTTGCCTTCATAAAGGTGAACCCTTAAGCCTATATAATCAAATATATGTCCAAAAAAATCAAACAAAGCAAAAAGAAAAATCCAAACCAATAGCACTCATGGGTCATTCCTAGCATTCACAGACTACTCCCTTAAAGGAAAGTTAACATATTCAAAATTACTCAAATTCATATAAACTTAGACCACTCCCTCAAAGGATGGTTGAGTAAAGCATTTGTCAAAAAAACAATTTCTTGGAAGCTTCCCATAGCGATCAGCTTCCCCAACCCCTAAGCAACAAAAAAACAAAGGAAAAGACCCATTATCAAGAAAAAGTAAATATAAAATAATTTTGAAATCCATAGTCGACTCTCATAATCATAATAATTTTGAAAGCCGCAATTAACTCTCATGAGTAGACTTCTCACATCGATCAGTCTACACTTTATATGACATAGAATTTTTTATACTGACTCTTTATAAACCTATAGAAGAGGCATGTTAGTCTCATAATAAGGTTTCACCTTTCATTCATTTCCCCTTTATACACTATAAGCAAGGGACTTTTGAGCTCACTTGACATTATGTGATCAATACACCTTTTTAACCAACTAATGAATGCTAATGCAAAGCATTCTAAGGGCTTATGTTCCTTAAGCCAATCCAAATTCAGTTTTATTTTAGTCCTTATCAAATAAGAGGCATCATTCCCTCTTCTTATCCTCTCATAGTTGGTTGATATATCCACTTAGACATTTAATTTATAAAGAATTTTCTATTTCAAACATCTAAAGTTGTTATTCAAAATCACTTTATGTGTTTTACCTTAAGCAAAAATAATCATGATCATAACCACGACAAATCAACATGTGTCATAAATAAAAGCAAAAACATCATTAACACATCCATCATCATGTCAACATCATAACATCACATGAACATTAAATGCAATAGATCATTTCTACCACATGTATAAATATAAATGAGAAAACATATATTCATTCATTTTTATCATGAACATTATCATCATATCAACATCATCATAGCCATAAACATAAACAATATTCATCTCATCACATGCATAGCTAGGTAGTCCATCATGATCATTATCAATATACCATAATCAATGTAATATCATCACATCATAAACATCAAATCGTAAACCATGAGTAATGATAAATAAATAAGGATCATATATATAAATTATGTGTCTAACATCACAATGTGTATACAAAAAATATACATGTCTCTCTCTCTCTCAAAATGTGCATCTCACTACATTGGCTCATAGACTAGAATCAAAATGATATACAACATAATATAATATATCTGAACTATATCATGGTTATGCCCCTAGGGCACCACTATCTCTTAGAGCACCACTAGGTCCTGATACCTATCCCCCTAAGGTACTTACATATCCCCCTAAATTACCTATCTATCCACCTATGTAAGTTTCCCACTGACCTGGTGTCACCACATTGTCACTACCTACCAAAATAGGTATATACTCACCCCATCAGGGCTCATTAGGAAACCACCTCAAGACAATAGCCTCATAATATCATAGCTCCTCTACTGTGGCTAGGTATCAAGCCATGAGGATGGTGCCTAATGGTCATATAGGTGTTGTGGCCCCTCCTCCCCTCTACCTCAAGGAGTCTCTCTCTTGGGTAACCAAGGCTAGTGACACTCTAGGCTAGTCCCTATCATTTATAAGTGTAGTCACCTGGCAATGTAAACCTACCAGCTAACCCTATAGTGTTGTAACCTATGCCTATGTAGTGGTTAACACTACTCTTACCTATGTATCTAGGGCACCTCCCTAAAGTTGTGCTTGCTAACCTTTACCATGGGGGTTCACATCCATCTACCTCCTACAACCATCATCTCTATCAAAATATGCTATCATATATAGAGCCTAGTACCATGTAGGGTAACTATATATAAAACCTACATCATCAATTATTGAACTCAATGGCAACTCTTCATGATCAAGTAAAGTATATAATAGATTTGGATTAGGTAATAAAATATCCACATCCTCATGCCTATATTAGGGAATGGGCCTGAGATACCCTATACCAGGCCAAACTATCTCTGCACCTTATCAAATGGGATAAAATCTACCTCCCCATCCCACCTAGAAAAAATCCACTTGTAACTCTACAAGGATAGAGTCTACCTCTTAAGACTAGCCCATACTAGGGAATAAACATATGGCCTCTAGATAATATGACTAACAACCAAGGCAGCTAGTGTACCTCTGAACCAATCGACATCATGTGCTCCTCCTCTTACACTAGAAGTGATAAAGTAATCTCTCCATAACATGAAACCAATGGGGAAATTTATTTGAGAAAACCCAACCCATGATAGCCCCATTAGCCTCAACATTTAGATGTGCTCATAGGCCCAATAATGTAGGACAAGCTTGATGTTAATGTCATACCTCTTTTGATCTCTAAATCCCCACATCTCCCTATATATCTGAACCAAAAGCATAGGTACCCATCCAAACACTATGCATCTTAGTAGTATCTTTACTAATACCCTTAACAACAAGTGTGGGAACCTCTCACTACTTAAATATTGGAGGGTAAAGAATGACATATCCATCATCATCATAGTCACTAGTCTCGTCTTGCCCCTCACCCTCTAATAGAGCATAGAGTAACTAAAACCCCCAACATGCCACCTAACATGATCTTGGTTATCTCTATATATTAGATCCAATAGTTTGTCTCTCTCCTCTCATTCAATGTGGTAAATCATATCACCCTGTAGGAATAGACAAGTGATCTTATAGACATCCTTTGGAAGGATTGTAAGCTCACTAGTTTATAGAAGGAAGGTGTTCATGGTTGGATCCCATCTCTTAATGAGGGCCATGATCATTGCCATATCTTGTGGCACATGTTGGTAATGTCACATCACTCCAAGCTTGAACTCTTCCATATGTGCCTAATCTACTAGGGTCATCCCCTAGTGGATCTCCTCAAAGATGCAAGGTACTTGATCCCATATCTAGATTTTCTTTTGCATCTGCATAGTTCATTAGCAAATAGACTTAGTTATATATACTATGATTGCCTATGAGATAATCTCCTTAACCAACCCTTCCTACCTTTAACTTATTTGACCATTACACTACTAACATTTACATCAACATCTAATCTCTTTTACCATGCACTAACTACCCATTGTCACCTAAAAACATTACCCTAACCCACCCAGTGCCTAAATAATTCAAACATCTACACTCCATACACCCATACTTAAAAAACCCTTTGAGCCAACTTTTTGCAAGCATCAACTATCAATGGTCATGGTGATCATTTATGGTCAGACATCAATCTCTTTTTAGATGTCAACCATCGATGATTAGTCCTAACCATTAATGGTCACAATGGGGTGTTCTATGAGCAAAACACCCAAAACCCTACCTACCCAACATCAAACATTCAACCCTAAATCTACAAATAAGCTAACCTAGATGCCTTATACCCTAACAACACTAACCTAACCCTTCTATTCTATGAATCACCTAACCATTTTAACCAAAAAAAGTAAAACACTAGCCCTAAGACATAACCTGGTCATGCCCTCTACACCCTGACCACCTAATAATAAACTTCAAATGAAAATATAATTATACCATGATCACTATAACTCTACCAATTGAAGGCACCACCTACCTCATTCCTTGAATATCATTGAGAAGGAATCTAAGGACATGATGTCCATTTTCATCCACATCCACTCATTCAATCCACCTTAACAAATCACTTACTCAACAATCACTATCTATAAATTTTCCCAATACAACAAAAAGTCAGAGCTCACAAGTTAATCATTGAAAATGATCTAATAAGACAAGTAAATTCACTTTTGACCACAACACTTTTTAGGGTTTACCCTTGATCATCGATGGTCACATTTAGGCACCCTGACCGCTGACGATCAAGCTATGGAAATTTATTCACTTTTAACTCAAGCAAGAAAAGTTTCAACTCAACCTCTCAAGCACTTACCCATTGAGCCTACCTTCTCTACCAACCTTGATAACCACCTTGTCACCTCATCATTGGCCCATTTTTGCCTAACTAACATGTATTTTTTGATGACTCTTGCTTGGTCCTTTTAAATGTAATGAC
The DNA here is from genome assembly GCA_037957365.1 of Torreya grandis. NCBI lineage: Eukaryota > Viridiplantae > Streptophyta > Pinopsida > Cupressales > Taxaceae > Torreya > Torreya grandis. The sequence goes on along the minus strand of JARHVA010002492.1, from coordinate 1,050,478 downwards.
AACAATTACCATTTTGACCACTTTTTGAACTTGCACCACCTCATGCATACCAGACCCACTTATGTCTTCTTAGGAGTAATTCCTACCTTAGATACCTGCAACTTCACTTGACTAGTTAGTGTGTTCCTCAAGAGCACTTCCTACCTTAGATACCCACAAAATCACTGGCATCACCTAGGAGACTTACATTTATGAGTGCACCTAGCCACCATGCCTATATACAATTACATGGTGTATTATCACTTATCTTTCTAGCACCGACCTTTATTTTTATCAACTATGGTAACCTTGTCTATACATGACCTTGGCTATCATACTTTTTGTCATACTTTATGCATTTACTTATGCTTTAGTGCCTAACCTTTCACCCACCCCTATCATTATCTTACCAACTTATCAAACCCACACCCAATTCTATTTTACCTCATTAAATCCCAATTTGAGGGGGAACACCTCCTCCCATACTTAGGATAACTTGACCTTTGATCCACAATCCATTTTTGTTTTGCATCTTGTTGATAAAAATTTTATAATAAAAAGGTGTAAAATGTAGACACTAGAAATCTACACATGATGGTTTTAAATGTTGAAATTCTCTTAAACCACCTTAGGACCCCCTTGGGCCCAACCATTGGCATCTAACAACTAGGCCTAACCTAAGTTTATTGACCTTCTAGATAAAACCCACCTTTTACCCAACCCTACCTTTGACCCCTAACCATCGACAGTCAGGGTGATCATCGATGGTCACCTTGACTACCGATAGTTAGTTTCCACCATCTAAATCAAATTATCTCACCCTTAACTCCACCTTGATTTATATTAGCTTGTCTAAATCCATGTGTGAGCCCATGCATGCATGAGTTAAAATTAGATAACAAGTTCTACCCCTTGTTAATGTCTAGTTACATCTCTTCCTTTTGCCTATAAGAAGAAAGGAGTAAGAGGTGAAATCGATCCATGAATTCAAGAAATTTTACACTCAGATTTTATTTATAGGTTATTTCTTCTAGAAATCCAACCATCACATCAGAGAGCCAACTTGCTACCACCCTTTGATCGACAACCAAGTATCGTTACTCTACCAGAATCATGCTAGACTCCCTCAATGAGCTAACCACCTCAACCATTCATCTAACCAACCTTATACAAGCTAAGTATTAATTTTACATTATTCAATTACTTTATTTGTATTTTAAAATGAGCCTAGCATAAACCACCCTTTTAGAATTACCTTATGTGATCCCATCAATCTAACTTTTTACCACCTAAATCCAACACACAATAACCATAGATGTTCACCCTGACTGCCAATGATTTGTCCAACCATCGATGGTTACATCAACCATCAATGATCACCCTAACAACTAATGGGCACCCCAACTATCGATGGTCACACCAAATTTTGATGGTCACTATGGTAGGAAACAACATCAAGCTATTTTCACTGACTTATCCTCAACCAAATCTAGTTTTATTTTATTTTGCCTGTTCGCAAACCCTCAACTTATTTTTTGAAGCATATTTGACCTATTTAGCATTAGTATTGACTTACTGATATATTAATAATTCTAAGTCTATGTATTTATCAATCACTTCTTGTGTCCAATTTTAGTACCTTTTGATTATTGATGCAAGTACTTCATCTTCTATTTGTTAAACTTAATTGTTTAAAACGTGTGGATTGTTAACCCTTGAGGAAGCTCTTGATTTCAAGATCTAGATAGTGCCATGAAATATAGCTAGTTATCTATCTAACCAAACATTTGTTTTAGTGTTGTCTTATTTATAGGTCATCCTCCCAAACCAAAGAGGAATTATTCACAATCATCTAATTTAACGTGTACACAATCAAATAGGTTTTTCAACCATACTTGTATCTAGTTTCATTTTCTTCCTTTCTTGAAATATAAGCTAAAATTGACTAAAAAAATGATCTAGTAGGTTTTATTGTGTATAGATTTTATTAATTATTTTATTCTCTTTGATTAGCCTTAGGTTGTAATAATTTGTTTGTTATCACAAAAAATTAGACTTCCCTTTTATAAATTAAAAATAATAAAACTCTCTATTACAAGTACGATGGAGGGCCACATGAAATCCTTAGTTATTAGAAACATAACAAGTATCTACTCATGAAATTATATGGCCATGATATATTCTGGTAATGGCATCAACTATCTTTGTGTTTATTCTGGTATATCTTAAGAGATACATTAAAATTCCTAGTAATACCTTCAAGGTATCTTCTTAGAGATAACTTAGAATGTTTAAAAAAAATTGTTGATGATATTTGATTTGAGGGCCATTGTATCTCTTGTGTGATACCTTGAGAGGTGTCTCTTGGATGATACTTTAAGGTATTACATTTTCCTTCCTAGTGGTAATGTATTTGTTTTTATTAGTTGATGGTGATGGATTTTAAGGCCTAGGTATCTCTTGTGTGATACCTTGAGAGGTTTCTCTAAGAGAAACCTCTTAAGGTATCACTCAAGAGCCAAATCTCAAGGTATAATACAAGAGATACTTTGGCCCTCAAATAGATTACCATTAATAATAAAAAATAATTCATTGAAGATATCTCTTGGGAAATACCTTTTGTATCTAAATTGTATGTTTTCAAAATACACCTCTACACCAAAGTATACCTCTATAAGTATCTCTAAAAAGGTACCTATTCCACCCAAGATATATCTCTCAAGGTATCTCTTAAAATATACCTTGGCCTCATATCAATCACTATCAACAATAAAATAACAATTTATTAATGTGTCTCCTTACTAAATTGATATGACTTTAAAGCTATCATTTTGTATCCCATTTTTATAAAAAAATGAAACCCCTTAAAGTATCATCCAAGAGAAATGTCTTAAGGTATCCTTAAATATATAACTTTCACCTCAAATGTAACACTATCAAAAAATAAATAACAATACTATTAATTTATCTCCATATAAAAACCTCGCAAGGTCTCACTCAAGAGATACCTCTCAAGGTATCTCTTGACAAATACCTTAACTCTCAGATACATTACCTTCAATAAGAAAATGTAACACCTTCAAGATATCTCTTATGAAATATGACATCTCTAGTTTACATTTCCAAAACCCATCCATATATAAACCCCTTGGAATGTGCATAACTCATAAGGTATTTACCAAGGTATTTTCATAACTACCTCATAAGGATTCTATTTTGAGTGATCAATTTTGAAAGTGTGTATTTTTTATAGGGAGCCTAAATTGGTAATCATATTTAAGCTTGGAGGAGTTATCACCTAGGTGAAATTAGGATTGAAGTAGGTAGTATACAATAATCAAAGCTATAATTTTTTAGATTGATAACTTCATCATGCGAAATCTATTTCAATTATCTTTAATTGGAAAAGTATATTTTTTTACAAAGAATTTAAAATTTCCATTATATTTAATTTTAATGGTATCCAAAAATAAATAAAAATATGCATGCATGCATATATATATATATATATATATATATATATATATATATATATATATGTATGTATATATGTCTGTGTGTGTATGTATGTATATGTATATGTGTGTGTGTGTATTATGTATATGTATGTGTGTATATATATTTATGTATGTACACACACATGTGTGTATACATATATACATACACATATACATATATATGAAGTATATCTTTTGACAAAGAATTTAAAATTTCCATTATATTTAATTTTAATGGTATCCAAAATAAATAAAAAAATGTGTGTGTGTGTGTGTGTGTGTGTGTGTGTGTGTGTGTGTGTGTGTGTGTGTAATTTAACCTAGGTGATAAATCCTCAAAGTTTAAATATGATTCCCAATTTAGGTTATTTATATATTTTTTTTTATAGATAACCTTATATATATATATGAAAGAGTGTATTTTTTATAGAGAATCTAAATTGGGAATCATATTTAAACTTTGAGGATTTATCACGTAGGTGAAATGAGGATTGAAGTAAGCAGAATATGATAATTAAAGTTATTATTTTCTGGATTGACACACACAACACACACATCACATCATATATCACCTATGTGATATATCCACAAATATTTTTTTAAATAGTGTCATTGAAAAAATGTTTTATACATTACCTTCTTAATATTTTTAGGTTTTGACTAATCTCTATGCTTATGTTATGGTATAGATAAAGCTTCATCTCCTACATATGGGTATGCACTGAACTGATTTTATAATTAACCTGATTAAGAATCTCACATCTTTTGTCAATGTCTAGGCTAAAAAATCATACATAAATTGATTTCAAATGTGGAGATTGTTTCTCTCATAAATAATGGAAATGTCATTTGTGATATCCCCTTCTAATAGGGATATATGAAAGACACAAAACTCTGATACCAAAGACAAAAGCTCTGATACCACTGTGATGTCCCTTACTTAGGGGCTCTCTTATCTGCACAAAAAAAGCTCTGATACCACTGTGATGTCCCTTACTTAGGGGCTCTCTTATCTGCACAAAGCTCTGATACCACTGTGATGTCCATTACTTAGGGGCTAGTTTTCTTCCTACAAAAGCTCTAAAATACTGTAATATCCCCTTCAAACAGGGAATATATAAACTCATAAAGCTCTGATCATAGATACAAACTGCAAAATAGATTCAAGTATGCATAAACAAATCACAGCTCTTATCATTCATTCAGATGATTACAAAAGATGTCCTTCTAAACTATTACAATTATAGTCCTCTCTTATGCATATAAAACATGAAATACAGTATTGAAAACCCTGACTTTGCAAATCTGGGAGTGAAATTTGAATCTGAAGGGTCTCGGCCTTTCTGTGTCGACACACAGATGCCATCGTCGGTCGATATCTCGCCGACGTCGGTCGCTGTCGGTCGGCTTTCGGCCGACGTCGGTCTTAAGTCGACCGATGTCGATCACCGGAAGCTCTCTCTACCAAGGTCGGTGCCTGATGCGGTCTATACAGACCTGTACAGACTTGGTACGGCCGCCAACCTGTCTGTTCTTAACCCCTGATAGCTGAACAACCTGATGATCTCACGAATATACGATTCTAACACAGAAGATATCTATCTGTAGAACTTATTGTATCAAAAACTAAATTCAAAAATACCTGTAATACTGTGATAACTTTTGAGTGAAGTTATCTCTCAATCTTGGAATTCTGTGATAACTTTTGTATGAAGTTATCTCTCAATTTGGCAATAGATCGGCTGATCTTTCACAACCTCTGAATCACACACAATGAAGAGTTGACATTCTTCAATGCTAATGGAAATCTGTGATAACTCCTGTATGAAGCTATCTCTCAATTTGGCAATAAATCAACTGATATCTCACAGCCTCTAAATCGCACACAATGAAGAGTTGACGTTCTCCACTACAATGGAATCCTGGAACCCTTGGCTCAGTCTTCACAGAAGAATTTCTTCAATTTTCAATAATCAATAATCTATGCATAATCAATAATGGCCTCCATGTGAAACCCTTATACCCTCAAAAGATATGCTTGCCCTAATTAGGGTTTTCTTAAATTAGCATTAGGGTTTCTAATTTAAAATTAGACCAAATAATTAATAATTAATAATTAATTATTAATGAGACCAAATAATTAATATTTGATTAAATCAATCAAATATTAATATCTCCCTCAATATACGTCGGATCCTCAAACCGATCGAAGCAGGTGAATCAGGGAGTGATTCCGCACATGACCAAACCAAAATAAAGGTGCTCTGCTGCATGTCAAATATCCCTAAATAATAGGAGCATCAAGCAAACATGTCTGAAAGACCCTGAATGAAAACCAAATGTAGAAATTCTGTGAATCAAAGTCAAGCCAAGCTCCATTATGACCCTCTATCCATCCTATTAGCCTACGAAGGTCGTATAATAGGCTAATCATCAAGTCTGTCAATGTCCATGAAAAAGGGGACATAACAATTTGCCCCTCCTGAAATTGCTTATCCCCAAGCAATCTCAAAACAATGAACCACTCAATCCTGCTGGATCCCAAATGTAGTTATGCCCTGCACTGCTGTGAATCAATGTGAGTACCTGTAATATCATCAGAAGTAAAACAAAGAGGAACCCATAATCAAATTGGCGAACACAAATCAACCAATCTCTGAAATCACAACTGCCCTGGATGTGTTGATAATATAGGCTATGTAATTGGCAACTGCAAATTCCATCTACAAAAGATGGTGTTAATCCATCCCATAACTGATCCCTCTGTAAAGGTGGCACAATAGACAGTACCACACTATCATATGCGTGATAAGAATCAATCTGGAGACTCGACTCCACTGGTATCTCCAACTCATCAGAATCAGGTACTCCCAAATCCTGAACATGTGTGTCAGCGTCAATAACATGCTCCTCAACAACCCCTGCAAGAATGTACTCACCACCAACCATCTCAATATATAAATGGACTGGGCCTGGTACTGGTGAAGACCGCAAATGCTCCAACTCTATAGTCACCTCAGCTAAATGAAACTGTGACTCCTCGAAAGCCAACTGCGTACTCTCAAGAATCTCAGAAGTCACCTCAAGTTTCTGAGTAAGCTCACTCACCTTATCTTCCTTAGACAATAATGCATCATACACTGTGCCGCCCCACTCTATAAGATAATCTCTGTCGGTGACCAACTGCATATAGTCCTGTCTCAGAATCTGGATAGCCTCCCATAAAGAGTGGATCTCTGTCAAGGATAAATAACTGCCTCCTTACTCGATGCTAGTAGGAGAACCCCATCCATAAACTGCTAACAACTGATGAGTAGCATCAAAATGCTTGCAAGCGGTAGCAATGTCTCGCTCACTAACTCTCAGCTGACTAGACACACAGTGGCACTGGCTAGATTGTCTCCTACAATCCTCCTTTGATGCATGGCCCAAAAGAGTAGACTCAGAGTCACTGACTTCTATAATACTACCATCCATACTTTGTGAATCAACTCCATAGCTCATATCAACATACGGAGTATCCGCAACTGTAGCATCACTGCCTATCTCTTCCATACTGAAAGGAACTGCCGGTGAAACTAAGTCCTCAAAGCTATCCACTGCATTCTCCTAGGTATCATCTGCAATAATAGGATCCTGGGACTCTTCTACAATCTCTGCCATAGCTGAGAGATCATCAACCCTCAGTGCACTAACATTGGAGCACACCTCTACACTCTGAGTGCAAGCACTAGACTCATCCTCATCTTCACTATCTCCTATCTCATAATAATCATAATAATCATGGGACATGTTGTGCTCTTGTCTAAGTGATCTGTAGTGCTCTCTCCTCAGCTTGACAAAATGATCAAAGGTTGTCGTCTCTTGAACATGAGGCGGTAATAAGTCCCACTCATCATTCGCTGTCATATACCGCGTGGGTTTGTTTTTGGATGAAGGATATGAAAGAGATTCATTCAACCTCTTCAAACTGAGTTCCAACTTCCTCATATCATAGTCCCACCGACTCTGAGTATATGAAGTCATTATGATACTTCGCTGATTCAACTTACCCAAACTACCCAACAGGATGGCAAGACATTAGCTCTGATGTGCCCAACAGGATGGCAGGAATTTGGCTCTGATACCACTGTGATATCCCCTTCTAATAGGGATATATGAAAGACACAAAACTCTGATACCAAAGACAAAAGCTCTGATACCACTGTGATGTCCCTTACTTAGGGGCTCTCTTATCTGCACAAAAAAAGCTCTGATGGCACTGTGATGTCCCTTACTTAGGGGCTCTCTTATCTGCACAAAGCTCTGATACCACTGTGATGTCCCTTACTTAGGGGCTAGTTTTCTTCCTAAAAAAGCTCTGAAATACTGTAATATCCCCTTCAAACAGGGAATATATAAATTGATAAAGCTCTGATCACAGATACAAACTACAGAATAGATTCAAGTATGCATAAACAAATCATAGCTCTTATCATTCATTCAGATGATTACAAAAGATGTCCTTCTAAACTATTACAATTATAGTCCTCTCTTATGCATATAAAACATGAAATACAGTATTGAAAACCCTGACTTTGCAAATCTGGGAGTGAAATCTGAATCTAAAGGGTCTCGGCCTTTCTGTGTCGACACACAAACGCCGTCGTCGGTCGATATCTCACCGACGTCAGTCGCTGTCGGTCGGCTTTCGGCCAACGTCGGTCTTAAGTCGACCGATGTCGGTCACCGGAAGCTCTCTCTACCGAGGTCGGTGCCTGATGCGGATTTGTATGGACCTGTACGGACTTGGTACGGCTTCCAACATGTCTATTCTTAACCCTTGATAGCTGAACAACCTGATGATCTCACGAATATACGATTCTAACATAGAAGATCTCTATCTGTAGAACTTATTGTATCAAAAACTAAATTCAGAAATACTTGTAATACTGTGATAACTTCTGAGTGAAGTTATCTCTCAATCTTGGAATTCTGTGATAACTTCTGTATGAAGTTATCTCTCAATTTGGCAATAGATCGGCTGATCTTTCACAACCTCTGAATCGCACACAATGAAGAGTTGACGTTCTTCAATGCTAATGGAAATCTGTGATAACTCCTGTATGAAGCTATCTCTCAATTTGGCAATAAATCAGCTGATATCTCATAGCCTCTAAATCGCACACAATGAAGAGTTGACGTTCTCCACTACAATGGAATCCTGGAACCCTTGGCTCAGTCTTCACAGAAGAATTTCTTCAATTTTCAATAATCAATAATCTATGCATAATCAATAATGGCCTCCATGTGAAACCCTTATACCCTCAAAAGATATGCTTGCCCTAATTAGGGTTTTCTTAAATTAGCATTAGGGTTTCTAATTTAAAATTAGACCAAATAATTAATAATTAATAATTAATTATTAATGAGACCAAATAATTAATATTTGATTAAATCAATCAAATATTAATATCTCCCTCAATATATGACGGATCCTCAAACCGATCGAAGCAGGTGAATCAGGGAGTGATTTCGCACATGACCAAACCAAAATAAAGGTGCTCTGTTGCATGTCAAATATCCCTAAATAATAGGAGCATCAAGCAAACATGTCTGAAAGACCCTGAATGAAAACCAAATGTAGAAATTCTGTGAATCAAAGTCAAGCCAAGCTCCATTATGACCCTCTATCCATCCTATTAGCCTACGAAGGTCGTATAATAGGCTAATCATCAAGTCTGTTAATGTCCACGAAAAAGGGGACATGACATCATTAGTGAAGGAAGAATACACAAAATTACAAGTACATATGCTAACTTTATAAAATCCAAAAATCCCATCTCAACATGCCATAATGAGAAAATACCTTTTGGATGTGTAAGTGTTAATTTGACAAAATCTTTTGATATGAATCTACCACTTCCAATTCCAAGAGATTTTGTAGATACTTTGGGGGATGTGTTGATAGTTTTATTATATCGAGCACAAGAATGATGCAACATGTCATAGATAATTTTGCTATAAAGGATTGCATGGATTAAGGACAAAATAATTTCAATTCAGTTATGTATATAAAACCAAAGCAACCAGAAAACCATTGCTTAGATTCACATGTTTCTTATATCGATGATCCAACCACATTTCATAGCTTGATAAATGATTTTAGTGTAAAAAGGGTACAATTATTACATAAATATATAACTCTTGCAAATGAAAAGAGAATTGTGTATGGTTATATTAAATTTGCACATCCAAGAGATATTTTTTGTTAAATTCCAATCCTAATAGATGAAAATGAATTGGAAATTTACATAAGGTACATTCTACAACATTGTGAGACTTGTAACATAGAAGTAACTGAATCTTGTATCATTAGATGGACTTATAACAAGATAATAGAAATTGAAGGTAGATCAATCAATTTCCCATACATGAAACCAAAGGATAAATAAATTAGAAATGTTTGGTAAGTAGTGGATACTAAATTTATTCATTGCATAAAATTCTCAGAGCAGATGCATCCAAAAAATTAACTCATGCCTGCAACTATCCTGGCCAAAAATGATTGGAGCCAAACACTTCACTCAACCAAGTAGAATTTGATGCAAGTATAGATAGTGAGATTAGAAAGGTGTATGCTGAGAAATATGTGATAATATATGTCTTTAGTTAGGATTTTCATTTGAAATGATAAAATCAAGAAGGATAAAGTTTGATTCTATGAGAATGGATAAGAGGCAACATGTCTTAGATGCCATTTCTACTAGTTTATTTAAGAAAAATAAATAAACTACCATTTATTTTAAAGGTACCAAGATTTATTTATAATCTTGGATTAAAATATATGGATCAAAGAAAATTATATTTTTTGACATTCAAAATTGTCACAAAAATGGGGAACAAATTGTATTCCATGCATGGCAGTTTCGACAAAAGCCATAAAAGAAGTCAATGGTAGTTAAATATTTGTTTGAAAAATTAGTGGATGATTTTGCATATATTTCTCCAAAACTTACATGATAGGTAGATATAGATCGTGCATGAGGAAATGTTCAACATCTTCCAACATCTTTCACTTAATTATTTATGAGGTGCCATATCAATGCATAATTAGAAGATATGGAATGTGCAACCAACATCCCAGCCAAAATTCAATAAAATGTGGAGAAATAATTTTCATGATGTGACCATTACCTATTTTTATGACTTTGATAGGTGAAAAACATGTATCTTGTTAACTCAAAAAAATGCTTTGGGTCCCTATTTAGAGATCAGGTAAAGCACATCAATTAAGAATTCATGATGCAATCAAATCAAATACTTTCTGAAAGATAAATGTATTATGCACATAAATGAATGTCTGAGTAGTAACATAAATAATGTCTCAACATCATTCATGAAAAAGGTAGAATGCCAAAAAAACATTTGTGCCAAGGATAATGACAAAAAGAAAAATAGTTATTGACAAAATAATAGAGTTGTCAATGGCATGGATTATTACACATGGTAATGGTATAGGTGGATATGGACATTGTTTTTACCATATGTTCTTGGAGGGAGTAACTTTACTATCACCTCATTCAATAAGTGCTTGAAGGATATGTAAACAATAATTCTAGATACTTATGGATATTTACTATATAAACTTGGTTCTTCAAAATATCTATGTATGATGCACTTTTGTCTAGTAACTACTACCCTAAATGTAAGAAATACATAGATGAAGCATACTCAATTGGTGCCTTAAATAAATTTCCTTCTAGGTTATACCTTCAGCTACACAACTATTATAGGGTCAATAAGAACAGGTACTTTCTTCACATTTTTAATTGAAAATTATGTTTTAAAAAATACTTATATAATGTTTGATGATTACGTCTTCCATTCCCATAATAGTTCATCTATCGATTATGATTGTTTTTTAAAAATGAGTACAAGCACTCCCCTTTGTCTTCTTATGTGTCTCTTAAGTGATACATTTATATTACCCCATCTAAATTATTGAATAAACTATAATTATACCAAATATGGTCTACAACTCTAGCAAAGTTTTTCTCAAGATATACATACGCAGTATGCCTTGAATATCATAAAACAACATGTATTCATAACACATCAACTTCATTTTTTTTAGGGTGTCTCTTAAGAAAAAAAATTGATTTATTCCTTGTATATTATCAAAAAATGGTTTAGTAGTGCCATAATCATTTTTATTAAAAGTAGGGTATAATTTGAGAGATAAGTATAGATAAAAAAATAAAGGTGTTATTATAATAACATATTTTAATTTTTATTATACATGGGATAATACCAAGGTATCACTTGGGAGGTACCAATGGTTACAAAGTATATAGTTTCATTATCACTATGTTTTATGTGATAAATATCAAAGGATTAATACAAAATTATTTGGTTTGATATACCTAAGAACTCCAATAAAAATGACTGCATGTGGCATGTTATAATACCATTTACACACTACTTAACTTCCATTTCAGGTTTTTAAATAAGTAGCATACTATCCTACTACCCTTTCAGGTTTTTAATAGACTAGCTTAACCAAGAGGCCACACTTTACAGGTTTTCAACCAACTTGGCCCTGTTCCTAATGTTTATGGATATCTTACTAAACTATAAAATTTTATTAAACTACAAAACTTAAACTATGCATTTACCTACTGTAGATATGGTGTCAAAGTTTGTTTAGGTGGTTGTGTAGGTTTTGGCTACTCAGACTATGCCTTTTTATTTAGATTTCTCTTCTACAAATTTTTTTAGAGATCCTATGGTGGAATGAACTTAGGTTATTATATGATTTGTGCAATAACTGGTTCAACCTATGAGAGATCATGCTTGAGCATTTTCTAATTATCAAGTAATTTTTGAACCATGGTAAGCAAAATTCATAGTGGAATCTAAATTACCATCATATTTTTCACATATTCTTCTTATGCGATGGTAAGGAAGTCTCTGGCATTTGATATCTTAAGTTGGATGTCTGACATAATATCATCCAACCTACCAACAATCCTTTGGGATTGAATAGTTGTAAATGTGTTGTGCATTATCTCATTCTACAAGACCTAGAGCTTTTTCATCATTGTATCTATGGAGTCTAATAACTATTGAAGTGCACCGATCATTACTTCTCTAGTATCCATTTGATCACTCATTACATCTTTAGTTTTATCCATCGTTACAAACTCTAGTTTTACATTAGCCAAGGATTTGTCAAGGTGTTACCTCCCATCAAGCATTATTTAGTCCATCTACTTAACTTGATGTATGGTAGTATCTAGGATCTATACATATTCCTCTATTAGTTTTAAAATGGATTCCATTTCAGTGTGGATAGCCTTCCCTTGGGTGCATAGTTTGAGTGTTTTTTTGTGCTCACATAAACCTTTATTAGCTTGTTTAGTAATGCAATGATTTGTTTATCCTCAGACATTACTTGATCACTAAGGACTTTCATAACCAGAGTAGGATAAGTAGCATTGATGAGCTAACAATCCTTAGCCATTTGATTTTATGCTTATGTTTTCTCCTCATGTAGCTAAAAAACTTTCTATTCCAAGTATGAAGCCTTTTGCACAATGGATTCTATGAATGCATATGTTCCTTAAATTTTCTTGGACAATGATAGTTTTGAAACATCCAAAGATGTATCCATAAAATTGGGATCAAACACGATGGATGTGGCTATGACTATGGCAATATTTGGCATAATTTGAGCTAATGAAAGTAAGAAAGTTGTGTGATGAGATGATGTGGTGACATCCCACAACCATTGCATAGATGGATAAGACTTTGAGAGTGAAGTTTCCTCTTGTACACATGATTGTGTCACATCCTTTTGGGATGTTACATATTCTATGCCTCTTTTTATATTTTATTTTATTGAGCAGCTTATTCGCATGCACCTTGAGTTGAATACCATTGTCCAACTTAATTACCGATGCATGCTACCCTAAATATTGGATGACATACCATGGAATTTGAGGGTGCAACCTAATAAAATCTAGATCCTTAATCCACCATATGTTAAACCACCCTAGTTTCTCATAATATTGCCCTATCTTTATCTATGTGATGTCTACGAGGGTAGTAGCATGCCAAAAGTGCATAGTAACATTTACTAGTTCTATCAGGGACTTATATTGTGTGAATCATAATAATAAAACCAAAAATTGATATTGGAATCTTTTTGAGCTACCTTAAAGTAAATTCTCAATATTATTGGTAAGCTCAAATGTGAAAAACTTAAGATAATTAAAGTTCTCATTCAGGTGTATCATACGATAGACAATGTCAATTATTACTTTTGTTGCCTAATTTACTTGTTTTGTTGTCTACTAAAACCTCTTTATTATACACTCTATCGTAATGTGCACTACAACATCCTCAATGGAGTCAATTGGGGTTATTATACCTATCTTAATGGGAAAACTCTCCCAAATAAATGAATTAATTGGCAGTGCGGTGGATTTATATGGTAATAATAATTTTCCATGATTCAAGAGGCATGTGACTCTCTCCATGGTCTACTCATTGATCTAGATGGTGATACAGTGGGACAAATGAATATCCCATGGTTATATCTACTTAACAAGGAAATCATGACTTCATCCATTTCCCTGAATGTAGGTAACTTGATTAGCCTCTCTACATTGAAACCTTGAAGTGAATGTTGAAATGCAAAAGCTCTAGCTTGTGCACCTAGTTGTGTTTCTAGGGCAAAGAGAGTAGATTTGGCCATTTTCACAAAGTTGAAGGGATTTAGGTCATTGTATTTGGTTTGTCAAAGACCTATCCCAATCCTCATTTATTCTTTATGTGCATTTATGAGTAAGATCAACAATTGGATCCTATCCATGACTATACCTATAATCTATGTTGTTTGATTGCTTTATTCTACCAAAATCTAAGTCTCAATTTTTATACATAGGAGTATATAAAGAGTAGATAGTAGAATACTCTTATTGGCTGAAATGTGTAATGTTTTGGCATTATTCGTCCCCTTCATTTTATAGCTTTTGTCACCTAATTTTCTCTTTCCAATCTATTTAAATGTATTAATTGCCTATGCATGAGTGATCTTCCTCATATTTAAATGCATTGACTGTCTGTACATGAGTGTTTTTCCTCTTCCTGATGTTTTAGATACCTTGAAGGGTATTATGATACCTTCATGGTACCATTTTTTTGAGTGCTTAGGGTTGGGGCTAAGTCTATTAGTAAGAGCTAAAGATGAAATTGGTTGATTAAATACTTCATGAATTAGTCCACTTATTAGTAGAGTTCGAGACTTTGAATGTAAGGGACTATTGTGTTGAGGTGTGGGTAGAGGAATGTCAAATGGTGCCATATGTCTTGGTAATAAAAGTTAAGTTGAAGGATCAATCAACTTGAAGGCCCAAAAGGGTGCCATGTGTCCTAGTAAGGTGGTCAATATCCCTGAGGAACTCATCAAAGAGCCTGATGAGTCTAATAATTTGAAATATAACTTATTCCTAGAGAAAATTCTCTCTACTCCACTTAAGTAGGTATAAGTCCAAATTATTCAAAATGATCTGTGCATAGATGGTTTGAAATAGTCCTATTTATTTGGAATATATAAAAAATATTCTTAGAGAAAATTTTCTCCAGTCCACTTAATTGTGTATAATCCCAAGTTATTTGAAATAGTCCCAATTATTCAAAATGATATTTTCCCAAATGGTTTGAAATATTCCAATTTATTTGGAATATAGAAAAAATATTTCTTGAGAAAATATTCTCCACTCCACTTTAGTGGGTATAATTCCAAGTTATTTAAAATAATTAGATTTATTCAAAATGATCTATGTCTAAATGGTTTGAAACAATCCAATTGATTTGGAATATATAAAAATTATTTTTGGATAAACTATTCTCCACTCCACTGTAGTGGGTATAAGTCCAAATGGTTCAAAATAGTCCAATTTATTTGAAATGATCTATGCCCAAATGGTTTGAAACAGTCCAATTTATTTAGAACATAGAAAAAACATTTTTAGAGAAAACTTTATACACTCCACTTTAGTGGGTATAAGTCCAAATTATTTGAAATATTCCTTTTTATGAAATAAGTGTTTTATGAATTAATTTTCAATACAAATGGACTTGAAACTATATAATTAAATTAATGTGTAATAGAAATACTATTTCTATGAAAGGTCTATTTAGGTCTTGATTTTTGATGGTGGAAGCATCTAGCAGTGCTAAGTGGCAAGTCATATTGGAGGGGGAGGGAGGGAAGGTTATTATACAAAGTTTTTAAAATGATGGAAGACTTAGAATGGAGGGTGAATGTAATAGGGCAGGTCTACATTGAATCTTATTAATACATGAAAGTGTATCATAACGTGTTTAAAACACTTCTCATTTCTAGATTCATAGAATCTATTGCATGAGTTATTGGTTTTGATATTATTGATATTTGTGGTGGAGTAGTGGCCAAGCTATATAACTGTTTCAAAAAATAAATTGTAAGTGGTTGTTGGGAGTAACCGTAGTCTTAGAGATTTTGTGAAAGATGAAAGTAATCTAAACTAAGTCTAATTAATAATGATCAAAACCTAAATTCTAAACCCTAATATAACATAAATATTTACAATGAAAGCTAAACTACAGTGATTTGATCAAAATAAAGAGAAAATAAGAAAGGTAGAGTAGAAATAAGGATGTTACTGATCTTAAATCTAGACATATTGACAAAGCTTAAATTTCATCAAATACATGTAATTAAACCAACATATGACATAAAATTGCCAAAAGCATAGATCCTATCATATACTAGGCAAATATCTAAGGATATTTGAAACAATGCAAATAAGAAACCATTTTTAATTTAAATATTTACTTCCACATGAAAATTGCATTAACACATCTTCAAGAAAAGAAAGGAAAATGAAATAAATCTAAAATATTTCAATCAACCTATCATAAGCTCAAATTAACAAATCTGCATTAACATATGCACATCTAGAATTCATTAAAGCAATTCAAATCTGAACATCAAACAAAAAAATTGAGGAAGCAACCATGAAAGAAAACACACAAAAAATATGAGATAATCTTTGAAGAATTACCTTGCTTGCATTACTTGCTCCAAAATTTACACAAAGTTTTTTGATCTAAAAACTTCCTCCTCTTTACAAAGGATAATACCTCCTTTTATATAATACTTATGAGGTATGTCAGTTAATCACTATCAAATGATAATTGTGTTGTTCCCAAAATATGTCACTCATTTTTGGGACAACATATGAACTATTTTGGTCCTGCAGACCAAAATCCTCTCTTCCCTTCTCAAAAATTGTTCTGAGGATTCAAATTCTTCATTATTCAAGCTTTTTCAGTTATGGGACTAGCAGGTTCAATAGGTTCAATGACATCGGCAAGCTTAATGAGTTAAGTGCTTTGGCAAAAGTTCAAAGTTCAACCACTTTGGCAAGTTCAACAACTTCAAAAGACTTAACGAATAGAAGGAAGATTGAACCATTGAACCGTTGAACCTTGAACCAAAAAAAGGTTCAAAGTTTCAATGCGGTTGGTTCAAGCGGTCAATTGAATGAGTGAAACACAGTATTGAACCGTTGAACCATTGAACCATTCTTGGTTCAATCGGTCAGTTCAAAGGGGTTTCCCAAAGCTGAAAGGGCAAGTTCCCTTACGGAGGGTAGTGAATAAAATGTAGGTGCCCTTGAGGAGGGCAGGGAACATTTGCTCAAAGATCAAAGAGAAGGCCGAAATGGTAAGGTCTCCTTCAGACTTTTTATCTAAAGAAATTACCAAGTAAAGGAACCATAAGAATTACTTCAGAAATATTTTCCATAGAAGAATTTTGCAAAGGCAAAATCCTTCAGACAAAATGTTTGAAGGAATTCCTTCAGACATTTTGCCTAAAGGAATGATCAAAATCCTGATAGAAAAGTGGCTAAAGCAAGTAAATATTTCCTTCAGAAAGAATGTCCAAAGGAATTGAAGAAGCAGACTGCCCAAAGGACCCCGAAGGGCAGGTGCCCTTGCGGGGGGCTCTCGGCACCCAAAAAATGGACCTTTCTCAAAGACCTGAAGGGACACCTTCCCTTCAGGGTGTTCCAAAGACACTAAGCCGAAGGAATTTCAAGGCTTCAAAAGACTTAGCCAAAACAAAGGATTTTGAGAAAGAGATTGAACTGTTGAACCTTGAACTAAAATGGTTCAAAGGTTCAAAGAAAGCTCCAAGCAAAGGAAGGAAGCGGAAGATTCTAGAGACTAGTTCAAGGAGATGGTTCAACCAAAGAGCAAGAAAGTGATTGAACCAGGGAGGTGATGGAACCAAGGAATTAATAAAGACTATCTAAACCATTAAACTATTGAACCAATGAACTTTAAAAGGTTTAAAGGTTCATGGTTCAATATGGTTCAAACAACCAACAACCATTGATGTCCCCGTGGATGTCAAATTTAAGGTAATGGAATATCTATTAATTTTCAAATATAGTGCAGAACTTAAAGAATGAACCAAGCAACCAGATGAAGAAGATAGATTGAGAGCTCCAATTGTAGTAGGAAAGAAGAGAAGGCTACATAAGATATTGAAATATCTACAAGAGAGTTATTTTTAGTAGGTGAAACAGTTCACCAAGTAGTCATCTGAGCACACCAAATCAAGGACGTGGCCTATTTTTCTTTCATGAAGTAAAGTTAAAGTGGACAGCTGTGAAAATAAGAAGGAAAGGACAAGGTGACCTATACTTTGGAGGAGACACATGAGATAAATTAGCATGCCACAGTTAAGACCGATGCATTTTTCCAAGCATGGCCCCTTGATAGAACTAAAAATGCATTCAAGGCATTAAATGCAGCATGGGCCATTTCATAGAACAAAGTGCCAAGATTTTCTTTGCTGCCATATATTGTAATCTTTTGTTTTATGTAAAGGAGATCTCTCCATTATAGAAGCAAAAAACTCTACCCAAATTGAAAGACGATTACTGAGACTTTGAGCTCAAATTTTTGATCATATTTCTTTATCTGAATGAGAAAGTAAGTTACCTTCAGACTTTGTGTTGTTATAGTTTGTGTTATTTTAGGAAATTTTTCTTATGTCTATTTCCTAAGAGCATTCTTATTTATTTAATTTAACAATCAGAACTAGTGAAAGTAATTAGGAAGGTGTCCTGAAGCCAATTGTGGAAAGACTTTATGCTATCACAATTGTGTTTTTAGTTTCTTTCTATGTAAAGGATCTTGGGATGACTTTGTGCCCCCATTATCCTTTGTATTTCACTCTTTGGGTAGTTGAGGTGGAGACTTTGTGTTGCACCTCATTCTACTGGTTATTGCACCCTTGTTACCTATTGGTTACCCACCAGAAAGAACTCTTGCGCCCTACTGCAAGACCACTTCTGAAAGAAGAGAAGTGCCTTTAGTATTATCAATAGGATTTCTCCTTTGTCTATGAACATCATCTCTGAATAAAGAGAGATGGATGGTGTAGTCCTACCCCTAATTGTTATTTTTTACTTATATATATAGTATATAGCTCCTTATATTTATATGGAACCTCCCCTTGATGAGAGGAGAGATTTTTCCCCTTTTGATGTGGTAAACCTGCACATCTGGATGACCAATCTCCCTATGTTATGATTGAAATCACCTATTTTACTCATCAGTTACCTGGTGACAAAATATTCACCCAACAATTTTTTGGCGACTCTGCTAGGGAAGAGCATGTAGTTTGAAGCCTCAAGCTTCAAGCTGAAGTAGGGTCAGTTCTTTCCCATTTTTATTCTACAATCTGGCAACTCCATGCTATACTAGAAGCTAGAGAACCCATGGTGTTGTTGACCCTATTTTTGAGTTGGTGCAATAAGGCAATTTTGATTTGTTCCCTCCCCAACTTCAAGTTTAATGACCCAAGAGTGTTCCTCCTACCCGTACCAGGTCACCAACACAAGGTAGAGCTTCTTTTTCTACTATTAGCCAAGATTTACCTATACATACTCCACCCAAATTTATTATCCTCCTTTTCCATAATCAAATCATGGCGATTCAAGGCCCCTGGGGTAACTCTTTTGGCCCACTCAATTTAACTCCACCTCTACATGAGCTATCACATAGTTTAAGGAAGAATTTCCCCAAATTCTTTGGTGATGGGAGAGTTCATCCTAATGAACATGTTGCAGCCTTCAGCATAGCCTATGGCATGAAAGGTATGAAATATGAAGATATAGCAGTTAGGTTGTTTATGGAAACATTGCAAGGTGCTGCTGTAGACTAGTTTTACCATCTTTAGGCTCGATTAGTGACTGACTGGGACACTCACAAAGCTAAGTTTGAAGCAAGGTTCAAGCCTACAAAAGATGTGCATGCCCTGCTAGCCTAGCTCACATAGATAAAGAAAGAACCTCATGAACCTATGAGGGACTTCATTGGCCAAATTTGACAAGTTGAGGAATAGGATTCCTACAATTGCTCAGCCAATAGTAGAGAATCTCAAATGCTTCTTCATAAACTCTCAACTACCTGAAGTGAGTTTTCTACTAAGACAAGCTGGCCACATAGACCTTGTTGCTGCTCAGAATTTGGCCACTGAGGTGGAAGATGATCTCATCTTGGCGGGGAAGATTAGGAGAGAACCTAATAGAGGTAAACCTTTTTCATCCTCTGAATATCCACCTACATGCACCACTGATCCAATAGTGTAGAAGCTAGAAAATGAGTTGCTAGCTCTTAGAAAGAAACTGGTGTAGGGGATGTCATCCGCCCCTTCATACATAGATATACCAAGGAGGACATTCCCCAATCAGTCATATCAAGGCAATGCTGCTAGGAATCAAGTATAGATAAATCATCTTCCTCCCCCATGGGAGAATCTTGCCATTGAAGCACCTCCAACCAATTCGGCAGTTGGATATCTTGAAGCAGAATCAAATTTCTCCTTCTAGCCTGAGATGAACCTAGAAGATGACGCTAATCTCTTCACAAAGGGAGAAGAAGAATTAGTTGGTGACTCTAACATTGGTTTTTTGAATTACCAAGATGAACCCAAAAGTGAAGGTAAAATGGTTGATGGAACATATGTTATATTCACCTGATCTAAGAATCAGTCAGCCTAGCAAGTTGATAAAGAAAAAATAGAGGAGTGACCTCAACCAACAATTTCAATTGCTAAGCGGGGAACCACTCTGCCTTTCCAGCCATAAGACCCAGTGATTACAAGAAAGGTAAGTACATCAAACATCCCTACACCTTCTACTTCAAATTCATAGACCAGTCCTCCCCCTCCCAAAAACTAAAAGGATGAACTTCCATCCTCTCTTCCTAATTCATTTTAGACATTTGATATAATTGGCCATATAAAGAAAACCAAAATTCAAATGTCTAAATTTGAATTCATGTAGTCCAACCCTGAGTAGTTAGATAAATTGGTTTAATGTGTAAAGAACTAAGCCATCCCTGTAGGACAAGGTATTTTGAAGGTAACTCATGATCCCCCCAAGAATACATCCACCAAGAATAATATTGTCATTACTCCTCTTGTTGCTCCTGAGAGGACTAAACCATTTTATGTCTCCCTGCTAATAAATGGACACCAACTGAATAATTACATCATAGATTCTAGTGCATATGACAATGCCATGCCTGATAAAGTCACAGAATCCCTTGGTGTCACACTAACCAAGACATTTGAGAGATGTTTCTCCATGGAGAACAAACAAGTACCATTGCTGAGACAAATCAAGGATGCCCAATTTGCATTTGCAACATTCCCAGACAAGAGAATCAAGATGACTATCCTGGTGGCCAACGTCCCAGCATCATACGGCATCCTTCTTGGGTGAAATTTTTACAAAGATGTTGGTGGTGAATTAAGCATGGACCTGTCTGAGACAAGGATCTCAGTCAAAGGCATTATGCAGAGATTTCTCCCTGAGAAGGAAGCAAAATATGTGGTCACTCAAACATCAGTGCTCAAAGCTCAAATTCTATTTGAGTCTTTAGACATGGGTAATTACTTCTTATCCATGGAAGAAGCTCATGAGGTGGTTGATAAAGCTCCTGAAGGTGAAAATATAAAAATTGGTTTAGACGAAATAGCAAAAGATAGGATGGAGTGTAATGTAAATGTAAAAGAATCTCCCCCTCCAAATGAAGAAGGATCTAAGGAAAAATCAGTGTCTAATGAGGTATGGATTTTAGAATTTGATGGCAGCTACTCCTCTATCAGTTTAAGAGCTAGGATTGTGTTGATATCTCCTTAAGGAGATATTTTTCCTTCTTCATATTGCAGTTCAACAACATAGCTGAGTATGAATCTCTATTGCTTGGACTGAAGGCTGCTCGAGATAAAGGCATCAAACTCCTTCATGCCAAAGGAGATGTTAAACTAGTGGTTTGTCAGGTAAGGAACCTGTATCAAACCAAAAATGAGATATTGTGCCACTATCACAATCTAGTCTAGGATCAAATTGAAAGCTTTAATGCTTTCAGCATCTCTACCATACCCAAGGAATTCAATGACCGAACTGATGCACTAGCTATTTCAGTAACTCTCTTGGTTCCTCACCCTAATTTTAAGGGAGACAGGTACATTATTGAACTAGTCTTTTAACCAAGTGTGCTTGCCAGTGCCAATCATTGGCAAGTGTTCAATAGTGACAACCAAATCATTGTCTTTCTGGAGCAAAAATATAGCTTTGAATAGCTTCATTTCAAAGGTAGTGAGCCTCATAAGCTTGAACCAGCCCCTGAATCAAGTGCAAATGCAGGTGAAAAATTCTTGCAACTTAAAGGAAATAAAATCCCAAAAGGCCTGGTTTCCCTTAAGAAGCTATTTGATAAACATGACAAGTTCATCAAATAGTGACAAATGGTTTCAAGCTCCTCCCAAGAGTCTGATCAAATAAATATGGGTACCAAAGAAAATCCCAAGATGGTGAACATTGGGAAGTGCTACACTCAGGAAGAGAAGTTTAAGTTCACTACTCTACTTCACCAGTACATAGATGTTTTGGCATACTCCTATGATGATCTGAAGTCACTTAGGCTTGAAGAAAATTTCCATGAGATTCCTCTCAAGAGTGATTCATTACCTTACAAGCAAAAATCTAGGTAGTATATTCTAAAGATATTAGGTACTATTCTGTCTAAAATATAAAAAATGTTGAATGCTAGGATAATTTTCCCAATCCATCATTCCACATAGATTTCCAACATAGTACCTGTGAGGAAGAAGAATGGTGAAATTTGCCTTTGTGTGGACTTCAAAAATTTAAATCAGTCATCCTTAAAGGATAACTATCCTCTACCCATCATGGATCAGGTCCTTCAGACAGTGACTGGTTTAGAAATGTTATCAATGCTAGACATCTTCTCAAGGTACAATCAAGTTGAAGTTGGTAAAGCAGACCAGCATAAGATTGCCTTCACCACACCTTGGGGCACCTTTGCCTATCGAAGAATGCCATTTGGCTTGATAAATGCTGGTGCCACTTTTTAGAGAGCAATGGACCTTGCTTTCAAAGATGAAATGGGTAAGTTCATTATAGTGTATCTAGATGATTTACTAGTCTTTTCCAAGCATCATCCTAATCATGTGCACCATTTACAAAAAGTGCTAGAATGATGCCACTAGAATGGCATTTTTCTAAATCCCAAGAAGTCTATTTTTAGAGTAATAGAAGGGAAACTTCTCAGGCACATTGTATCTTGAGAAGGCATAAAGATTGACTCAGATAGAGTCAAGTCCATCTAGGAACTTACTCTACCCCTAAGTAAGACTGCAGTTCACTCTTTCTTTGGAAAGGTGAATTTTTTACGAAGGTTCATCCCTGAGTTCACTAAGAAGACTTGACACATTGTGGACATGATGAAGGGCAAAGCCACTTTCTGATAGAATACAAAAGGCAAGTCAGCATTTGAGAACATCAAGATAGATATTGCCCATGCCCCAATTCTAGTTTGTTCAGATTATACCAAGGATTTCACAATGTAAAGTTATGCTTATGAGTACACACTTTTAGTGATTCTGGTTTAATAGAACTAAGAAGGTGTTGAATCTCTCATTTCTTTCATGAGCTGTCCTCTCAAGGCTCATGAGCTAAAGTACTCAAACATGGAGAAGCCCTGGTTCCACTTTTACATCCTAAATTCACACATTACTGCCCTGGTTCCTAATACCACAGTCAAATCCATATTAACTTAGCAGGAGTTTGAAACAAAAAGAGGTAATTAGATTGCTAAAATCTAAGAGTTTGATCTAGTCATCAAACCAACGAAGCTGGTGCGGGGAAGGGGCCTATGCCAATTGATTACTAAAAATAGACCAAAAGAAATAAAGCATGGAGAAGAAGAAATTGAAGACATGCCAACAGTCCTCTTTGTCTCTACCACGAATGAGTGGTATTCAAGTATTGCTCATTTCTTTACTTATGGTGAGTGTCTTGCTCACCTGTCTTGTAAGAAAAGGAGGACTGTCAAGTTAAAATCTATCAATTTTATTCTATGGGAAAATAGCCTATATAAGAGGAACCTTGATGGAGTGTTCCTTCACTGTGTGGATAAAGAGCAGCAGAGCCAACTTTTGAAGTCCTTCCATAATCTGGCCTATGGAGGACATTTTTATACTCCTATAATTACCCATAAGATTCTATGAGCCAGGTATTACTAGCCTACTCTATTTTAAGATGCATACAAATAGGTACAAAGATGTGAACTATGCCAACAGTTCATTAGAAGACCCAAATTAGCTACTCTGTCTCTTAAGCCAGTGGTGATAGAAGAGCCATTTCAGCAATGGGGAATTGATTTCATTGGTGTTGTAAATCCATCTTCAAGTGTTGGGCATGATTATGTCCTCACAGCCACAGATTACTTCACCAAGTGGGTGGAAGCTATTCCAACCAAGCATGCTACTTCAGAAGTAATGTGTAATTTCCTCAAAGAGAACATCATTTCTAGGTTTGGGGTCCCAACCAAGATTGTCACAGATAATGCAGCTTGTTTCTCTTCCTAGGAGATTACTCAGTTCTATTTTTACTATGAGATTACTCTCTCCCACTATTTTGATAATTTTTCACAAGGGAATGGCGAAGTTGAATCAAACAACAAGAACCTAGTGACTATCATCAAGAAGTTGGTAGATGAAAACCAATGAACATGGCATAAAGCATTGGTTGATGCTCTATGGGAAGATAGAATTACACCCAAGAGGGAAATTGGTATGTCACCTTTCCAACTTCTTTATGGTCTCAATGCTGAGATACCAATCACCCTAGAATTGCCAGCATTGAAATTGGCTAAGGCAGTCGAAGATCAGACATATAAAAGCTCCATTGATAAGAGGATCATGTGCTTGATTAAGCTAGATGAGAAGCAAACTATGGTGGTAGACCAAATTGCTATGTATCAAATTTTGGTGAAGAAGCTCTTCAACCAGAAAGCAAAAAAATATGATTTATAGATTAGAGATCAAGTCCTGTTATGGGACAAGAGAAGAGAACCAAAGGGAATGCATGGGAAATTTGATTCCCTTTAGAGAGGCTCATTTACTATCTAGCATCTCAATGGTGAAAATAGTATCTTATTGAAGTATCAAGATGACACACCCTTTTCTCTACCTCACAATGGGTAGCATCTGAAGGACTTCAATTTTTAAAGTATTAGATAAGATCATCTATACATATGTATATTTTTATAGTCTTTAGTTCTAATTTATGCTTTTCATTTTCATTTTTGGCACCTTTCTTTTTTGGGAAGCATGAATTCATAGCCCAATGGCATACTTAAAGGCACTAGAGATTCTAGTTTCTACTTCCTCAGTTGTTCCAAGTTTTCAACTGAAGAAAGTTCCCCAACTAGAGCCAGCTATTGTTCCCAAAATTTGTCACTCATTTTTGGGACAACATATGAATTATTTTGGTCCTACAGGCCAAAATCCTCTCTTCCCTTCTCAAAAATTGTTTTGAGCATTCAAATCCTTCATTATTCAAACTTTTTTAGTTAAGGGACTAGCAGGTTCAACGATGTCGGCAAGCTTAAAGAGTTAAGCACTTTAGAAAAAGTTCAAAGTTCAACCGCTTTGGCAAGTTCAATAGCTTCAAAAGACTTAATGAAAAGAAGGAAGATTAAACCGTTGAACCTTGAACCAAAAAATGTTCAAAGGTTCAAAGGTTAAAAGGTTCAACACAGTTGGTTCAAAGTGATTGGTTCAAGCAGTCAATTGAATGAGTGAAACACAGTATTAAACCATTGAACCGTTGAACCATTCTTGGTTCAATCGATCAGTTCAATTGGTCAGTTCAAAGGGGTTCCCCAAAGCTGAAAGGGCAAGTGCCCTTGCAGAGGGCAGTGAACAAAAGGCAGGTGCCCTTGTGAAGGGTAGGGAACATTTGCTCAAAGATCAAAGAGAAGGTCGAAATGGTAAGGTTTCCTTCAGACTTTTTGTTTGAAGAAATTACCAAGTAAAGGAACCAAAAGAATTCCTTCAGAAATATTTTCTACAAAAGAATTTTTCAAAGGCAAAATCCTTCAGACAAAATGTCCAAAGGAATTCTTTCAGACATTTTGCCCGAAGGAATGATCAAAAGCCCAATGGAAAAGTGGCTAAGGAAAGTAAAGATTTCCTTCATAAATTTTGTCTGAAGGAATTAAAGAAGCAGACTACCTGAAGGACCCCGAAGGGTAGGTGCCCTTGCGGGGGGCTCTCGGCACCTAGAAAATGGACCTTTCTCAAAGACCTGAAGGGACACATTCCCTTTAGAGTGTTCCAAAGACACTAAGCTGAAGGAATTTCAAGGCTTCAAAAGACAGCCAAAATAAAGGATTCTGAGAAAGAGATTGAACCGTTGAATCTTAAACCAAAATGGTTTAAAGGTTCAAAGAAAGCTCCAAGCAAAGGAAGGAAGCGAAAGATTCTAGAGACTAGTTCAAAGAGATAGTTCAACCAAAGAGCAAGAAAGTGATTGAACCAGAGAGGTGATGGAACCAAGGAACTGATAAAGACCGTTTGAACCATTGAACTATTGAACGAATTAACTTTCAAACGTTTAAAGGTTCATGGTTCAATTGGTTCAAACAACCATCAACCATTGACGTCACCATGGATGTCAAATTTAAGGTAATGGAATATTTGTTAATTTTTAAATATAGCATGGCACTTAAAGAATGAACCAAGTGACCAACTAAAGAAGATAGCCCAAGAGCTCCAATTTTAGTAGGAAAGAAGAGAAGGCTATAGAAGATATTGAAATATCTACAAGAGAGTTATTTTTAGTAGGTGAAACAGTTCACCAAGTAGTCATCTGAGCACACCAAATCAAGGACGTAGCCTATTTTTATTCCATGAAGTAAAGGCAAAGTGGATAGCTGTGAAAATAAGAAGGAAAGGACTAGGTGACCTATACATTGGAGGAGACACATGAGATGAATTAGCACGCCACAGTTCAGACCTATGCATTATTCCAAGCATGGCCCCTTGACAAAAATAAAAATACATTCAAGGCATTAAATGTAGCATGGGCCATTTCATGGAACAAAGTGCCAAACCTTTCTTGGCTGCCATATATTTTAATCTCTTGTTTTATGCAAAGGAGATCGATCTCTCCATTATAGAAGCAAAAAACTTTGCCCAAATTGAAAGGCGATTACTGAGACTTTGAGCTCAAATTGTTGATCATATTTCTTTATCAGAATGAGAAAGCAAGTTACCTTTAGACTTTGTGCTGTTATAGCTTGTGTTACTTTAAGAAATTGTTATTATGTCCATTTCCTAAGAGCATTCTTGTTTATTTAATTTAACAAGCAGAACTAGTGGAAGTAATCAAGAAGGTGTCTTGAAGCTAATTGTGGAAAGACCTTGTGCTATCACAATTGTCTTCAGTGTGCTTTTAGTTTCTTTCTATGTAAAGGATCTTGGGATGACTTTGTGCCCCCATTATCCTTCGTATTTCACTCTTTTGGCAGTTGAGGTGGAGACTTTGTGTTGTACGTCATTCTGTTGGTTACTGTGCCCTTGTTACCTATTTGTTACCCACCAGAAAGAACTCCTGCACCCTGTTTTAAGACCACTTTTGAAAGAAGAGAAATGCCTTCAGTATTATCACCAAGATTTCTCCTTTGTTTGTGAACATCATATCTAAAAAAAGAGAGATGGATGGTGTAGTCCTACCCCTGAGTGTTATTTTCTACTTATATATATAGTATATAGCTCCTCATATTTATAGGGAACCTCCCCTTGATGAGAGAAGAGATTTGTCCCCTTTTGATGTGGTAAACTTGCACATCTGGCTGACCAATCTCCCTATGCTATGGTTGAAATCACCTATTTTACTCATCAGTTAGTTGGCAACAAAATATTCACCCAACAAATTGAACAAGTGTAAAGGATAATTATCTTTCTACAACAGTCTATAATTAGACAAGTGTTAAGGACATGTGTCTTTCTACAATATTCTATAACTAGTGACACTTTTCACATATGACTGACTTATAAGCAATGTGCATTAAAAATTGCACATGTTTTTACAAAATAAAATATTATTTCTAATGTTTTTCAAGGCTTTTAGTACAAAAGAATATACTAGTCAATTCAGTTGACTTTGAGACACCCCTGTTATTGTACCCTTTTGTCTTTGTTGTAGAATATTCATGGCCTTTTCATGTTGTGTATCAATTAGCTTGAGGTTGATGACTAGCTCCATGAATAATTCCTCTTCTTTCCACATAAACTCTTTGAAGTCTTTATCAACTCTATATAAGTCTTCTTTAATGCTTCTAGCAATGCTTATCTTCTCCTCTATTGATAGTATCATTTTCAAGATGCATTTATTATCTACCCTTGTAGTTTCCTAGATTTTGTTCTTCACCTCTTGGATGAATTGAGTATCCCTGTGTTAGAACTCCTCATCCGTTATCAAACCCATCAGAGTGAGTATGGTTGGATCTTTGATCAAGCTCCCTAGTACTTACACCATTTTATTCCCTAACTACTTGTAGTCATTTGAAATTTCCTCCATGCCTTTGGACCATGTATTTACATCCCTTATATTATCCAACAAGATAATAAGGGACATGTTCAAATGTGCTAGGCTAACCATTTTAAATTTAGGAATCTAGCCTTTTATCAATATCCTGATTAATTCTTTTACCTTATTCTATAAATTTTTCCATTGATTGACCTACTTCATAGCCATAGAGTGATGTTTTCTCACCACATATAGTTTGGATTCTATTATCTTCAAAGAACCAAATGTTTAATAAATATTTATTTCAAAGATATTAACAATTTTCCCTAGAACTTGATGGGATGGACTACTCTTCCAAGTTCTTATTTTTCTACTTTAGGCCTTTGATGGCATCTTACAACCTTTTTGCCTGAGATTGTGTGAATTCTAAGACATATTATTTAAAAATAGGATCCTACCCTGGTCTCTATCCTTTATTTTGAGTCAAGTGAGTCAAAGGCTCAACTTTTGATGCACTACCTCTTCACCACCTTCTATAATCAATATCTAAGTCACTCTTTGCAAGCCTGTAGTATCTAGATCATATCTAAATCCAACTAAAGATTTGGCCACATGTGAGACTATAACCTCTACTTGTAATTGGACTACTGACTGACTTGGAGTAGCCAATCTCTTAACTTCTTACTCTTGAAAGGCAATGATCCATGGCTTCAACTCTTGTTACATAGGTATTCTTTTAGTCTTCACCATAGCCCATGGATGTTAAGTAGGTAGATTTTATTTTTGAATGGTTCATAAATGAACCATTTAAGAATAGGTGGTCCATTTATGATGTTCTCTTCATTGAATAGATTAACATTCTCCAAAGGTGGTGTAATAGTCACTTTAGGTTTCTTATCTTTTGAGATAATGGCAATCTCATCTTTCCTCTTGGGAGGATCTATGACTATCAAGTCCAATTCTTTATCCTTTCCCCTTTTCTCTTTGGTTTCCTCAACCTTTGCCTCTGAATCTATCTCATATGTCATAAATATCATATTCAATGCATCTTCAATAGACTCCTAAGGATCTAGGGCTATCATATGAACCTCCTATTGAGGTAAATCCTACTCTATATTCTAGATGATTTAGGAGCTGATGAAATTAAAGTAAGCTCACCTAGTTTTCTCTTTTTAGGCCTATGTTTTACTTATGCATCTATTGAGGGAAGCTTAGAAGAATCAACATCAATTAGATGATACTACCTAGGTCCTATTTACCACCTGTCTTCCATTTTTTGTCTCTATTCAATCTGGACTCAGGTTTTATGTTGTGTTCCTTTAATATCCTGGCAACTTCATAAATTGAGGATGATTTAGTGTATATGAACTAAAATTAACTAGGTTTGTGTCCAAATGTTAGAATCAAAATACCCTTGATCCTCAAATGTTCTTTTACCTTTCCATATGGATCCCATTGCCTATGATCATCAATTTGTAGGTTGAAATACAACCTATGCTTTGAAGCAACCTCAATATGATCCCACTTCCTAAAAATAGTTTTACCAATTGTCATGGTAAAACTATGTAGGAGTCCCTTTCTTTTGGTCTTACAAATTCCATCAATCCCATTTAATAATTGATATGCCACATCTTGTTCTACTAATTTGTCAAGTACATGAATTGGTAATTTGAGAGGGGTCATTTGAGTTCCTTCATTATTATAATAGTACAATTAAGATACAACCATATGTCTCCCATTGTCTTAATTTATTTATTGATTAAAGGGATTATTCTCATCATAGGAATATGATTAATGGCTTTGGCCAATGTAAGGTAAACATAGTCATAAATAAATAGAATGTGGTCTCTATACTTATAGATGTACAATTTGGAATAGTAATGGGATATAGTCTAGGTGCCATTGGGTGACTATTCTCTTTGATTGAGGATCTTGGTGGTTACACATAAGGCATCTAATAAATAATACATCATGTACAATCTAGTTCTTTTCTTATTCTTGATAACATACATTTGTTTACTTAGAGAAATACTGATGATCTCACCTAATGGAGGAACTACCATTTCTTCAATGATGAAGTATATAATAGAAACCCATATTGGTTCTACATGAGAAGTATGTGTAAAACCATACAATTTTTCCATTATTATCATGACCATCCTAATTCCAAGTCTAAATTGACTCACTAGGATGTTTTTTACAGGATCTACAATGACCTGGTTACCTACTTCTAACCACTTTGCAATAATGTC
This sequence comes from Torreya grandis, assembly GCA_037957365.1. Taxonomy (NCBI): domain Eukaryota; kingdom Viridiplantae; phylum Streptophyta; class Pinopsida; order Cupressales; family Taxaceae; genus Torreya; species Torreya grandis. Next base: position 1,019,791 of record JARHVA010002492.1, on the reverse strand, counting down.
CATCATGGTGTGCTTCTTAACCCATGAATTAATGGAAGTTAGGTCTATATGGGGCCTATGAAACCTATAATAATATTGAAATACAATTATATATATATATATATATATATATATATATATATATATATATATATATATATATATAGTTTTACTAGATTCATGAACAATCATACCCTTTTCAATTCTAGTATCTTTGAAAATGGGACAAAGAATATCGATACAATGGATTACCTTGGGTTTAGCTACAATATAATAAAGTCCAGTTGTCTGGATGGTCATAATGTCATCATAGAGTCTCTTTTTTATGAGGATCTTCTCTTCTTCCTTGGTTATAACTCCCTCATTCTCAATTGTCTAGAATAGGCTCATGTAATTCTTATCTCCCATGTTTAATGAAATAGTTACAAATTTTTTGTCCTTGAAAAATCGACCTTCTACATCTAACGATAGATATAGCTCAACTATTTTCTTTAAAACATGTCCATGTGTCACCATTTCTATAATTCTAATTGAATTATCCCTTTGAAATTGATAATTCAACTCTTCTCAACTTAATACAGTGAATCCAGACATAGTTTAGGCTTTTCATACATTTTAGGGATTTTTGTAGGTTTATACAGAGATTTAATGGTGGAAAACAAGTTTTAAATATGTAATTTATGATGTAGATTCAATTTGGATCATGAATTGATACCTTCACATGCTTGGTTCCATAATATCTTCCAATATGATGTTTTCTGCCTATGTGGCATTGCCTTGTCATGCAGCTCATTTATTTTCTAAAATGTGACCATTGTATTTTTGGACATGTGTCATCACCTCATTAAAATTTTAAATTTAATTAAAATCACTCCATTGATCTCCATAGGAGTTTGATGGGCTTGAATTTCACCATAGTCATCAATCTTTGAACTGGGTTCATGAGACTATGCCACCTGGTAGTATTGCATGTTTTTTATGTACCTTGTAGATAGTCTCCATCACTTGAACAATATTTCACCACATGGTGGCATCATGTGAAATCTAGGATCTTTGACTCCTTAACTTGATTCACACTATTGATCTTTATTTATAGGATTGAATGTGTATCATTAATCTCGATTTAAGTGTTTAAACTTGCACCATTGATCTTTATCTACCTGGTTGAATGCATGTCATAAATCTACTAAATACATGATCAAATGTGTACCATTGATATATTCTTTATACCTCTGATTAAATATGGACCATTGATTTATATCTAGTTCACCATGATTGTAACACTTGTCATTATTGCATTCCTTCTCAAGATCTATTGACATGTTGACTATGTGTTCACGGTCGATTTACTTTTAAAAGAATGAATTCACTCTGTCAATCTTGATCTTGACTTGTTGAATTTGGGGAAACACCCACGTACCATTGATCTCTCTTTCGAGATTTTAATATTTTTCCACTTGGTGACACCACGTGTTTTCATACCTGTGAGTAATGAAATCAATGAAGTAAGGGTTTGGCATATATATACATATATATATATAAAGACCTAGGATAAATTTTAGACTAAGGTTTTAATGAATGAATAAATTCAATTAGAACTTAATAAAAAATTTAACAAGATCTAAAATGAAATAAATTGACCCATGGAAAAATATGAATTTATTTAATATAAACTTAGGCTAAAGAACATATACTAAGGTTTTTAAACATCATTAAATTTAGATTTAATAAATTGATTAGGGACCAAAAGTTATAAAGGGGTCAAATTTATCATTGAAGCATAAACCATGAACACTTGTTCATTTTAATGAAAACCCTTGGATCCTACAATATGGAAAGATATGAGTCAAATGTTTGCAACATTAGATAGAGTCAAAAAAGCTTATGTGCCAACATGCCAATGAAATCTAAATCAAAATATGATGTTCAATAATGTACTTTGATCAATTTGAATGTCAATTTATAGCATGATTTGGAAAACTAAACAAGGGTCCTCATTTTTTAGAAATGGGGGTATGTTGACCTCAAAAAATGACAACTTCTAGGAGAAACATTACAAAATGTTAAAACTCAGACACTCTTGGTTTAAAATAATAAACAGACCAATCATTCCACATGATCAAGTACCATTTTTTTAATCAATTCATGATTAAAACAATTTTTACAAATGTAGAATTAGATTCAAACATCAAAACTCAGTCATGTTTTGTGTGTGCTTTGATTCATTCACTAATTGCCATGAGATTTAGAAAACAACTTCCAAATTTCATGTCCTTAATCATTAACATAGACTTGTAGCATATTTAGATATTTATTATGAATCATGCTTTATGAAAATGGAAGGCTTGGGTTTTTCTTTAGTTTTAGCCAGGCATCTATAGCCCCAATAAAGATACCTTTGGCTCCACTCAAGGCCTTGCTCTACTACCAGCTAGGCATCCATAGCCCCAAAGGAGGTTATCAGAATCACCTTTGCTTAGAAAACTTTTAGATTTTCAATAAGGCTATTATTTTTTGCATTCTTCAAACGATTTTTAGCTTTTCAACAAAGGTTAGGAACTAGATTTAGCCAAGTTTTTATGATTTTTTTCAAATATTTTATTTTCAAATAATCATCTTTGGTTATAAACTTCAGCCTAGGCAATAATATTATTTAATTTCTAACATGACATTGCTCTAATAATTCAAAATTTCAATCAAAAATATGCAATCCTTATTATAACCAAACTTAAATCAAAACAAGATTTAAGATTTTTAGGGAATAATTAATCTATATATCAATCTTCACCAATTTCTCAAAATTATAACATTAAGCTCAGAATTTCCCAAATCTGTAACCAACCAATGTTTAAGATTCATACCTGCATTCTTTGTGTGAATTTATTTTGAGAATTTGGATGGGTAATGGAGCTTGAAAACTATCTTGAAAAGACTTATTGAAAGCCAAAGATCAAAATAAAAGAAAAAAAAACACAACAAGCAAACAAATATTCACAAACACTATTTCCAAACAAGAAACAAGAAATGAAACTAATCTAAATTTACCAACAGAAAATCTAACTAATCATAGAAACTTCATAATATTTCCTCCAGGATCAAATGGAAAGTTATTTAGTATACCATAGAATCTTGAAACATGATTGCTTCCTTTTGATGGCATCTTCTCACAAATAGGAACACTTATATGTTTATGTCTTTTGGATGATGTAGCCTAGCTTCCTATCTCCATTCTCAAGTACATGGACTAAATATATGGATCTAAGACCCAATTTTATTCTTCCCAAATTCTTATTTTTTATATTAAGAGTGCTAATTCCTCTTCATTCATAGACTGATCATGACTTGTCTCATTCTCATTTAATGATTGTATTGGCAACTTAGGTGGTATGCTTGGATTGATGTCTTTAGTTTGTTGAAAAGTATTCAAAATATGTTGTAATACATTAATAATTTTTTTTAATGAACAAATACAACAGTACCTTTTATAAGACATTCCCCAATATCCATAGGAGGTGGGGGTGGATTATCAATCTTTGCACCAAAATTCTCCAAGTAATCCAAAAAGGTCTCTTTATTATGATAAAATGAAAGAAAATGAAATTCATTTGCATTATTACCACTTGAAACATGTTTATCACATATGTCTGACCTTTTGATGGGTTCATATGAAATTTCTTGATCTGTTACACTTGCTTCATCTTCATCTTTTGTAAGAAATGACATCTCATTTATATAATCAAGCTCCAACTCATCTTGCTTTTGGATCTCCAGAATAGTATTACCCTCTTGAATTTTTTTAATTTAATTCAATAAATCATTGTATAACTTATGCCAATGATCATCTTCTTCAGTAATATTCTATATTTCAATAATAACTTTATATTAATTATCCTCATAACTACCTTATAAATAAAGATCAACTTGCACTTGATCTATATCAGATATTGTAATTTCTTGAGAAATCTCTTGCAACTCATCTTCTTCAATTTTTTGAGAAAGGATAGGCTCTTTCTCCATGATTGGTATAGGGGATTCCTAAAAATATTTAACAAAATGAGATATGTCCATAAATGTTACCTTAGATACTTGATTTTTTTCATGGGGCCCTTCATCTAGAATAACTATCAACTCTTCCCTCTGTATTATTTATTGGATAGCTTTCCATGAAGGAAAGGATTCTAACTTACTCAGTGGATGAGTCTTCTTTAGATACTATTGAGAAGCATGAATCTCCTCAGGAGTATCTTCAGGTTCATTCTCATATTGAAATGGAAAATTAAAGGTTTCCACCATACGAGTTGTTTCAAAACATTTGTGTGTCTCTAAAGATTCAAATATCCTTTCAGAATTACCTTTGTTAGGCACAATTTCAAATGTATCCAATTAATCTTGATGTGCATCAAAAGCATTACAAAATTCTACACAGTCTAACTCACCATGTTTTGAGGTATTTTGAACCCTGTAATAATTACTTAAAGCTACATCATAAATGTTTATTTTAGATGTGTTCTGAGCATCAAATGACTCATTATTATTATTTTTTAATTGTGAAACTTATTTATAGATTTGTTAAACTCCTGACAAGAATAATTTTTTTTAGAACTCTCTTCCCAATGTTACCTACTTGTTTTTGTAGTTGAAGAAAATTAATGCTCAATTTTTGAACCATTTTCAATATGGATTCATTTTCATTCTTAGGTTCCTCTGAATTATGTAATTGAGCACTATTATTAGTTATTATCACCATAGCTCCTTGATTTTGTGGATGGGATCCATTTTGAGGGTTATTTATCAATCCTAGATTTTGACCAAGATGATCATGACTCAAAAGTAACTAGTTTAAAATTGGAGTTTGATTCAAAGAAGGCATGTTCTGATTAGCATTTGGGATGACATTCAATGTAGGAAAATTAAGATTGATGTTAAGAATAACATATGCTAATTTACTTTGGGGTTACATTTGATCATTAATTTACACAGCTTCAGCATAGGCTAAGGCTAATGTATTTATGACTCCAACATATCTTTTCAAAAATGTAGAATTCATTAGATCTAAATCATCCTTATAAATTTATAAAGCTAAGGCTTCATTAGGTCTATAAGGGGCTATAGTTTTTCTATAAAGCTTATAAAATATAGCATTTAAAGATCTAAAGGTTTCATTTGAATCCCTCTTAATCATAGTGAATTATCGATAAAGGACACAAGGAATGATGGTCTTTCCAAACTAATCAATAACATAGTTGTTGAAATCATCCCAAATATTAATTTAATTATTAATAAGATTAAGAAACCAATCATATGCTATATCTCTAAAAGTAAAAGGAAACAATTTGAAAGCAACATCTTTATGAACCACATTTATCAATCTTAAGGTAGCTTTAAAAGACTTGATATGTTCTTTAGTAGTAACAACATTTGTAGGACTAAAAGAAGGTAAATGTTTCTCAAGAATTCTAGGTAATTCATGTACCTAACTAGGAATATTGATATAAGATCCATCCAACCAAACCATACCTTGATAAGTATTAAATAAAGGAGCAACAAGAATAGGTGAAGTAGGTTGAGATTTAGAAACCCTATGCTTACCTTTATCTACTTTTGCTTTCCTATGAATTTCCAAAGAAATAAGAGGTAGTCTTATCTTAGACCTTGACCTAGTCCTTATTATTGGTAGTTCCAACTTGTAAACTTTGAATCTTGTTCAAAATATGATGTATAAACCTTATCTTTGTAATGATTAAATTTATATGTTAAGCAAATTTTATACAAATTCATACAAATCTTTCAAATAACAATTATATTTAACCTAATTACCTTAAAGATACCTTAAAACTTGTAAATATGAGTGATATTTATACATCTAAGTTCAAATAAACATAAATTTGCAAAGAATCAACCAATCTCTAAACAAAATTACTATCACTAACCTCAAACATGCTAGATTTACAAAGCTTAAGCTATCTTTTCAATAATTTCTCATAAATATTTAAAGAATAGCTATATTTAGCTAAATAAGCCTAAAGACTTGTCTAAAACCATGAATATCAGTGATATTTACACAATTAAGCTAATAAGAACACAAATATGCAAAGGGTCAACTAATATTTGAACAAAATTAATTAAAATTAGCTAAGATATTTCAAATTCACAAAGCTTTAGCTCAGTCCCTCCTAGCACCAATTTCAATGCCTCTTAATGCATGAAAGTGTATCACAGGGTGTATATAGTGTTTTAAAAACTTCTCATTTATAGATTCATATAATCTATTACATGAGTTGTTGGTTTTGATGTTCCTAATATCTGTGGTGGAGTAATGACCAAGCTATATAACTATTTCACAAAATAAAATGTAAGTGGTTATTGGGAGTAACCATGTTATTATAGATTTTATGAAATTTGAAATTAATATGAACTAAGTATAATAAATAATGATCAAAAATTAAAGTTTAAACCCTAATCTAGCATGAATATTTACAATGAAAGATAAACTATAGTGATTTCATGAAAATAAATAAAAACTAAGAAGGGTATGGTAGAAATAAGGATGTTACTAATATTCAATCTAGACATATTGAAAAAGCTTAAATTTCATCAAATACATGCAATCAAACCACCACATGACATGAGATTTTCAAAAGCATAGATCCTATCATATACTAGATAAATATCTAAGGATATTTGAAACAATGCAAATAAGAAATTAGATTCAATTTAAATATTTACTTTCACATGAAAATTGAATTAGCACATCTTCAAAAAAGCAAGGAAAAATAAATAAATCTAAAATCTTTAATTCAGCCTATCATAAGATCAAATTAACAACTCTGCATTAATATATGCACATTTAGAATTTATTAAAGCAATTCAAATCTAAACATCAAACTAGAAATTTGAGGTAGCAACCATGAAAGCAAACACATAAACAAATATGAGACAATATTTGAAGAATTCCATTTCTTGCATTACTTGCTCCAAAATTTACACAAAATTTTTCTCTTAAAACTTCCTCCTCTTTGCAAATGATAATACCTCCTTGTATAGAATACTTATGATATATTTCAATTAATCACTATCAAATGATAATTGAACAAGTGTCAAGGACAATTATCTTTCTACAATATTCTAGAATTAGACAAGTGTTAAGGATAGGTGTCCTACAATATTATAGAACTAATGACACTTTTCACATATGACTAACCTATAAGCAATGTGCATTACAAATTTCACATGCTTTTACAAAATAGAATATTATTTCTAATGATTTACAAGGATTTTAGCACAAAAGAATATTCTAATCAATTTAGCTAACTTTGAGACACCCCTATTATTATAGCCTTTAATCTTTATTATAAAATCTTCTGGCCTTTTCATGTTGTGTATCAATTAGCTTGAGGTTGATGACTGGGTCTATGAACAATTCCTCTTCTTTCCTTGCTAGCTCTTTGAAGTCATTATCAACTTTGTGCAAAGCTTCTTTAATACTTCTAGCATTGCTTATCTTCTCCTCTATTGATAGTATCATTTCCAATATGTGTTTATTATCTACCCCTATAGTGCCCTAGATTTTATTCTTCACATATTGGATGAATTTAGTAGCCCTGTGTTGGAAATCCTCATTAGTTATGAAGCCCATAGGCCTGAGTATGGTTGGATCTTTGATCAAGATCCCTAGTACTTGTACCATTTTGTTCTCTAACTACTTGTAGTCATTTGAAAGTCCCTCCATGCTTTTGGACCATTTATTCACATCCCTTATCTTCTCTAACAATCAAGGCTATGTTAAAATGTGCTAGGATGTTTTAAATTCAAGAATCTAGCCTTCTGTCAATATCCTTATTAATTCTTTTACCTTATTCTCTGAAGTTTGTCATTTATTGACCTATTTTATATCCATGGACTGATACTTACTCACCACATCTAGTTTGATCTGATTGTCTTAAAAGAACCAAGTGTTTCATAAATAGTTTCTTCATAGCTATTAATAATGTTCCCTGGAATTGATAAGATGGATTGCTCTTCCAAGTTCTTCTTTTCTTGCTTTAGGCCTTTGATGGCAGCTTTCAACCTTTCTGGCTAATATTGTGGTAATTCTAGGACATTTTCTTCAAAAATATGATCCTCCCCTAGTCTTTATCATTTCTTTTGATCAAGTGAATCAAAGGCTCAAACTTTTGATGCACTACCTCTTCACCACCTTCCATAACCAATGTCTCGATCACTCTTTGCAAGCCTATAGTATCTGGATCATATTTGACCCCAACTAAATATTGGGACTAAGGTGAGATTCAAACATCTATTTGTGATTGGACTTTTTACTAAATTGGAGTAGCCAATCTCTTTGCTGCTTCTCGTTACAAGGTAATGATCCATAGATTCAACTCTTATTGCATAAGTATGCATGTATTCTTCACCATAGTCCATGGATGATAAGTGGGTACATTTTATAACCTTGGTTCATAAATGAAACATTCAAGAATAGATGGTCCATATATGATGTTATCTTCATTTAAAAAATTAACATTCTCCAAAGGTGGTGTAATAGTCACTTTAGGTCTCTTAGCTTTTGAGACAATGGTAGTCTCAACTTTCCTCTTGGGATGATCTATGACTATCAAGTCCAATAATTTATCCTTTCCCTTTTTCTCTTTGGTTTCTTGAACCTTTGCCTCTTCTACCTTTGAATCTATCTCACATGTCATAGATAGCATCCTCAATGCATATTCAATAGACTCATGAGGATCTAAGGTTGTCATATGAACCTCCTATTGAGGTGAATCCTAAAATATAGTTCTAGTTGATTTAGGAGATGATGAACTTGAAGCAAGCTCACCTAGTTTTCTCTTTTAGGCCTATGTTCTACTTATGTATTTAATGAGGGAAGCTTATAAGAATCAACATCAATTATATGATATTTCCTAGGTCTTATTTGCCACCTATCTTCCATTTTTTGGTCTTTATTCAATTTGGACTCAGGTTTTATGTTTTGTTCCTTTAATCTCCTAGAAACTTCATAGCTTGAAGATGCTTTAGTGTATATAAAGTCAAATGAACTAGGTTCATGTTCATATGTTATAGTCAAAATGCCCTTGATCATCAAATGTTCCTTTACCTTTCCATATGGATCCCATTGCCTATGATCATCAATCTATAGGTTGAAAGACAACCTATGATTTTAAGAAACCTCAATATGATCCCACTTCCTAAATTTTTTTTTACCAATTGTCATGGGAAAACTCTGTAGGAGTCCCTTTCTTTTGATCTTACAAATTCCATCAATCCCATTTGATATGCCACCTCTTGTTCTACTAATATGTTAGGTACATGAATTGGTAATTTGAGAGGGGTCATTTGATTTCCTTCAATTATTATAACAATGTAATTAGGATACAAACATATGTCTCCCATTGCCTTAATTGATTTCTTGATTAAAGGGCTTGTTCTCATTATAGGAATGCCATTAATGTATTCACTCATTACATGGTAAGCACAATCATAAATAAATTGAATGTGGTCTATATACTTATAGATATGTAATTTGTAATAGTACTAGGATACAGTCCGGGTGCCATTGGGTGATCATTCTCTTTGATTGGGGATGTTGGTTGTTGCACACAGGGCATATAATAGATAAGACATCATGTAGAATCCAATGTTTTTCTTATTCTTGATTCCATATATTTTTTTACTTAGGTAAATACTAATGATCTCACCTAATAGAGGAACTAAAACTTCTTCAATGATGAAGTATACAATAAGAACACATATGAGCTCTACATGAGTAGTACGTGAAAAATATATAACTTATTCAACATTGTCATGACTATCCTAATTCTAGGCCTAAATTAAATCACTGAGGTGTTTTTATAGGATCTATAATGATCTAGTTACCTACTACTAACCACTTTGCCAAAATGCTCATCATGGTGTGCTTCTTAGCCCATAAAATAATGGAAGTTAGATATATCTGAGGCCTAGGAAACTTATAATAAGATTCAAATGCAATAGGAGAGATATATGCAATTCTCTTAAGGCTATATTTATGAGCAATCGTACCCTTTTCAATTATAGCATCTTTGAAAATGGGACCAAGAATATCAATACAATGGAGTACCTTGGGTTTAGTTTCTGTATAATTAGATACAATCATATGGATGGCCAAAATGTCATCATAGAGTCTCTTTTTCAAGAGGATCTTCTCTTCTTCCTTGGTTATAACTCCTTAGGTCTCAATTGTCTAGAATAGGCTCATGCAATTCTTATCCCCTATCTTTAATAAAGTAGCTACAAATTTTGTGTCCTTGAAAGTTTAGCCTTCTATGTCTAATGATAGATATAGCTTAATTGCTTTCTTTGAAAAATGTCCATGCGTCACCATTGCATTAATTCTAATTGAATTATCCCTTTGCAATTGATAATTCAGCTCTTCTTGGCTCAAAATAGTGAATCCAGACATAGTTTAGGGATTTTCATATGTTTTAGGGCTTTCCATATGTTTTAGGTATCTTTGGAGGTTTATACAGAGATTTAATGGTGGCAAGAAAGTTTGAAATATGTTCTTTGGTGACTTAGATTAATTTTTTATCACGCATTTATACCTTCATGTGTTTGGTTCCATAAGAGCTTTTAATATGATGTGTTATATCTATGTGGCATCACCTTATCATGTAGCTCATTTATTTTATAAAATGTGATAGTTGTCTCCTTATACACATGTCATCACCTCATATAAATTTGAAATTTGATTAAACTCACTTTGTTGATCTCCATAAGAGTTTATTGGTCTTGACTTTCACTGTGGCTGTCAATCTTTAAACTGGGTTCATGAGATTGTGCCACTCTATTGATCTCACCACGTGGTAGATGTAGACACCGAAATCGTGTTTACCCCTTGGTCCTTTCTCCCCCTTTTAGTCCCCTTCGTCCACTTAACCACTCCTAATCCATGTTTTTCAACTCCTATTTTTGTCTTGCAGTTCGTCTAGAACAACCAACAAGACAAAAAGGGGCAAATGTAGACACCGAAATCGTGTCTACCCCTTGGTCCTTTCTCCCCCTTTTAGTCCCCTTCGTCCACTTAACCACTCCTAATCCATGTTTTATTAATTTGAAACAAATATCTTATTTTAAATTAATAAAATCCCTTTTCCCTCTCTCCCTTGCCACCTCACCACCCTTGGATACCCTTCTTGGATTCCTTTACTCGCCACATGGCTAATTTTAATGCTTGGACTCCCATTCCAACTTCTCCCCTTTAACCTCTCGCATCCATTTAGCCACCTTCGACCATTTCTTCCTCAGACTCGCTGACCTGGCAGTTGGGAAACGAACGGAAGGCTATTTTTAGCCTTTTTCTTGCCTTCCAGCCGCCGACGTCGGTCAACTATCGACCGACGTCGGTGATATTGCCGGCGTCAGCAGCGTTCATAATGATTTTTCACATCCGTTATCTCTTTTTTGCCTCTCTCTCACGAGGGACTCTTGAATCGATCAATCCGTCAATCTTTCTCTGCTCTCTCTTTTGATGTTAACTCTTTGGCTGCAGGTACACATCAAGCAACACTCTCTAGGGACTCTGCCTTTGTCAACAGCACCAACAACAGGGACTCTGCCTTCGTCAACAGTGCCAACAATAGGGACACCAGTCTGCAACACTCCTTCAAGCTAGTCACAGATAAGTACTTTCATTGTGTTTTCTAGTTATTTCCTTCTAAATATTATGAACTAGATTCAGCACTCCCTATCCCCAAACCAGACTAGACCCAAATCCTCATCTCCTAGTTTCCCTATTGGCCTCCTCTACCCTTCTATCCTTTTTTTACACTCTGTCCATTGCCTCTACAACTCTGCCCAAAACCTCTGCACAGACTATTAGCACAAACCAGACTCTCAGACCCAGACCCCTAGACCATTTAACCAAGCCCAAAACTCTGTCTCAGACCCATCCACACACCAAATCCTATCTAGAACTCATCCACAAGCTATTGCCCCGACCAACGCCGGTCACTTCCCCAACTGACGTCGACAGATTAATCGACGTCGGCATCCTTGACAACCGACGCCGATAGTACCACTGACGCCGACGACTGTGACCAGGCCGACAACATCTTCCAGGTAAGCTTTTGCTTCCATTTCTTTTTTGTCTTTATCATTTCCAGTCTTTTATCTTTCTGTCATTTATCAGACATTTTTTTAATATTAATTAGTGGGTTGACATTCCTCAAGCTTTTGCTTTTGGGATCAAGCTTTCGCTTGGCAACCCACCATCTCCTTATCTAATGCCTTCTCTGTTTCAGTCTCTTCTTCTTTGTAGGTGTCATTCCTCCATAGCCAAAGAGGAGTTCTCACTTTGTCTAGATAAATGGTGCGCATGACTATATCCAGGTACATATAAGCCTTGACCATTTCTTTAAGTTTCTCATTTTCTCTCTTTGAATGTGAAAGCAAAAATCTAGCGTAGAAACATTCTGGCACGCCCGGTGGGACCCTAGGGCCTTCCTTGGGTTCTTTCTTTCCTTCTTTTTTTTTTTTTTTAAATTTTATTTAGGTGCATTAGGTTTCTCCCTCTTCACCTCTTTCTTCTCTCTTCTAAACGACATCATAAGCAAGAATAAAAAGAACTTTTCTTTCTTTTCTTGCACTTCTAGACTAGTCAAAAATCATATTCTTCAACCCTTTCTCAACTTGTTTTCATTCCAACTTCACATTTCAACTTGGGGCTTAAAACACCTTGCATTCATTTCTATTTGCTTGCATTTCTTAGTCCACACTTAGTAATTAATAACCGCATATTGAATTAATCGTAGTCCACTTGATGTTACACAACCGAACCATGTGCACAAATCAAACATCAAACAATACCTGAGACAAGGCCCGACTAGGATTTCATCCCCCAGCGGATACCTTACCCCGTCCCGGATTTCCCGCTTGGATTTCACCACCAAGGGGAAAGCCCACTCCGTTCTCTGGCGGATGATAATCTCTAGGCAAGGTATATTTTGGCTAAGCGAGACCAGCTCATCACTGGGTTCGTGAAGTGAGGGGAGCTTGCTCCTTAGCACCAGGCCACGTACCGAACCTAACACAGACTTTTGAGCACCTAAACATACCTAAAACCATCCATAGACTACCTCTTCTAGGACCCTTCTTCCAGCCAACCTCCCAAACATCACTTTAAGGCATAAACCACAAGATTCTAAAAGTTGATTCTTAGGATTTAACGCTTAGTGTCTGCCTGTCTCCATTTATTTCTCTATTCTTATCTGCTTATTTGAGTTAGTGAGGATGCTCTTCTTCCTTTTTTTCCAAGAATCTTCAAATTCACTGAGTTTTTGGAAAACACAATCACCGGCATCGGTTTTGTCACCGACGTCGGCCTTCTGATATCACCGACATCGGTTTTTCAACTGAGGTTGGTCACTGTCACAGTCCTTTTTTTCAAAACAACAGCCTAGAACCCGACCCCTTTTTCTGCCAAAAACCACATTCTGAGTTTTTGAAACTGAGAAAACACAACTTTTGAAACCTGTCCCCCCTCTTTGCCTTGAATGGTTTTGACACGTAGTCAAACCAAGGCTCTTCTTGACCACGCGAGACATCAACCGCTTCCACCCTCCCCGTTCATAACCAGTCCTATAATGGAGTTCCACTCGGAGACTGAAAGAACTCCTACTCACCCAACCCCGACTCAAACTCCCATCGTCCCTGAAGGGGACCAAGATTTCGCACGATTCTTGGACCTCAACGTCAAAGCCCTCTAAAACTATCTCGCAAGAAACCAAATGCAGGACCTTTCAGTCGCAGCGGCAATGACATCGACGTCATCCACTACCCAACCCATAATGACTCAGCCTATTATCTTGACCAGTCACTCGACCATGGCCAATACACAAAGTTTGGCCTCTTCATCTATTTTCGAACCTGCCTCCATCGGTGTGTCATTACCCCCTCAACCGCACACAATTCAACCAAGTTTTACACCATACCAGAACTTAGTTGTCTCAACCTCACCCACTCTTGCACCCATACACGCGGGAGTGACAACCCATCCTTTTATTAGTGCCACCACTCAACCACCTGTGGTGGTATCTAGTCAACTTGTGTCCTCTAACTTCATGGCACGAGCCCCTCTGACCATGACATCTATCCCTATGACGTACTATCCATATGTTGTGCCTACACAAGCACAACCAAGTACGTCATATGCCTCTTCGACCACCTTCCAAGTACCTTACAACTTAGGGGGTGCCCCGCCTGTCAATCCATCAGCAGACGTCATCAAAATGCTGATGGATAAAATGTCCAGTCTTGAGACCTCTATCTTTGGTTCAAGCAATGCTCTGTCATATGAGCAAATTTGCAATGAGCCCATTCATCCTTCCATCCCTATCCGACCATACCCCAACCAGTGGGAACTCCCTAAATTTACTCACTTTCAGAGTAAGGAGGACCCACAACAATATCTTCGGGCATTCAGACATGCCTATTACCTCATTGCCCATGACGATGCGTTACTTTTGCGCACGTTCCCTATGTCTCTTTCTGGCCCTGCCCTTCACTGGTATAGCTCTCTTACCAGACATTCTATCTTTTCATTCGTTCAACTCACCAAATTATTTCTTGACCATTTCTCTATTAACATCACCAAACAAGTCTCAATCACAGACCTCTACTCCATCAGGTAATTTGACAACGAATCCATAGTTGATTTTGTTGCCCATTGGAGAAGCCTGATTAACCAGCTCTCCTTCTCCTTGCCTCAACTTGAGCTCATTGAGCTCTTTTCTCAAGCATGTGCTAGGCACATCTCTTCTACCTTACAGATCCAGACATTCCGCACTTTTGACGAAGCTTTCACCATGGCAAGAAAGCTTGAACTCTGTGCCATCGATGAAAATAAGGTCAAATTGTGTAATAACAACACAAAATCTAATGACCCTTCTTCGTTCAAACCTTCTTCTGCCCACTCCCAATCTAAGGGGTCGATAAACACTATCATCTTTAGACCATCATCTTCAACAATAACCAACCGACCATCATCTTCAACATTAGACTACATCAATAAACATTTTCAACGTCGATCCATACAGCGTCAATTCACTCCAATTGGGGAGTCATATGCCTCTGTCTTAAATAAACTCGTCAAGTAGGGGGTCCTCAATCTCCCTTCAATCCGACCACATCAATTCGACCCCTCAACACCTATCCCTGCATGGTACAGGGAGAACCACTTTTGCAACTATCACCGTGTCAAAGGCCATGACACGGACAATTGTCAAACCTTCAAAAACATCGTCCAGGACATGCTAGACAAGGGTGATCTCATCTTAGACAACCCAAACGCCCTGCCCAACCAAAACCTTGACATCTTCAAGCAACCCTTTCCTAATCACCCGCCTACTCAAAAAAATGCCCAAACCATGACCAATGACCCTCAAGACCATGATATACACACGGTCGACACTGTCTTTTCTCTTGTCTCTGACCAACCTCTTTCACAGGTGGAAGACCCTTCTTCCCCTATACCTCCTCCATAGGATGAAGAAATTTCTTCTCATATTAGTCCTCCATTGACCTTGCTCATATTGGAGGATGCTTTGATGGCACCCACACCGGCTGCCTCATCCTCGTCCTTTTTGTCATCAATGGGGGATCATACATTCCCCACACCTAGACCACACATCGAGACCATGACCATTCCTACGCTCTATCCAACTTCAGAGCCACACTCTCCTATTTCTTCTCCACCAAGAGAAGAACCAGCCTCTTCACCCATTTCGATCAAGGATGACCCAGTCACGATTTCCCCTTGCCCTTTGCCTGAGATTGCTACATCTCACTCGCCTCCGTCCACATCTGAACTCAAACCCAAATCTAATCTCACCTCGCATAATAGTGGCCCTCGCTCCAAACCAATGAAGGCCATTAAACCACACCGGAGGACTCCTCCCCCACCTTCATCATTACCTTCAATTTTGGGCCCGCATCCATCCACTTTAATAGGGGTACTTCCTACTCCTATACTTCACAGAGGCAAGTCGCCTCCATTAATCTCTCAACCCATAAGACATATATCTCTTCCAATCCATCGACCAACGCCTCCTAAACCAAAGTCACCAACCCTCACTACAACAAAACATCCAAACCCGTTAGCAGGTTCTTATGCCTTGCTGTTACGGCAATTATTGCAGTCCTCTTATATCAATCTACATTGTTGTGCCCTCAAGGTTGTCATTTGCCAATGCTTGGAGAAAGACACCCTTCTTCTCAACCACATTATCCAAAAACCTTCAACACCGCCCTACTCATCAACTCTCGGATCAAGACCATCTTGGTTCGACAACTCTAAATTATGTCATTATCACCACACTCCAGGACATGACACTGAGCGTTGTTGCACTCTTAAAGCTGTCATTCATCAACAATAGAGAAAGGATTTCCTTCTCATCAAGGATCCTCTTGACCACCCTTTCGACAAATCACAAACACCGGCCCATGCTTCTCACACCTTGTCACCTAAATCAGGATCTCCATGCCAGACTAGGGCCCTTTCGCTGCCTTTAACCCCCTTATCGACATCAACACAGTTAATCTAACCACCAAGCCTCAACCGACCTTAACCAATCTATCAAACATTCTCCCTAGCCGTTGGGGGAATTCAAATTTCATCCAAACCCCGACCAACCTTTCAACCCAGTCTCGACCACATATCATTCACTCTTTTAATCCTAGACCTCAACCAGACCGTCAACCCGACCTCGACCAAATATTCAAACCGCCCTCACTCGAACTTCGACCAAATATCAACCAACTTCTTCAACATCGACCCCAAACTTCAACCAAACATTGAACAACTCCTTCAACATCAATCAACATGTGACCAATTTGGAACGAAGCAAATGGGGCAAGTTTTCTCCCAATTGACTCGGACCTTACATCATAACACCAACATGGGTCAGGACTTTGTCAGAACCTGAGCCCTTTTATGTCTTACATCTTTGACCAATCCACTGTTAGTCAAGTAATTATTCATTTGACGTTTAACTTGAGCTTGATCCCTTGAGCACTCCCCGTCATTGTCCTTCCTATCTCCTTCAACCCTCAATCCTACCCCTTTTGACAAGCATGAATGCTTTGTCCTAATAAAAGGGAAACCCTCTAAACCTAGTCAAGTCCATGACCAAAAGTCTAGTCAACAAAACAATCAAATATATACAAAAATGAGATGCATAATCCAAGGTCATAAACTATAAATGTAGACTGCTCCCTCGAAGGATAGCTACATCATCATTGTTGTATTTACTAGACTGCTCCCTTGAAGGACAACTAGGCCCAAGTTATATCACAAACATAAAAAGCAGAATATAGACCACTCCCTCGAAGGATGGCTATGCATAAATTTTGCTACATACACAGCATTATCTCTGAGGCTTCCCGCATCGATCAGCTTCACAACATGACCACAAAGCAAGACAATATCCCATCACAGGCTTCCCGCATCGATTAGTCTGCATTCAAAAAAAAAAAAAAAACTGACTGACCAAACTTTAGAGTCATGGACTTGTCTATAGTCATTCTCGGGGCCACCTATAAAAGGGGCAAAGTTGTTCCTGCCAAAAAGGGTTCCCCCTTCCATCTCATTATCCAACCTATCACCCCTGCATACTCAAGGGATTTCGAGCTTACTTAACGTAAGGTGATTCGCTTACTTCTGTAGCACAACCACTGGTCAACGACGCAATGCATAAACAGGTCTTTTGTTCTAACAACCCTTACCTATGACCCCATTCTAGTCCTTGTCAATGAAAGAGTAATTCGCCTTTCGCTTTTGACACATCTTGGTCACACATCCAACCAACTCATTATCTATCCAACCAAACCCAAACCAAACCAATCAAACATTTTCAGACTATCGACACGACCTAGTCCATTTCACATAGTTTCTGTGGACAACAATACACATGGAAACTATCGACCAGACACAATTTATGTGAAGCATAAACCAATACTTGTTGAAGCATAAATAGACCTCAATTCATTTTTAGCATACATCCATCATGACTATGGAAAATTGCTAGGGATGAAAGACCTCTTGACCAATGTTGCAGAATACACCATCACACAATATGAAAAAGGCTGCAACATCATCTTCCCCTCATCATTCATCATGACCAAGACCAATCTATCGACCCCTTTGATCACCTGTCTACCACTTTGACTCTTTGTCTGAACTACATTGGTCTAAGGCCCCTTCCAATCTGGGCTATGTAGGCAGCACTCAGATGACACGACGTCTTCTGGGGTTAGCTCAACCACCCTCTATTTATTTGTCTCTCTGATGGACAAACATTCTCTTCTTTGACCATGACCTCGACCTCGACCAAGACCAATTTCATCCCTTTGACCCTTCCTCCCTTCTAGGGAGAACTACATTGGCCTGAGGCCCTTCACACAGGGGCTATGTAGGCAGCACTCAGTGTTCTGAGGTTAGCTCAGCCACTTCCTTCATCCATCCATCCACCTTGACCAATGACCATTGGAGATCATGCCTATCTCCTCCAACTATGACCACTTCCAACGCAATTTTGCCTTGGTTATTTTTGCATGTATGCTACCTCACGACTGGTTAGCAAAATTGTGCGCAGACTATTTTTGACCCCCACAAGTATAGGATCGCAAGCTGGTTGATCCGCACTACTTGTGGCATTTTCGTGTTTTTGGGAGCACTTCCTGAGCCTAGGATACCTAGAACATGATGACCATTTGGAGCTTCAGCTTAGATTGAATAACCCAATTAGCAGACGACTAAATGCTGGGGCCCAGTTATTTTGATTTTGGCACTCTTCGACCCTCGACCTATGACAATTTGACCTGACCATCCCATGAAGTGGTGTACGTGCAATCACAACTATTACAGCGTTCTCACTCTATCTTCACCATCTTCATACACTCTTTATCAAATCAGCACCTGATTTCAGGTTCCCTTCCCTCAACTCCTTCTTTGAGGGGGAATACCTCATCCATAATCAGGGCAACCCAACCCTCTTGTTTTTGTCTTGCAGTTCACTTGAACAACCAACAAGACGAAATCAACTTTATCCTATACCTGGGGCAATCAACTCCTATTTTTGTCTTGCAGTTCGTCTAGAACAACCAACAAGACAAAACGGGGCAAATGTAGACACCGAAATCGTGTCTACCCCTTGGTCCTTTCTCCACCTTTTAGTCCCCTTCGTCCACTTAACCACTCCTAATCCATGTTTTTCAACTCATGTTTTTGTCTTGTAGTTCATCTAGAACAACCAACAAGACAAAAAGGGGAAAATGTAGACACCGAAATCGTGTCTACCCCTTGGTCCTTTCTCCCCCTTTTAGTCCCCTTCATCCACTTAACCACTCCTAATCCATGTTTTATTAATTTGAAACAAATATCTTATTTTAAATTAATAAAATCCCTTTTCCCTCTCTCCCTTGCCACCTCACCACCCTTGGATACCCTTCTTGGATTCCTTTACTCCCCACCTGGCTAATTTTAATGCTTGGACCTCTCGCGTCCATTTAGCCACCTTCGACCATTTCTTCCTCAGACTCACTGACCCGGCAGTTGGGAAATGGACGAAAGACTATTTTTAGCCTTTTTCCTGCCTTCCAGCCGCCGACGTCGATCAACTGTCGACCGACGTCGGTGATATTGATGGCGTCGGTAGCGTTCATAACAGTTTTTTGCATCCATTATCTCTTTTTCGCCTCTCTCTCACCAGGGACTCTTGAATCGATCAATCCGTCAATCTTTCTCTGCTCTCTCTTTCTCTGTTAACTCTTTGGCTGTAGGTACACATCAAGCAACACTCTCCAGGGACTTTGCCTTCGTCAATAGCACCAACAATAGGGACTCTGCCTTCATCAACAGCACCAACAACAGGGACACCAGTCTGCAACACTCCTTCGAGCCAGTCACAGATAAGTACTTTCATTGTGTTTTCTAGTTATTTCCTTCTAAATATTATGAACTAGATTCAGCACTCCCTATCCCCAAACCAGACCAGACCCGAATCCTCATCTCCTAGTTTCCCTATTGGCCTCCTCTACCCTTCTGTCCTTTTTTTACACTCTATCCATTACCTCTGCAACTCTGCCCAAAACCTCTGCACATACTATTAGCACAAACCAGACTCTCAGACCCAGACCCCTAGACCATTTAACCAAGCCCAAAACTTTGTCTCAGACCCGTCCACACACCAAATCCTGTCTAGAACTCGTCCACAGGCTACTGCCCCGATAGACGCTAGTCACTTCCCCAACCGACGTCGGCATCCTTGACAACCGACGCCGGTAGTACCACCGACGCCGATGACTGTGACCAGGCCGACAGCATCTTCCAGGTAAGCTTTTACTTCCATTTCCTTTTTGTCTTTATCATTTCCAGTCTTTTATCTTTCTGTCATTTATCAGACATATTTTTATTAATCAGTGGGTTGACATTCCTCAAGATTTTGCTTTTGGGATCAAGCTTTCACTTGGCAACCCACCATCTCCTTATCTAGCGCCTTCTCTGTTTCAGTCTCTTCTTCTTTGCAGGTGTCATTCCTCCACAACCAAAGAGGAGTTCTCACTTCGTCTGGATAAACGGTGTGCATGACTATATCCAGGTACATACAAGCCTTGACCATTTCTTTAAGTTTCTCATTTTCTCTCTTTGAATGTGAAAGCAAAAATCTAGCGTAGAAACAGTAGCATCATGTGCAATCCAAGATCTTTGACTCCTTGACTTTCTACGAACCATTTATCTTTATTTGTAGGATTGAATGTGTACCATTGATCTTGATCTACTATTGATCTTAATCTAAGTGATTAAATGTGTACCATTGATCTTTATCTGTCTGGTTGAATGCATACTATATATATCTTAAATGCATGATCAAATGTGGACCATTGATCTATTCTTTATACCTCTAATTAAATGTGGACCATTGATTTGTATCTAGTTCACCATGATTTTGACACTTATCACTATTGTGTTCCTTCTCAATATTCGTTGACATGTTGATTTTGTAATCACTATTGATTTTCTTTTACAAGAATTAATGCACTCCATCGATCTTGATCTTGATTTATTGACTTTGGGGAAACACCCACCTACCATTGATCTCTCTTTCAAGCTTCTGAGATTTTACCACTTGGTGACACCACGTGTTTTCATACCTATGAGAAATGAAATCAATGAAGTAAGGGTTTGAGATATATATAAATACTTAGGATAAATTTTAGACTAAGGTTTTATTGAATTAATAAATTTAATTAGAACTTAGGCTAAAATTTAACTAGATCTAAAATGAAATAAATTGATCCATGGAAAAATATGAATCTGTTTAATAGAAACTTAGGCTAAAGAACTTAGACTAAGGTTTTTAAATGTGATTAAGCTTAGATTAAATTAATTGATTAGGAACAAAATTTATCAAAAGGGTCAAATTTATCATTAAATCATAAACCATGAACACTTATTCCTTTTAATGAAAACCCTTGGATCCTACAACATGGAAAG
This sequence comes from Torreya grandis, assembly GCA_037957365.1. Lineage (NCBI taxonomy): Eukaryota > Viridiplantae > Streptophyta > Pinopsida > Cupressales > Taxaceae > Torreya > Torreya grandis. Next base: position 998,268 of record JARHVA010002492.1, on the reverse strand, counting down.
ATATGAGTCAAATGTTAGTAATATTAGATAGAGTCAAATAAAGCTTATGTGCCAACATGTCAATGAAATATTAAAAAAAATATGATGTTAAATAATGCACTTTGATCAATTTTAATGTCAATTTATAGAAAATTTTGAAAAATTGAACAAGGGTCCTCATTTTTAAAAAATGGGGGTATGTCGACCTCAACAAATCTCAAACACAACAAATAGTTTTTTAACAAATTAGGAAAGAATTCAAGGTTGGGGACCCAATGGATAGAATGGTGGATAGGGTTTGGTTCTCTTCCCAATTTTTATGGTTAGGATGGAGGTAGTGATAGGGAAGTTATTGGAGAGGAGCCTTCTACTAGAGAGGAGAAAAATAATAGCAGTTTTAAATTGGGGGATTCTAATTAGAGGGTTAGCATTATGGTGCCCAAAAATTTGAAGGATAAAAGGTAGTAGATATGAAACACTCATTAGATGACTTGGTTAAAATTTATATCAAAATAATCTCTTAATTGACAGTGTAGGTTTTGAACTAGGGGATAGAGTGATCTCTGGTGAAATGGAAATTTCTAGCAAAAATTTGGTTTTTTTAGTGTTTGAATGAAGCTAATTTGTTTCATTCTTGTGGAATTTTTTTCAAATTAGCTATTATTCACTTGAATCCTAATATTTCCCCTCATTTGGTTTATAGGGGATATCTCTCCTTTGATGAGACTTTCATAAGTAATGTGTGTGAATAAGGCAAAAATGTTGGCTCTAGGGAAAAGATGGACTTAGTAGAAATGGCTTAGCCTAATGTTGAACCTAGTTTTTTGGAGATATTTTGTTCTTTTTTTCCAATGATTCACCTATTATGGAAATCACTAATGATTACACTTCATAGTTAAAATTAGAGACCGACTGTAAATCCCTAATCTACAGATGTATTAAGAAATGCCTAGGAGGAGATTTCTCTTTGGGTTAAACAAGTTTGGCTTAATTTTGTTGAGGTTTCCCTTTCTTTACTTTCAAATGGATTATTTATTATTCTCTTTCAACTAGTGGAGACTAAGAGTTTTTTTGGGAATAATGGACCTTGGTTTTTGGGCAAGTAAGATGTGTTTATGTGCCCTTGGGCCCCTGTTTTGATCTTATCACCACAATGATTATGAAGGCTCTGGTGTGGATCAGACTTTATGATCTTCCTTTAGCCATGATAAATCTTGGGATGTTTTAAATTATATCCAATAAGTTGGGTTTTTTTATCAAGATTGATCAGGATCTAGTTGGGTAGAAACATTTATTAGGGTGTGTATTCTTGTATATTTCTCCAAGCTCTTCTATCATTCTATCAATATTCAGTATTCTCTCAGCTCATGGATTAAATTCATCAACTATAAAGGATTATCTTTTATATGATTTAAGTTCAATCAATGTGGCCATAAAATGGTAGTTAACCCTTTTAATTCCAGTTCAGATTTAGGTCCTTCTCTTTTGAATAAATGGGTAAGGAAAATTAGCTTCCCCAATGTTGATCTTGTGAGAAGGTTTGAGAATATTGCTTCTTCATCTCACCTTTCATCATAACTAGGCTCCAATCCTTTGATGACTGATTCGGTTAAGGATCCAATGATTTTTTGGGCCTTTCTTCCCATTTTGTAAAGTAGGAATCCCTTATTCTAGTTAAAGGTTTAAAATTAGTATTGGTGGAAGCATTGGTTGCAAAGGATTTTTGGAAAGTGGCTTTGAATCTAGATAACCAACAAGATCCTCATACAATTTTCATAGATTTATCACCTCCCCCTAAAAAAAAGGGTGGTGAAAAATTAGTAATTGGGTGTTTTATTCTCAAAGCATGTTAAAGGAACTCCAAATTTTTAAAAATCAAAATCAATTTGATGGTGAGTGTCAGGATCTTGCTCCTCAAATAGAGCACATATGATTACCTTGTATTAGCAACTAAACACGGAATTATACTAGAATCAATAAGTAACTAAAAATATGAAACAACACAGGATTTGAGAGACAATACACAATTGTATTAAATACTTAGAAGAAAATACAATAAAGAAGATGCCACTTCTTCTTCCACCTCAAAGGCTCGCCACACCTCAAGACCTTCTTCCCTCTCTCTCTCGGTCCCAACAATCAACTCAAATATAGAATTAATGTTCACCTCTCCAACCAGTCAATAACATGCTGCCAGTGCACCAAGTACACAACCGTACTCCAAGTAGATCTCCTGCTCTCTGCTACTACCTGCAAATCACTAGACCTTACTCACCATGTAGATATCTCTACACCCCTAAAGAACCCTTGTCCTTGCCTCACCAAGTCCTTATGATTCTTCAACCAGTACCCCGGTGGATCAGCTCCTAGACCTTGCAGACCCTGCAACTCTCCCTGATCATACACTCTCAGCACCCCTTTGGAACTAAGAGGAGCTACACTAGCTCTCTCTAAAAGCTCAATGGCTTTCTAGCACACTTTTACAATACAACCAATGAGTCTCTTAAATAGATTTCATGCAAACAATAATTAGACACCTAATTACAATAATTAGATCCGCAACTTCTAGTCTAAATTTAGCTCTTGACATGCAAACACTTGGTTCATTATCTAACTGCCCGTAACATTCGCAGTCCGAACCACACAGGTGACCGACGTCGGTCCCTGTTTGCCTGGGGGGTGCCGATGCTGGCCGATCTCTGACCGACGTCAGTTTCCTTCTGTCTATACCCTGCCGAAGTCGGTTGTCCTAATCGACGCCAGTGACTGTAACACTCAGCAAACACTCTGCAACCTCCCTAACTCCTCCTATTTGCATCTTGGTGAAGCTTTTGACTCCATAACCTAACAGTGAGGTTCCCCATCAGATAAAAGGTGGAGAGGAGATTGATAAATTTTCTTAGGAAGAAGAAAAAGAGGAACTCAATTCTAGGGAGGTTTTATCCATAGCATAAAGAAAAATTTTGATTACAAAACTAAACTTTGGCGCAAAAGGGAAAAGAGGTAAGAATTCAAAAGTAGAAAGACTACAACTGGATGTTATGAACTCCATCGACAAGAACACTTAATGGACTGTGGAAGCCTTACTTTATAGTAGGGGAAGGTGAACTTTAATGGTTAAAGGGTAAGTATTTTTGTAGTAGCTAGTCAACATGTTGATTGGATGTGGTGAAAATGGGACTATCCTTCAATTAGCAATGTATTTCTTTTTCCATACACTTTGGATAGCTACACTTGGCTTTTTAAGGTTATCATCTTTGGTCTTGTTTTGTTATCCTTTATTTCTTCTGATTTGTCTTTTGGGTAGTTTCTTTATTTTTTAGGTTATAGTTTAACCCTACCTTGGGATTTTGGATTATTTATTCATTAAGGACTAGACCCCTGTTGTGTTTCAAATCTAGTTGTAACTCCAGTCAAAAGTAAGTATTTATAATAAAAAAATGTTTATATAAAAAATGAAAGAGTTATATAGATCTATAATTAATGAGTTATAAGGTACAACATTTGTTAAAAGTTTTATAAATGAGGTAACAAGCTAAGTTAAATTGATTGTATGTAAAACTTATTAGTTAAATAATTAAGCTAGATTAATATAGATATAGGGTAAGCTTAACCATGATTTACAAACTTAGTGCGTGTTAGCATCACCAATGATATTCAAATTTTTTTGTTGAATTTATTCACTATAGTTTTTAATGTCATGTGTTCTCTATTTCATAGGGCCTAGTTCCACATCCCATGCTATCCATGTTGGCAAGTAATTTTTATGTTTAAAAAAAATGTGTTATCCATCCATTTATGCAGTTATGGTTACCAGTTAAAGATGATAATTTGTCCATAGCAAAAGCTTGGTATATCCTACAAAAATCTTCCAAATGAAAATCAAGGGACAATCACACCATATGAGATTGCTATAACACTCTTTATCACACTTTTGAATTTCAATATTTTTCATTTCATCTAAACTGAGCATTGATATGGTCTTGAGGTCGAGTCTATGGAAGTATTCTTTATAGGAAAAATTACAATTTTGACCTGCAATCAATAGAGGAAAATTTGCATCCAAAGAGTAAAAGCATTGCATCTTTTTCACTCAGGATATTGGTGGGAGAATTTTAGAGGAAGACAAAATAAAATAAATCTATAACCTAATTATGTTATCTTTAGACATCATAGGAGTTGTGGTTTTCTCCATATTAATGTACTCTAACAAATAAAAATTGAATACTAGTTAACTAGATTTCACTAAAAATGTTGTAACTATTTATTTACAGTGTTTTTTCTTTTTTTTAAAAGAGTGTTTGATTATTGGCTCAAATTAAGTGTTATTATTGTTTTTTTTCAAAATTTTAATAGTTTTCTTCTTCTTCTTAACTACATAAAATCCTCTCTTATTTAGTGTTTATGTTATTCCCTATATCATGAGCACCTTCGACATTCATAGTCTCTTTTTGGTCTTTGTTAAGTCAACATGCATCCATCCCTTTCTCTATGTTTTTTTTGCTTCATGTTGTTAAAGGTTAATTTGTGTGCCAATATATTCCTACTTTAAATTTAATTGTCTATAAATAGACAAGTGTTGTAATTCATTTGATATTATAAATTAATCATGTAGTCATAAAAATTATAAGTACAAATAAGAGTGATAAAGCAATTGTTAAATAATTTATCATTATTTGATATATAAATTTATTATGGAGTACTAGTAAAACCCTAGTTGAATACATATCAATTTATGTAATTTACTTTAAATAAATGCGATTTATTATCTTTTTGACATATTTATTTGCACGGAAGGGCCTGGTAATTGAACATGTTTCCCTAAACTCACTTTGTTTCCCTGAACATTACAAGGAAAAAATAATAAAATATTATGGGTTCAAAATTCATGATATGTAAATCAAAGAGAGGGAAAATATGATTAGAAATCGGCAAACACAATGATCAAATCATTGTGTAGTTTACATTGACTTATTAAATAAACTTATGATGCTCCCATGATCACCTATGATAATTGTTAGGGCATTCCTAACACAAAATCGCAATTAGATCTAATATTTTGAGTGAGATTGTTGACAAGTCAAAACACATCTTCATGTTCAAATTTAGACGATACATACCCAACATCTATTTACTCAAGACAAGCCTCCTAACCTTATGTATTTATCTTCATAATTAATTTGGATGATTAATTAGGCATTATTGCATGTATTTACTATATTTTACCTATATTTGTATTGCTTAATTAAGTGTACACTACTACACAAAGTGTGATAAGCGCCACCACTTATGTCTAAGTCATGCTAAAATTTGATATTTTTGTGTGTTTTGCCCCAAATTTTTAAATAGTTTGCATCAATTTTATAAGTGCAAACTTGATGCAAGATTAACACCACTAAAAAATTTTAGTAACATTAGGTTTGTGCCAAAAATTAGGTTAACCAATTTTAAATCCATCCTTCAATTCTATAAAATGAAGCGCATAATTTTGATGTTAATATACTACAAATATACATATATACAAATTATTTCATTATATCTATGCTTTGGCATTTTTGATTAGTTGGTCATGGATATTTTTGAAAAATAATTATTTTTTTATTGATTTTTATATACAATATAAGGGTGATGGACCTTCAACCTTTATTTATCTATCATATATATAATTAATATTAATGACATAATTATACTCTCTCTCTCTCTCTCTATATATATATATATATATATATATATATATATATATATATATAGAGAGAGAGAGAGAGAGAGAGAGTATAATTATGTCATTAATATTAATTATATATATGATAGATAAATGAAGGTTGAAGATCCATCACCCTTATATTGTATATAAAAATCAATAAAAAAATAATTATTTTTCAAAAATGTCCATGACCAACTACTCAAAAATGCCAAAGCATAGATACAATGAAATAATTTGTATTCCAAAAACCCTAAGGGCTGAATAGGAGGAAAAACTATATCCATATATAGTTTATCGATACCTATACATGAAAATATAAACTAAAAAATAATTAAATGACCAATGTCAATAGGAGTAAACAACATGCACTTCAAATAAGGTCTAGCATGTTAACCATGCACCCATGCTTTTTACCCTTCACTAATCTTTTCACCATGGCTTGTATGAGCCTTGCCACCATGTTTGACACCAATCATGAGTGAACCCCATTGGGACCACCAATGTTGATAAAATACCACCACCAAAGTCACTAATCCTAGTGTTTTCACCACCTTGACCATCATTAACATTTAAATTGTTCATCACCCTAACTTGTTGTTTCATCCATGTCTGCTTGAGTATAACCTTGGTAGTTTTTTCTACTTTGTCCGCCATATTCATCTCAATCTTGGGACTGATATATGTAATCAACACCTTAAGGATTCAAAGGTTTAGATTAGGGAAATTATTTTTTTAACCAACACATCCCCATTCTTTTCTGAACTGGTTTCCACAACTTATATGATTAAATTTTCAAAATGTTAAATATTTTATGAAATAATATTTAAATTTTGAATTTTTCAATCTTTAATTTATTAAAATATTTTTTAAATGACCATTTCATGGAAAAAAATTCCAATTGAATTTATGTAGATAAAATAAAATTTCTTTGAATATATCCATACAAATTGATCATATTATTCACTACACTTTGATTCATTCTATCATTACTTGGGAAAACTCGCACTATGAGATTTTCAAAGCTTATAAATGGAAAAAATCCCCTTTTTCCATTTTCTTGTAGAACAATTTTTTTTATTTTAATTAACCAATTAATGTTTATATAGGCACTAACTTATGTATTTTTGATGCCCAAACTACATATTTCTTCACATTATGTCCCAAAACCATGTGATTATGGACTTGGAAAAAATCCCCTTTTTTCATTTTCTTGTAAAACACTTTTTTTAATTTTAATTAACCAATTAATGTTTATATAGGCACTAAATTATGTATTTTCGATGCCCAAACTACATATTTCTTCACATTATGTCCCAAAACCATGTGATTATGGACTTATCGTAACATTCTAAGTGTTCAAGTCTCATTCACTATGCACTACATAATATTTTCACCTATCTATATTAAAATTGCCATCTACGTGACTGCAAACCATTTAGAGCATGCCGTATATTCAACCCATACTACTAAGTTTCATATTTTCATATCCTTGCATCTTCACAATACCATCACTTTAAAATTACAAAGATCAAAATTATAATAATATTGTGCCTTATTCCACTTTTCATATCCTCACACTCTCGCATCTTCATAATTTATCAAAAGGACCTAGACGAAATTTCTAAAGACATTGTAACAAAAACCTTATATGAAAGCTCCATATGTCACCACCTTGCAATCTTTGTACTAAGCATATCCTATAAATTTAAAAGAACCTCAAATGACCTGGGATTAAGTGACCATAAAGATATCATGATAGGATGTGTATCACCATTTTTTTATCCACACACCTTGAAATTATAAGGGAACTATATAAAGATCAAGGGTTGTGAGACTCTAAACCAATCGGGAAGAGACATGTGGCTAACATATAAGGTACTCACAAGTTGACTATGAAAATAATAATCTTACATAGAAATAAAAATAAAGACACGTGTATTTTACATATTCTCTTTGTTAAAGCTATGAAAATAGGCCAAATTAAAAGTGCAATGAGAAAAAACATTTGAATAAATGTAAAAGGCCACCTTTAGCATTTAAGATACACAAACCAATAAGCTTAGTCCATCTTTAAAATATTTAAGGCAAATATAAATAGAAAATGGTCATCCACTCCTTCCTTGCCTCTCCATCCACATTAATCATACCACCTTCATCCACTGCCACTCCCATATCCCAAGTATAAGAAAGATGGATAGAGATAATTCAATTAGCTAAAGCTAAAAAATAGTAAATTATCACAGTCTAGGAACCTTAGGTAAAACTAGAGTTTGAGAAGTGTACTAGGAAATTCAAACGAGTTGTCAAAAGAAAAATTATGAAAGAAGTGAATTTTAAATGTCACAATACTCAAGAAGAACTCAACACTTTGACTAGGAAGAGAAAGGTTAAGCCAAAGGAAATAAAGGAGTATGTAGAGGATCCTGAGTCAATGTTGGATGTAATAGGGAAACTTGTAAATAATTTTAACAAAGGAATGAATTAGAAGTTATAGATCGTATATACCTAAATTAAAGACATTGTCTTTGAAGGGATTGTTAAAGAAGTGAAGGAGGAACTAGAATATTTATATGAGCTTTTAGTAGAGAGCCACTAAGGTAAATAAAAAAGCACACCTTGGTATAAAAAGGTAAATATTTAACTATATCACATTGATAAATTTGATTTCAAGTTAATAAATTTGACTAAGGTTATGATGGAAAATTTGTTTCCACGTCTAAAACTTGTGACCTTATATGGTATTGGGCTCTGCCAAAATTGGATGATCCATATGAAGACCTTAGTATAGGAATGGGCAAATGAGATGCACATAGTTCTCAATAAAATGATAATGCTTCTAGCACAATTTTAGAACTATTTTAAGAAGTTATTATCTCATTTTTTAAAAATGGATGTAAAATTAGAATCTATTGCTAAATTTTTTAATTAAGTTATCTAATGTTATGACTGAGTTAATAAATAGAGTTTAAGAGGAAAACAAGGGAGGTAGTAAACAATTCATTGACTTTGTAAGTTATACAAGAGATAAAATAGAATGAGAAATTTTCATGAAGGTTACATTGAATACTATTTTAGCTATCAATGTAGTGTAGTTAGTTAAGAGAGACTCACTGTTAAGATTGCTAATTATCAACTTATCAAAAATAGAGTAGGATTATTAGGCATGCGTAAAATCTCTCTAAACTTAGCAAGTTGTTAGTTTCCAAGCTAAAATTTCCCAAACTTGTGGTTTTAAAACTAGTGGTTCTCAAGTTGGGGCCTCAAAGACTCCACCAAATATGCAATAAAGTGGAAAAAAGATAATTTTGTTAGTTTATGAATTGTTTTAAAACATTGTATTATTTGCATGAAATTATAGCTTTAATTATATTTATAAAATAATTTTAAAGCTTTCCATGTATTATAAATTTAGATGAGGTGATTCCCATCCAATTATTAAACACTTTGTATTTACCTCTCAAAAAGAGGAATATTATAGAAATGGCAAAATTTCATGAAAATCCCAAATGATCTATATTGTGTTTTATTTTCTCAATTTCTAAATGTGTATGATATGTTAAATGTGATTGATTGGTAGATTAAATTTATGTACATGTATAATTTTCAAATTAGCTTAATTAAGTGATAACTAGTTCAAATATTTTCATAGTTAGAACTTCTTTTACAATAGATAATCATTGAATGCATGTGCTAATGCAATTTATCATGAACTAGAATTTTAGAAGTTGATGCTATGAGAATTAGGTTTACAATATAATTTTATCATATTCTTCACTTTACTTTTTTATATATGATAAATAGATAGAGATAGAGAATCAATAGTTTTATAAAACACAACATAGTTTAGAAATTAATTAGTCAAAGAGGGGTTTTGTGTTTCATTTAAAAAACCTTATTTCTTGCCATCCCCTCCCTTCTTTTTTTATGTTTATTTTGATCGGTTAAACATTTTTATTATAACACCATTGTTAATATTCACCGTAGGATATATTATCTTATCGTTAAGTATATTTTATAGATAGGTGAAGATGATCTTTAAGAGTAACAACCACTTCATTCAAATTTTATTCCACCATGTAAAATCAAATATGTACAACTTATGCTCTAGATTATGCTATGTGATCCTAAAATGAGAGGGATTTTTTCCATCAAAGTTGATGTGTGGGTTATACTCAGTCAACAAGGTTTAATTGTAACTATAAAGATGGGCACATTTTTTTACCATTCCTAATAATTTTATCTAAGGTAGAATAAACTAAATCTATAGGTCCCTATAAGGTTAACTAGGTCAAACCCAAACTTAGTGGTTAATTATATAAGAATCAAGTTCTAATGGAAATTATTGTAATTAAATAAATACAAACATAGAGCTTGGGATTTGATCTAAATAATATACAAACATACACACATGCATGTTTGCATACCATTATCTCATGAGAAATTCTCTAATTAATCATTTAAAATTAATTTAGCCTAAAAATGTTACACTAACAATGACACCATGTTAAGTTATAATCCTAGGACCTGTGGGTTATGGGCCTACACAAACAACTTCTTGATGGAGTTTTGGTAGTTATTGTTGCATAAAAATTCTTTGAAGGGTAGATAATTATTCCACTAAGACTATTGTTCCATGGCAAAGGTTCATAACATATCCTCATGGTGGAGAAAGGTCTTGTTGTTGAGGATGGCCTCATTCCACCACACCTTTTATTTTTGTCAAGTTTTTAAATAAGTATTTCATTTTACTAGTTATTTTATTCTAAAAATTCCATTTTTTACAAATTTATTTTAAAATTTACATTTTATCATGTATTATGATGTGAATCATTCACCAAACTAACCAAAAAAATTCAAACATTGAAGATTCCAACATATCATTTTACATAATAATTCTACAAGGTAACAATTAAAACTATAAAGGTAGTAGAAAAAAAGAGAGAGAAATAAGGAATGGTTGTTACTTCATCAGAGAATTTGACAACAACAACATACCCTTTCTAAAACTTGTTGGCCAGATTTCACATGTAGGGTATTTTGATGTTCCACAAGATGTGTGGTCTCCCTCTTCACATCTTACACCTCTTACACACCAAGTTTTGGGTGAAGGTTTCACTTCTACATGTAATCATTGATAGTGGATTGGATTGATAATTAGTATGCTAGTTATTAAAATACATCGCTATCACATAGTTATATTATGTTGGGTTTATTTTTTTATCACATTTTTATTATGGTGTTAAAGTGTAGTCCCAACAAGCTTATGCACTAGCCTTTCATGCAATAATAAGGTCTTGTACGCTCACTTGAATCACGTAGTAAGATATCGGTTCTCATGGGTTATGTTGTGAAGTAACACATTAGTCATAAACTTACATTTGTTCATATATTTGATTAGAAATTACATAGAAAAATAAATATATGACTGTGGACCTTGTCTCATTAATCATAACCACCAAGAACATGAAGATAAATGCCATGAAGTTCAAATGGTTGTTTATGAAAACTTATATAATGCCTTAGCCAAAAACTCAGGCACAATTTGTTCAATCTGATTTCTGACACTATCTCAATGTGACAAGGTGTCAAGCATCTTAGACATTATCTCCTCAATTATCACCTTTAACATTTTCATTTCTTTGATTTGGTTGGGACACTCATTGGCCTTATTAACTAATTGGTTGAGGGATGTATTAACATCCTTATGAAACCCTTCAAGTGTAGTGACTTCAACTACAACGTATCCTTAGAGATCTACAAAACTGGAGTTTAGTTGTTGTCGATGCACATTTGTTATTTCCTCCATAGTCTTGACATCTTTAAATGACTTTGTGTGCTCAGTGCGATATTTTATTAGAAGGACAACATCCACCAATTATTTCTATTAATACTCCTTTGTAGTGAGTTGAGCCTCCAAAATTTTATTGGGCCATGCTAGTTTTTCAAAAATCTCATCCAAGATGGGGATCACTTCCCCAAATCTTTCGAGGGCACATTTTCAAACTTCTACAGCTTTTGTAAACTACTCATCCACCCATAATGATTATTTTTTAGGTGTGAGCTATTCCATGTACTATTTTTATAGGATATTTATAAGGGCCTCTAATTTATCAATAGTGTCTCCCTCTAAAGGTATGCCATCTACCAATGCTAGTTCTTAGCCCAAAATAGATTTACATAAATTTAAAGTATTTACTTTGGCTATTGTGGCTTATTTTGTTTATTTCTTCAGTGCGGCCACTTCCTCTTTAAGTGTCTTACAAGCAAAAACTACTTTCTCATACATTTCCACCACTTGGCCATATTTCTTCTTTGTGTCATGTGCATCAAAATTTGAAAGTATATTCTACCATATGACTTCAAAGGCCATTTTTAAAAATGTTGCACTAGCTTGTAGTGGAGAGATCTTCTAGAGTGGGAAATACTAGTGATTTAAAATCTAAAACTAGGCTATCTAGAGGAATTTCAAAATGGTATTCTTATTTATACATGTCTAGGAGAAAGGACACTTATCACCTAGTATTGATGGTTGCATCCTAAGGAAGGAAATGGGGCCATAAATAGAGCATCTTATTTGGAATGCTTATTTGGTATTGGGCATGCAAGTTGGTAGATGCATCAACCAAAAGTGGTTCAACTTCATAATCAGCTAACTCTTTTCCTTTGCCAAGATCTCACTCAAGGAATTTAACCTCTGCATCTGGGGCTAAATAAGTGTTACTAATGTCCATTCTACGTATCTATTAGGTATTAAAACCATCCCCATCTTTACCAAATGGACCCCTAATATTTAATTATGAATCATCAAGGGTGGTCTCCTCCTATTGCATTGGGGAGAGTGTCTTTTCTAGGTTGAATTCCTCCATTTATTCCTTATGGCCTACAAATTCTTCCTCCACTAGTTTCATTATGGGTAATGGTGTTGGCCCCTCAGGTTGTCTCTATGATGTATTTCATTGAGAATCCCCTTATCTTGGTGGATAATCTCTTGGTGTAGAAGTCCTTGGTGGAGAAACCTTTGGTGGCAGTACCTGCACAGTCTTTTATCACTTTAGTGGTTCCAACTGTGAACTTGTGTTAGCATCATACCCATCCCACTTCTTCTTAACAAGAGGTGGTACAGGTGTAAGTTTTTATCTTGAATGCTCTGTGCCTCCTAAATATTTCTTCTTTGGTTGTAGCATATAAAATATATTGTGAATAGTTTCTCTTACCATGGTCTCCTTAACCTTGATGTTCATTTTATTAGTCTCATGCTTCTCCCTATAGGCCTTCTTTCCAAGATAAACATACATCTTATAGAGAGTGTGATTCTCTTAAATCAATTTGTTCTACTTCTAGGGTGAGAGGTTGTGCATCAAAAATATGTTTCACTGAATTGATGAAGTATCATGTCATGAAGGCATAAGCAACTTCAACTAAGATAAAATTTATATAGAGGGGGCCATTTTGATATGGGCTAGGGAGAAATGTTGTTTCACTACAAACTGTGCTTGCTCACTAACCTAGATGGGAAAGTCCTTAGGAATGTGCCATTCATTATAAAAGGCCTCCTTCATGTCATCATACCATGACTTCATCTTTATTTTGAATGTTAGGGTGATATGACTAGGGCATGTGAATTCCCTATAGCGCTATGTGGGGGACTTGTGTTCTAGTGGGTATGTCCACTTCACCTCATTAGAGGTGTAATCTAGAATACTAATATCATTAAACACCATTAATAATAAAAATACCCCCCATAGAAACTTAAGGCCTAGTATCTGATGGGTCCTCTCAGCATTCACTATGATTTTGTTACAAAATACAATTCCCAATTATAATTTAGCCCCTTAGTCACCTAGTGGGTGATGTAGAGGTGAGCCATGTCTACCTCTTTCCATCGATCAGTACCACTGATCTTGGTCATGATGATGTGTGTGACTAATCAGAGGGTAGAATCTTGTAAGTTCCTAATTTTCATGGCATGGCCCTATCTATAGTACACAAGCATCATTATTGTTTTCTCTATTTCCTCTAAATCTTCTAAGTCAAATTCCACATCCATGTTCTAGAATTGTAATCCTAACACCTAGCTTATTTTCTTAGGTGTAATCTTCATGTGATGCCCACCAAAATAGATACAGTCCTTATGGACGTATGAGAGTATAAATTTTACTGCTTCCACTGGTTTTCCTAAATATGGAAGGTTAAAAAAATGGAATAGCCTTATAGAGTCTAATGTGTTGAATATTTTTAAGTCATACACCAATTGATTTTTAGTGTTCTAACACTCAACCCAATAATCATTATACAATTTAACCTCATTTCCTTATTCACAGTTGTTGTAATCAAAGATGGTATAGCAGGGTACATTTGACACCTAATTTTCTATGCAAAACACTGTTTATGGGTTCTGCATCTACTTTATCATCAATGGTGGGGGTAGAGGTACTTGTGCCTTCTTTTCCTGGCATGCCATCCCATATTCTTCATCTTTTATATGTTGCCCCTATTCCTCAGTTATTTCTTCTTCGATAAATAATACTTCTCCCTAAACACATGGTACTTCCTCTTCTAGTATGGATGGTAATGGATCACTTTTTAAGGCCTTATTATTAGGATGCATCAACCTTCATGGATATTGAAGGTTAAGGCACAGTCATCCAACATTCCCAAATGAATACATGTTTATGGTGTAAGTGAATCATCTTTTCCTACATTGATGCCCTTTAATGGTGAACATCTACCTTTAAAACTTGTAACTACCAATTTTCTATGTTATGCTTCAAGGTTAGTTTGTGCTTGATTACTCAGTTAATATCCTTCTCAATAGTTATGCATAGGAATTCTATGCTCTAAACTTGCACTTGTTCTAAAATATCCTGGACTTAGTTCACTCTTTAGCTCTGTAAACTCAAATAAAAACAAAGGTAAAGGTTAAAATGAGATTTTAAGTCCTTTTTATAGGCTCGAGGGGGTAATTTGCATTTACTACCCCCCTTCTCTTTGACCATCACTTCTTGTAATTAATACATTTGTAATGGCCACCATTCTTCAACCATCACTTCTCATCATAAATACATTTAATGGTATTATCATGACATGATTTTGGTACACTTATCACAACCACTTCTTTTATATTAATGACATGTCTTGTCCTATGCTTTTTTTTGGAGTGGAATCCAACTGTTCAACTCTTTGAATATTCATACCATTGGCAAGAATATCTTATCCTAGGACTAATTAAACTTGTATGCACATCCTTATAGTACTCAACATGAATACATGTATCACCTCATACCCCACACTAAAAGTACATCATGGTCCTCTACGAAATTATAAGTACAAAAAAATAAAATACACCTTTATAAAAAAATGTTGTGTAAAACTTAGGGAATGTTTTACTAAAAATAGGAAATCCTAAACTAATGGCATTAGCCTTATTATTTAAAAAATTATACTTTTAAATAGAGAAATATGGCCATAGTCAGCTACCATTGTAATGTCCAAGAAGAAATTGGCCATCCAAAATTTGTAAATGATAAGCACTGGTAGGGTAAATGCTATGAGAAATAAAAGGACTATCCCAATGAATATGAAGTTTCCCATAATGGAACATGAACTTGGAGTCATAGAACAAGACTTTCATTCTAGAAGTAAATTTCTTTTGCTTAATGTGTCGATCATGCCATGCCTTTTGTATATGTTTATCCACATCTTGAATCCAATGAGAAAGGAAATGGGATTTATCTAATTGTAGTAAAGCATCCAAATATGGTTTTAATGATGATTCCTTGTGTAATTATCCAACATGTGTAACACAAAGAGATGGTATCAAGAATTCAACCAAAAATATTGCTTTTATGCCATACACCAGATTGAATGGTGAGTTCTTGCTAAGGTGCTTATAAGTTGTTCAATAAGCCCAAAGTAATGTAGATACTCTATCATCCCATTTAGTGTGGCCAATATTAAAAATATTTATAAGTGTGGTACCTAAAATTTTATTGAATGCCTCAGTAGTGTCATTGGTTTGGGGATGATATGGTGTCATTTTGTGGTGGAGAATCATGAACTCAACAAGTAGGATGTGGATAGTTTCATTGAGGAAATGTGTACCGTGATAGCTACTAAAACTTAATGGGTAGCCAAAATGGGTTATGATATGTTCCCATATGAATTTGGTTGGGGTAGAGGCAATAAAATCTTTATTGGTGTGGCCTCAGCCTGACACGAGAGATAATCAATTGTTGTAATGATATAACAAGAACCTATACATCATCTAGATGGATTGATGGGGCTGACAAAATTAATGGCCCATTTTTCAAATGGTTCTTAATATAGAATAGGATGTAATGCCATGGAATCCTAGTGATTCAATTTTTTGATGCACTAAAAAATATCATATTTCCTAACATATATTTTAGCATCTTGAAAAAAGGTAGGCCACCATAGTCAAGCTAGTAGTACCTTTCATGCAGTAGCCTCACCAGCATAGTGTTTACCAATAATGCCTTCATGAGAGTACTTCAGAGTGCTCATGTTTCATGACATAACATCAAAAAAATTCATCTCGTCTAAGCTTGTAAATGTCCCCTCTAATGAGCTGACATGGTATGGCACATACGATGAGTTAATTCTTAGCCTATGGAGTCAAAAAATATGGCACTGTGCTAGTAATTAAGAAAACTACAATATCTTTTCACTCCCCAGGAACATGAGAAACATAAAATAATTGTACATTAGGTAGGTCATCCTTAATGGCATGCGATGGTTATTTATAATCAATTTGAGAAAGATGGTTAGGACCGCAATTAGTTTTTCCTAGTTTGACCATGATAGAGAATTAAAATTCTTGAAATAATACTATACAATGACAAATGTGTCCATGTAACACAAGTTTATTTACTATATAGAATACAAAAGGAGTTACAAATAGGTATTGTCAAAAAATTTGTAAAGCATAAACCATTAAAAGTGATTTACACTCTGTGGTGGTGTAATTTTTATCAAATGGAGTAAGTTTTCTACTAGGAAAATAGATGGGGTGATCAAGGTGACCTTCACCTAGTTAAAAAAGGACTATACCAATGGCCATTTCAAAGGCATCAATGTGGAAATGAAATGGTTTTGTCCAATCATGAAACTGGAGAATTAGGGCAATGACAAGTTTGTCCTTTAAAGCCTCAAATGTTTCTTATCAAGAGTAGGTCCAAATAAAGTGTTCATTATGTTTCAAGAATTCCTCCAAAGGCATGACAATCTTTAGATATCCTCAGATGAATTTTCTATAATACATAGTATGTCCTAAAAAGGTGTGAACTTCAAGTTGTCATTAGTGTTGGTATAAGAATAATGACATCTAGCGTTACAAGGTCTACCAAAATTCCATCCTCTTAAATAATATGACCAAGAAGAACACTAAATGATGTAGAAAAATAACACTTCTTTAGATTCAGTGATATTTGAAGCACTCAGGAATGCTCAAGCATGAGTAATAGATTATAACAATGGTCCTTTACGAAGCCATATACTATCTATTCATCTAAGTAAAATTGAATAAATTTATGGATGAAGTCTTTACAGGCCTCAATAGCTATATGAGAAAATACAATAGGTGCATTCTTCAACCCAAAAGGCATGATAGTATATGTGAAGGATCCTCATTCGATAGTAAATGTATTCTTAGGTCAATCCTCCTTGGTGATCTGGACCTAATGGTACCTAGAAAATCCATCTTTGAAAGTGTAAATTTTAAACCCAATGATGCCTTCAAGGATTTCTTCTGTGAATGGCATTGGGAAGGGATCAGTAATGCAAGATGCATTAAGTATACAGTAATCAACACAAATCCTAATGCACCCATCTTTTTTAATACTTATAACCATAGGACTGACCCACTCAAACTTTTTAATTGGGTTTATTACTCCATCATGAAATTTACTTCCAATTTTTTCCTTCACATATGAATGTAAATTTGGATTCATCTTATATGGTAGTTTCTTGATTGGTCAAGCACTATCAACCAGTTTGATATGCATTTTGCCTAGTGACAGATGAACATTGTTCATCTCACTATAACTTCTTAGAAAGATATATTGATATTATTTTAATAACTTGAACATTTTTTAAACCTCCATGTCAATTTAGTAGTTACCCACAGTAACTATTTTTGGTTCTTCCTTTGTGCCAATGTTGTACTAGATGGTTTGAAGAGGTTCTGAGTATGCATGGTCTATATTAGGACAAGTATCATGAACAATTTAGGTTCCATATTATTTAGAGACATCCAAATTATTTTCCAATGGGTCATGTGGGTTAGATCCATCACCTTCATCCATATGAAATAGTAGTTTTTGCTTCCCTATGCAAATCTCTTCACGACATTCCCGATCAAGGATAGGTTCTGGCATGGGGATGGGTTGTTCATATAGATCATTAAAGAGAACTAAACCTTATTTTAGGACATCATATATATATATATATATATATATATATATATATATATATATATTGTAGGCAATATTCAATGGGACTAGGGTCACCAATAACTACTTCATGCATATCTTGGAGTGTGAGGTGCAAATCCATTCTTTGAGATTGTTAGGAACCCGTGGAAGCACACAATTGATTACCATATACAAGTAACTTAAGATGCAGAATTAACCAAAAGTAACAAGTAACTAGAAACCAGAAACAACACAGAATATGAGAAACAATACACAACTTGTATTAATACTCATACAGAAAAGAATACAATAAAGAAGATGCCACTTCTTCTTCACCACCTCTCAGAGGGTTCCCACACCTCAAGTGAACAGTAATTCTCTCCTCAAAGATCTCTCTCTTATGGTCCCAACACATAACTCAAACATAGAGTTGGTGTTCACCTCCAACCAATCAGTATCCACTACTGCCAGTACACCCATGCTCCACACACTCCACAAGTGCTCCACGCACTCCAAGTAGATCTCCCATGAACTGCTACAACATGTAACCCAAATGATCTTACTTATGGAAGGAACTGCCTTGCCTTCCTCTCTTGCTCTAGATCGAGTACACACCATACTCCAAGTAGATCCCACCTGATCCTACTCCCTATTGTGTTACTATCCTATCTGATCTTGCACACCTAAAAATCAATCTGGTTCTGCACACCTGTGAACCTTAGACCTTGCACACACATACACCTGCAAATCAATGATCTTACTTACCCATGTAGATATCCAAAAGTAGCCATGCAACACCTGCTGACCAAGATCCTACACACTTAAAGAACCCTTCTGATTCTCCAAAACCAGTACCCACACTTGGCACTGTGGCACTAGGAGGAACACACCATGCTCTCTTCACACATAGAAGGAGCTAATATTTTGCTCTCTTAATCTCTATCACAAATTACAATACATCCTATGAGTCTCTTATATAGATCTCATGCAAATAATAATTAGACACCTAATTACAATAATTAGATCTGCAGCTTTGAGTCTAAAATTGGCTCTCATCATGTAAACAACCAGTTCATTAACTAACTATCCGTAACACTCATAGTTCTGAACTGCACAGGCGACTGATGTCGATCCTTGTCTACCTGGAGGTGCCGATGTTGGCCGATCCATGACAGACGTCAGTTGATCTCTTGTCTAATCCTACCGATGTCAGTTGGCCTAACCGACGCTAGTGTTTGTGACACTCAACAACCTCTCCCAATGACTTCCTCCATGTATGCATCAGTGAAGCTTTTAGCTCCATAACCTAACAATCTCCCACTTGGAGATAAACAGTTTCACTGTACCTATACCTATACCCCATCTAATCTATTTCCTGGCTTGTATCCCTCTTCAAGCTCAACCCTGAAGACCACCCACCACACAACCTGTGGTGCACCACCTGTCATCCGAGTAACCTACCACATCTAAACCTACAAACCCATGTAGTGAAGTCCTGACCTTGCATAGCTTGAATCCCTGCTCTTGGTCCCTCTCAAATACCTGAGAACCCACTTTCCCGAATTGTCTCCTAACTCTCTTACAGCTCCCACTACTTGGGAAAACTTAGGTCTATACCAGACCTCATGTGATTTCAGACACTGAACTGTCTAGCCCTTAGTGTGCTCCAATTTTGCATCCTACGTATTGAACCTCACCAAACACCTTCTTCACATCAGCTCCCACTGGAGACAAAATCAACCTGTGATCTCCATGTCTCTCATGCCAAAGAATTTCACTGCTCTAAATCCTTCATGACAAACCACTAAACTAAGCTTACCCTTAGCTCAGAAAAAATCTTGTATGTACAAACCTACTAGCTAGCATACCATCCACATACAGTAATAGGATAATGTTGCAATCATCATCCACCTGGTAAGACAACCCATAGTAGTTATCCTAACATTGACTAAAGCCATGCTTTGTCCTCCACCTGTCAACCCTATACCATTGTCCTACAGCTTCCTCAAGACCATATGCCCTGGCCTTTTGTCTCACGTGTCCGTTCTCTCTATTCTTTAACTAAGGTATCCATTCATCTCTGTGCTTTCATATCAGTTGGCAACCCTACCAAATCTCCCACTTGGTTCTACATCATATTCCTGCCATGCTCCCACTATTTCCTGGATCCTTCCTGCCCTGCAGTCAGCAACTAGTACAAAGAAGAGGAACAATGAATTTGAGGCTTACTTACCACTTTTATTCCTCTATATGGGTGTTTGAGACTCCTTGATAGCTTGTTATCTGCCCAAAATCCATTACAGTGACCGACCTCAGTCACCACACAGTCTGCATCTGACCGATGTCAGTTTCCATGCACCTATCTTAACTACCAACTCTGCCAATGTCAGTGTCCCTATTGCCGACATCGATCCTCATGACCGATGTCAGTCTTACCTATTGCCAATGTCGATCCTCCTGATCGACGTCGGTCTTACCCTGCCCAACATCACTGGCTTCAGTCTGCACATGATCGACATCGGCACTTGTCTGTTCGACGTCGGTTCCTCCTGACCGTTGCCGGTATCTGTGTTTTCCTATGAGTGAGGAATTTTTACCCGCGAGCTCCTTTGAATCAAAACCCATGTCCAAACTACCCTACTCAGAAGTATCCAGCCCCATCCACTAGTCTCTATCTGTCATCTCCTCCAAGAACACCAAGGCTTTCCAGTTCTTAAGTCTATCAAACACATCTATCTTTTGCTTAAGAACATGCATCTCCCTCTTGCTCATGTGACCAAGCCTACAAAGCCACGTCTTTAAAACAGAAGAAGAATCAGTAATATAAGTAGATAGATAAAGGATACCTACTTTCTTACCACCCGCTAATTCAAGTGCATCCGCTGTGAGAGTTCTTGTGCATCTCTCATCACCCAACTTTCCTGAATCAATTAGCCGCATCTCCAAGACTGGGACTTGCATGACCTTCTTCAACACCCATGTGTTGTCCGCCTACAATTTCAGCAACACTTCCCCTTTGCCAATTCTTTGGCAAGGCTCACCAGCTCCTCTCCTTGGGGATGCATGGAAAGAGGCAACAGAATCTATAAAACAAGATTCTACTTTATCCAAGAAACATACCAGAGCATCTTGTACAACAACACCTACAACATCTGCTTCTTCATGTTGATCTGCTACCAACCAACAATCTTTATTTACCTGCTCTTTCTTTCCATAACACCGTAAGTGACCATTCATGTTATTCAGTTTCGTAGCTTACTTTCTTCTACCGTTGTTATACTCCCACTCAATCAAAAACCCATGAGAGTGACCTGTAACCAAACACAAAACCTGCTCCCTGCAACCTTAGCTCTGATATCAACTGTTAGGAACCTGTGGAAGCACACAATTGATTACCATATACAAGCAACTTAAGATGCAAAATTAACCAAAAGTAACAAGTAACTAGAAACCAAAAACAACACAGAATATGAGAGACAATACACAACTTGTATTAATACTCATACAGAAAAGAATACAATAAAGAAGATGCCACTTCTTCTTCACCACCTCTCAGAGGCTTCCCACTCCTCAAGTGAATAGTAATTCTCTCCTCAAAGCTCTCTCTCTTATGGTCCCAACACACAACTCAAACACAGAGTTGGTGTTCACCTCCAACCAGTCAGTATCCACTACTGCCAGTACACCCGTGCTCCATGCACTCCACAAGTGCTCCACGCACTCCAAGTAGATCTCCCATGAATGGCTACAACCTACAACCCAAATGATCTTACTTATGGAAGGAACTGCCTTGCCTTCCTCTCTTGCTCTAGATCGAGTACACACTGTACTCCAAGTAGATCCCACCTGATCCTGCTCCTTGTTGTGTTGCTATCCTATCTGATCTTGCACACCTGCAAATCAATTTGGTTTTGCACACCTATGAACCTTAGACCTTACACACACATACACCTGCAGATCAATGATCTTACTTACCCATGTAGATCTCCAAAAGTAGCCATGCAACACCTGCTGACCAAGATCCTACACACCTGAAGAACTCTTCTGATTCTCCAAAACTAGTACCCACACTTGGCACTGTGGCACTAGGAGGAACACACCATGCTCTCTTCACACACAGAAGGAGCTAATATTTTTCTCTCTTACTCTCTAGCACAAATTACAATACATCCTATGAGTCTCTTATATAGATCTCATGCAAACAATAATTAGACACCTAATTACAATAATTAGATCCATAGCTTTGAGTCTAAAATTGGCTCTCATCATGCAAACAATCAGTTCATTAACTAACTATTCGTAACACTCACAGTTCTGAACTGCACAGGCGACTGACGTCGGTCCCTGTCTACCTGGAGGTGTCGATGTCGGCCGATCCATGACCGACGTCAGTTGATCTCTTGTCTAATCTTGCCGATGTCGGTTGGCTTGATCGATGCCGGTGTCTGTGACACTCAGCAACCTCTCCCAATGACCTCCTCCATGTCTGCATCAGTGAAGCTTTTAGCTCCACAACCTAACAGAGATGAGTAAGATGATGTTGAGTTCATGCTCTCTTTCAATAGATGCCAAAAATGGGTACCCATATATAATTATTCATAACATACCATACTCTATCCCAAGTTATTAAGGTGCCATAAAAATCATGTACCCATATGTACTCTGGAAAGAAAGACTCTTCAGTCCTCCACATGGATTCATAAGCTTCTATGTGTGGTTCTGGTGCTTGTACTCCACTATGGCTAATTTTACCCCAAAATAAATTGTCATGATGAAATCAGTGATAAAAATTAGAGCATAATTTATCCCAATGGATAAGTTTCTCATTATGGTTTCACCACCACCTCGTGGTTGTGCCATCAAGATGAGGAGAACCTCCTACAACAGATTACCTCCTATAACAGATTTAATCAAAATATAAGAAAATAAAATAACTCTTACAAATAACAGAAACACAAAAAGCTTATATTGATCACAGGCCACTTCGAGGAGGCAACCTCCTTTGAGCAAGCTCAATACAATAAATTCATGGATGCCTTCATTGGGCCTCAACACTTACTTATATACTAACTCTATTCTAACAACTACTACTTCCCTTGTATGTGGGATAATTCAAATATGCTCTAAGGTATGACTTACAAAGCATATGCATCCATAGAAATTATTACACTAATACTACAAAGAAAAGGGTAAGGCATGGGTTCCTAACATCCCTTCCCCCTTAGAAAAAGCTTTGCCCTCAAAGCTTCAGATGTGGGAATTATTGTTGAATCTGGAAAAGTGGTTCCCATGTTGCATCTTCTTGTTGCATGTTGTGCCATTGGATTAAGACCTCTATGATGGAGCGGGATCGAAGATGGTGGGTGCACCTGTCCAAGATTGCTTTCGGCTCAAGAAGGATGGAGCCTTCATTATCAAGTGTTGGTAAAATTGTCTGCACTCGAATGTTGGATCCAAGAACTTGCTTCAAACAGGAGACATGAAAGACGGGATGAACTTGGGAGGAAGGTGGAAGCTCTAACTTGTAAGAAACTAACCCAATATTTTGGAGAATCTTATACGGCCCATAAAACTTTGGAGCAAGCTTTTGGTGCCCTTTTAGTTTTAGTGATGATTGCTTGTATGGCTGCAGATGAAGAAAGACCATATCACTAGGTTGAAAGGTATGCTCAGAGCGGTGCTGATCAGCCTGCTGCTTCATTTAGTTTTGTGCCATGTGGAGATTGTCCCATAAGGTGCAGAGAATCTAATCCCAATTTCAGAGAGTAGTGTCAACTACCTAAACTAGTGAGCAGCCAGGATTATATGGAAGAAATGGTGGTGGTGCTTGACCATAAACTGCTTCATAGGGAGTCATTTTGGTGGAAGTGTGGTATGAGGTATTGTACCACCATTCAGCGAGGGGAAGCCACTTGGCCCGTTGATGTTGTTGTTCTAAAGCAAAGTAATGAAGGAAGGTCTCCAAGCATTTGTTGACTATTTTTGTCTAGCCATCTATTTATGGGTGGTACCCAGAGCTCATTCTCAACTGTGTGCCTGTGTGATGAAATAGTTCCATCCAAAAATGGCTAGTAAAAGTGGCATCATGATCTGAGACAATTGAAGAAGGAATGCCATGAAGATAGAAGATCTGATCCAAGAAAACTTGTGTGACTGTGGAGGCTGTGTATGGGTGGTTGAGTGCACAAAAATGACTATATTTGGAGAGGCAGTTGACTATGACTAGGATCACTATCTTTCCCCTAGATTTACGGAGGCCCTCAATGAAATCCATGGAAATATCTATCTAGATCCTAGTAGGAATGGGCAAAGCTCGAGCAAACTAGGAGTCAATGTGGTTTCACCTTTGTTTCATTGGCAGGTATCACATTCAGCCACCATCTATTTAATTGCACCTTTCATGCCTTTCCAAAAGAAGTGTCGACATGCCCACTCATAGGTTTTGAGAAATATTGAGTGCCCTGCTAAGGGGGAAGCATGGATTTCATAGAAGACAACCTGATTCAGGTCTGTACTTTGGGAAAGCACCAAATGACCCTTGTATCATAGAGAAGCACTGTCCCATAAATAATGCAGTACTGTAAAGGGATTTGTGGCCAATTGATGAATGAGGTGGCATAAGGAGGGATCATTTGCATACCCTTTTTGGATAGATTCCAACCAGTTTAGAATGGGCATGGAGATGGTAGAGAGGGAAGTCTGGTCCTTGAAGGTTCTTGAGAGAGCATCAACCATAAAATTGTCTTTTCCCTTCTTATAGGTGATCTCATAATCATAACCCATGAGTTTGCTGACCCACTTCTGCTAAGTTGGGGATGAGACCCATTTTTCTAAGAAATATTTCAAACTCTGATGATCAGTTTTGATGTAAAAATGATTTCCTAGTAAGTAGGGTCTCCATTTTTGTACTGCATGTAAAATTGCCATCATTTCCTTTTCATATGTAGACAAAGCTAAATTGTGGCCAAAAAAGGCTACGCTAGTGAAGGCAATTGGTTAGCCCTCTTGGAGAAAAAAAACACCCAAGCTGATGCTACTGACATCAATTTTGATGGTGAAAGTTTTGGTGAAGTCTAGCAATGCCAAAATTGATGTGCTTCACATAGCCTGTTTGAGTTTGACAAATGCTTGATCAATTGTTACACCTTAGGTGAAAGCATCCTTCTTCAATAAGGAAGTCAAAGGAGCCGTGATCTTTACATAATCTTTGAAGAACTTACGATAGTATCCTATTAGGCCTAAGAAACCATGAAGGCTCTTGAGGGTGGTTGGTCAAGGCCAATTCTGCATAGCACTAATTTTTTTTGGGTCCATGTGAACCCCATTGGCTAAAACAATGTGCCCCAAATAGTTGATTTCCTCTTAACCGAATGAACACTTAGATTGATTGGCACATAAATGATTGTTTGCTAACAGTTGTAATGCCCTATCTATATGTTGTAGATGCTTGGCCCATGTGTGGCTATAGATTAAAATGTCATCAAAGAAAACTAAAATAAATTGATAGAGAAAAGGCTGAAAGATTTTATTCATGAGTGCTTGAAAAGTGGAAGGGGCATTTGTAAGGCCAAATAGCATGACAAGGAACTCATAGTGACCTTCATGCATATGGAAGGCTATCTTGATAATGTCATCAAGATGCACTCAGATTTGATGATAGCCAAAATGCAGATCTAACTTGGAGAAGAATTTGGCCCCATGGAGCTCATCAAGAAGCTCATTGATGACAAGAATTGGGAATTTATCCTTGATCGTGAGGTGGTTAAGGGATCAAAATTCAATGCAAAGGTGCCATGACCCATCTTTTTTGTGGACAAGAAGCACTGGGGAGGAATATGGGCTGGTGCTAGGGTGAATAACTCCAAACTCGAGGAGTTCCCAGACTAAGTTCTCAATTTCAGTCTTTTGTAGATGGGGGTAACGGTATGGCCAGATGTTGGGTGGGATGCTTCTTAGAAGGAGAGGAATGCAGTGATCTTTAGGGTGTGAAGGGGGAAAACCTACTAGTTTTAAAAAAATGGTTGCATGCTTGTCAAGATGGCTTGTAAATCTGTAGGGTGGTTAGTAGCAGCGGGGGGATGGATTTAAATGGAATGCAATTATGCAATGACCCCATGTGAGCCTTTCTTCAAAAAAATTTCCATGCAATGAGAACTGATGATGCTAGCATATCTTGGCATTAACCATTTTAAGGTGTGCTTCTGACCATTATCTATGAATTGCATCCAAATCTTAGAGAATTCCCATAAAATAGGTCCTAATGTGTGAAGCCACTGTGCCCCTAAAACCACATCACACCCTCGTAAAGGTAGGGCAAACATATCAAAGTGAAAATTATAATCACCCATTGTAATACACACATTTTGATGCTTCCCTTTACATGGAAATGTGCCCCCATTAGCAATCATGACTTTAAAGCTAGAATAAGGGTATACAAAGCAGTCTGCCACCTTAGCAATGCGAGGATCAATGAAATTGTGAGTATTGCCTGAGTCAATGAGGATTGTGAGAGGGATATTTTTGAAGCACCCTTTGACCTTCATGGTTTGGGGAGTGGTGACACCTACTAGTGCATGCACTGAGATCTTAGGTTGAGTCTCTTGAACCTCTGGGTCCTCTTCAGTGCTGGGTTCTTCTTGAGCATCTTGAAATTCTAGAATGTCAGGATCATTGTCTTGCTCTGGTGGTGACTACACATCTAGCAAGTAAAGTTTTTTTTGGATGCACTTGTGACCCCTAACCCATTTTTCATCATAGTTATAACATATTCCATTCTCTTTGTGAGCCCATATCTCTACCTCAGTCAGGCGCTTGATTGGTGTGGTTATGGTTGTCCAATGATTCACTGTGTTCTTTGCTAGTGAAAAGGTGGGAGGTCGACGTTGTGTAGAGAGTTTATCTTCAGCTAACTTAGCCAACCCCAAAGTGTCAATCATATTTTTAGGTCAAATTTTTTTTACCTCTAAGTGAATTGGCTCTTTAAGGCCACTAACAAAGCAGCTTTTGAAGAAGTCATCTGAAAACCCTTCAGTGTGATTAGCAAGTTTTTCAAATTCAATCTGATATTCATGAATAGTACCTATTTGACAGAGTTTGGGGAGAGCTCCTATGAAATCCTTGAATGTCGAGGGACCAAACCTACCCAAAATTAAGGATGCAAAATTTAACTAATTGGGTTCATCATTTGACTTGAGATACCAATGGTACCACTGAAGTGCTTCTTATTCCAGATGAAAGGAAGTAATTGGGACTTTGTTTGCAGAATAAGTATTGTGGAGGTTGAAGAATTGTTCAGCTTGATATATCCATCCTATAGGATCTGCACCATTGAATCATGGAAAGTCTAGCTTAGGTCCATATGAGAAGTTACAAGCAAAGGAGCGATGCTTCAAAGAAGACTCCTCCTTCTGCACTCTATTGAGCAAGATGTTATTCTA
This sequence comes from Torreya grandis, assembly GCA_037957365.1. Lineage (NCBI taxonomy): Eukaryota > Viridiplantae > Streptophyta > Pinopsida > Cupressales > Taxaceae > Torreya > Torreya grandis. Next base: position 970,717 of record JARHVA010002492.1, on the reverse strand, counting down.
TTGATTTAAGCCATGCATCATATCGGTTAAATCTGTAACCTGAGATTTCAATGTGGTGATTTCTTCCTCCATGATTTTTGTACCTGCATGAGTGGTGACCATAACCAGTTATTAATAGTTGGGGACCCTTCACATTCCCTACCATGATGTAGGGCAGGGTTCGGGGTAGTGCCCTAATTTTTTTTTAAATGGATTGTCTGCAACTGTGTGGTTGGAAATATCATCAACTGTGGATATGCTTTTGTTTACTCTCTAAACCTAATAAGTTGGATATGGACCCCAAGTTTGTTTGGCTGCCTAAAGGATTTTTTTAAAATTCTCTCTGGCCACCAAAGCTGTCTGATCGAGCACTGCTCTCCAAAAAAATTTGGCCACAGGTTTACCCCTTAACGATAGATTTTGGTTTACCTCATGAGTGGGAACTAGTCAATCAGAATGGGGTCGTTGCCCTTTTCACTGGCAGGTCCTCTCAATGGGCTAGCTACTTTGGGGGTTCCTATGGTACTCCTCATAATGAGTTTTAGGGATTATGCCCAAACACTTCCCATAGTTAAGTGGATGGGTATTTACCCAATCCAAAATGATGGAACCTACAATGAAAAAAATTCTTGCTAGAAATGGCATAGCTCCTAGAAAGCCTTGATTTGAAAAAAATTGCTCCAAATCTACCCACAAAGCCAAGAAATCACTCTGATACCATATGAGAAGAACCTCCTACAATAGATTTAATTGAAATATGTGAAAATAAAATAACTCTTATGAATAACAGAAACACAAAAAGCTTATATTGATCATAGGCCACTTTGAGGGGGCAACCTCCTTTGAGCAAGCTCAATATAATAAATTCGTGGATGCCTTCATTGGGCCTTGATACTTACTTATATACTAACTCTATTCTAACAAATACTACTTCCCTTGTATGTGGGATAATTCAAATATGCTCTAAGGGACGACTTATAAAGCATATGCGTCCATAGTAATTATTACACTTATACTGCAAAGAGAAGGGTAAGGCATGGGTTCCTAACACAAAAATGTGAACCAATGAAATATAATCATTATCAAAGTTATAGAAGTCTTCAAATTGTTGGATGAATTCATAAACTTCCATTTGCCCAAAAAACCAAGGATCTTAATCAATTATTTGTAATGGTACATCCATAACTAGTCCTCTTATGATTTATTTGGTAATAAGGTGAAAAAATATGTGCCATTTATGATATTCACATAGAATGTTCTCATAACTACCAATGGCACCACATACTCTTCTAGTGAGGTCATAGTCATCATGGGCCTAATAATTATGATAATTAATTATAGTATAAGAAAGGGACTAAGTGTCCATCCATTAGAGGATGCCATCAGGAGAAAGATCATGATGCTTACCATCTTTGGTTGTGACATTGTATATGTGGTTAATATCTTCTTCTGCATTAATAAGTTCTACATATGGGGACCCATGTAGTTGATCTAACAGAGTAATGATGTGTTCATTAACATTTTCAAAACTAATGTAATGTTTTTTGAAGCTTAATTTTGCATTGTTTTCATAGCACCAAGTTCACCCAAATTGAGATGAAAAAGCATCCACTTTAGCGAACTTGAGAAATTCAAAATCAGCTTTGAAAGGTACTCCAAGGATATTGACCATTGAATTCTTAAGAACACCAATTGGTAGAGCATGAGTTCTACTAGATGTAAATAACATGTGTATCAATGGTTTAAATGTTGGGCTAGCCATTGTGTGCCATGTATCCTTTGTGAGGATGTTAACTTCGATGCTAGTGTCAACCAAGATATCTCAAATCACCCAACCATTGATGGCATCATTCACCAGTATTTCCTTGTCCTCTTGAGGGCTAGGAGGAACATGAATATCTTGTCATAGAACATGATTTAATTGATGATCTTTAGTTGGTTGAATCAATTGAGGTTGAGCATTAGTTGGTGTTTGTACCTGATTTTTAATCTAATTACTTAGTTATGGTACAATGTCTTCGTCCAACATGTGCTTTCAAAGCTCTTAAAAATTATATTGCACCATGTTTTGAGGTTTTATGGCCTTTTGTATATCAGTACATTATGATACTTATTAGTCCCTAATAAATTAAATTTCTGCTTGTAGTTCCCATACTAATGTCCTAATATCCTAGAGCACATCTTTCTATTATTGAGCATTAGGATACTTCCTTGCAAAAAGATATTCATGTTGTATCTTCTAATAGGAGGAATAGATGTAGATTGAGATTGTCCACCACTACTTGTAGTTATATTAACCTATTGATATATCAAGGTGTTATAGCATGGCCTCCAATGAGTTTTTTCAATACGAATCATATTAGTACCCTTTTCATTTCTTTCCTTAGCGATGGCCATGTATAGGTCAAGATATTATTCTAATTGATGCTCCTTTTAACAAGAAGCACATGTTGCATAGACTAGACAATCTCACTAATAGTGATCTAGAGATCCACACTTATAACATGTTTTTGGTGGGAAATGGTCACAAACTCATCCTCATCCTTGACGTCATCCACAATATCCACCATTATATTGATTGTTGAAAATAGAGGTTTGGTGTTTACTGTGTGCATGTGCCTCATGTATATCAATAATTAGTCAACAGTCATTTATGTCATGGGTGTATGCATCACATATATTATAGTATTCAGACACTTTAGAATGTGTAGCTCACTATAAGAGAGGATAGGAGCATACATCATGATCTTCATGGTAAATTTCACGTGACTATTTTAGTATGGCACAGATGTTTTTTTGTGGTTAGTTACTTCCATTATGACCTTCAGACTCACAATCGATGCACTAAATACCATTACGAGTATTGTATGCATTTTTTATATTTAACTTCTCTAATTGTGGTGTTATTGAAGCTATTTGAGCTTCCATAAAAGGATTGATTCTAGCATCAATAATACCAATAACTTCATCATAGAGGGCAACTTCCATAATTTTATGCAGGTTGATAAAGGTCTTTTGAGATAATGTTAGTCTAAAGGGAAGCAGTAAATGTATACATAATATTTTTAATTTATATCAAATACTAATTAATACTTTACATCTTACAAGAACCTGTCATGACTCAATATCTTTGATTTCATGCCTTAAGGGGTGCATTGAGAAAGGGGTGGGTAGACCTTTGGTGTTTCACAAGATTATTATCCCTTATTTCCATATTATTTTAAATCCAACTAGTTCCTAAAACCTTTTCCTAAGTTTAAATGTTCAATACACTGGGTCGACCTGGTCGACCTAGTGTGTTTTGGGGTAACTTTAGATCTTTTGGTTTATTTGTCTTCTAGACAACCTAGCACAAACTTTAGGTATTAGTCAAAGAATGTACTAGGTCAACCCAATCAACATAGTATAACCAATATTCTTGAATGATTTTAGGGTAAGATACTCTTATATATATAAGGTCATTTCAGTCACTTTGATAATATGCAAGAAAAGAGTTATTATTCACTCGCGCTTCTTCATAATCTGCTCTTCCACCATTCTACTTGAGGAGTGTTAGTTTAGGTTTCTTATTTTGGAGAATCTAGTCTTTTGGATAGGTCTTAGATGCTTTGTCCTAACAAATTGATCCTTGTAAACCATAATAACATCTTGCGAAGCCCCATTGGCCAAGGGAGAGATTGAATCATGATGGTTTCACATTCAGGTAAGTATATTCTAACTTTGCTTTCCTCTCTTTTATAAGATATAAGTAGTATAAGTGTTGGCTCGAATAATATTACTTTTCATATTCTATGTATTAGGGTGTTACTCATACTTAATTTATTTGAAGTTCCCTATACATATTTTATTTCTTTGCATTTAACCCCTCACATTGTGCCACAAGATTTGGTGTGCACTAGATTAGTTTACTTTTCTTGTTACTAGGATAGTTTTTTTTTATATTAACATAAGTGATATATCAAGTCAAATGACTCTTTTAGGGTTATTGTGAGATTGTGTTAGAATATAGGATTTGGAACTCTTCCTATCATGATGTGTTGTGACAAATGATATAAGTGATCCCCATATTGGTCATGCTCTCACTTAACAAGTGTATACCCAATCAAAAGTGTAGGTATGCTCTATCTTATCCGATCCATGATTAATTCATGTACATCATGTAATTCCAATTTCATACATTCTAGTGAATCTAACATGAATATTATCCCACCACTAGTTGGATTATCTTCATGGTTCCATTTTTTATCTCTTTCTTGTTAGTATTTGCTTTCACTTTGGCTTCACTCTTTACATTCTAATGAACCTAAATTTATTTCACTTATTTCATTCTTTTGTTATTATTTTTATAATCATTTTTATCAATTATTGATTCCTTATTTGGATTCTCTACATCATCATGAATCTAACACATTTTACGATTTGTAATAAATATGAGTAGAACCAAATATATAGGCAAAATAAAATCTCTACATTTGTATGTTGTACTAGGTTGACCCTATCAACCTAGTATCTTTTTCAGCGTCTGTTCACTATACTAGGTTGACTTAGTCAACCTAGTACTGTCTATAGACTCTTTTACCTCTTTTTTAGCCTTTATGCATTATACTGGATCAACCTAGTTGACCCAGTATATTTTTGAAGTCCATGTTTCTGTATTAGGTCGATCGAGTAGACCTTGTACTATTTTATTTCCTCTATGATTTCAAATTTAGATTTTTGTTTTCCCTGTATGCTTGATTTAATTCTCTATCTACCTAAATTAATTCTTTATCTCTGTCTGTTATTCATATTATTTATCATTCTTTTTCTTTTATCCTCAAGTATCATGTCCCCATTAGAATCTTCTTGGACAACCTAAACCCATTTAGACACTCTATGGGGTTCTCTTTGCTTCTTATAATTTCTTATATTTTATTCCTCTTTATAGATATTGGGGCATCTTGTAATGCCCATCCACACATTACTCTAGCATTTAGGGCATCTTGCGATGCCCACCCATATATAATTTTAGACTTTGGGACATCTTTTGATGCCCATCCCTATATCCACTTACCCTTTGGGGCATCTTGAAATGCCCACTCTTATTCTCCCTTACATGCTATCAAACTAATTCAATTCCAAGAAACCTTCTAAGACACCTAGGCTTGTCTCTCACATGCTCATCCTTGGTATAGTTGTTAATGTAAGATCATTTCATTCTTATCATGTTTTATATTTATATCTTTCTAAAATATTTTTTTAGGTTACTTAAGCACGAGTCTCTCCCTCTGCAGTAGTTCCTTCTTATTCACAAGCCTTTAGTTCTCCCATGTTGGTCTTTTGGTTTCTTGATGTACCATAGCCTTCATTATCTTATTTTTCATTTTCCTTCTATTTAAAAATTTTGATTTGGTGGCCCTTGGGCTTTACTTTTGTGAGTTGCTTTATAATACCATGGATAGGACCTGACATCCCTCACAAAACCACCATATTTTTATCTTCTTTCTCTACCTTTTACTTGCCAATGTTGTTTTGGCATCCTTTGGGTTTTTCTTTGTGATGTTCTTTGTACAAAGTTTCCCTCACTTTGATTTTTATTAGCACCATCATGGGTCTCTCTTTTATTAGTTTCTTTGTAAGACCATGGATAAGGCCTAACCCTCCTCATAAAATTACCATTATTTTCTTTTCATGATCCTTGTTCTTAAACTTTAACTTTTGCTTCTTTTGCTAGATGAAATCTGTATAAGAATCTATGTTAGCATGTTTTCCTCCACTTCCCTCTCTCTTATGATAAGAAATCACACATTTTCTATCATTGTATTCATATTTTTTGCCTTTGTCACATTTTTTGCAATTTGAAGCAATTCAAATCATTCCATGTGTCATTCCTCTTAATTTCCCCTTTATTTCACCTCCATATTAGATAAAACAAGGTCAAATTCAAGTTAGCACTTTTATTTCACTTGGATTTATGAGACTCTTAGACCCTATGCTCTTTGATGTTCTCTCTTATCAACCTTGTCCCAAGTTCTCAAATGAAAGTCATCTTTAGCACCCATGTTTAGTTTTCCAAATCCGTATGGAAGAAGAATAAGAACAAGCCACCAAAAGAAATTTAAAAGACAAACATTTTGAAACAAAATGCAATGGTATCTAAAAGGCAACATACAAATCTCAAAAGTCAAATTCACACCAAAATACATGATTAAAAGCACATCCCTTATCTCTAATCAAAGCTCAAACTCCATAGTTGGCTTCACATAGAGCCAAAGTCTTTTGGGGTACCGTAGGCCATTAGATTGGAATAAGGGAATTCAAAAAAATATATGGTTCTACCTACTTTCTCATGCAAGTACCCAATATTTGTAGTAGACCAATGGCTCTGTAAGGGGTCCTGAAGAATAGGGAATATATTGTGGGGAGGTAGGTCCATTTTATTTTTCATGTATATATTCTTCATGGGATGATCTATATACTCCATTTATTGACCCAAGACTTGTGTATCTAAGAGAAGTTCTTTAGAGTCCCTAAGGTTAGAAGTCCTCTTATTTTGACAAACCTAATTTAAGTGTCTTGACTTTGATAAAGAGTTTATCTACCTTGGTTTTTCCTTTATTCTTCCCTCCACCCATTTCATTTCCCCACCCCCCCTTGATAGACAAATTGTGATTCCAAATCTATTTTCCCTCTTCTTTAATTCCTTCTTCTTCATTTCTTAAAAACATGCTAGCACTACTTTGTTTTAATTTTATCTATTCGTAGAAGTGAAATAACATGTTTGAGAAACTTTGGATCATATTATTCACTTCATTTTATAGTTACTAAACTTACTTTAACTTTATTTTTCCCTTTTTCATTATTTTATTGTCTTGTTGTTATGGACACCTGAGTCTTTACCCTTTTTCCATTATTGAGTGAGATGTGGATTGTTACTGCTCACTCGACAATGTTATTTTCCATTTTATGCATTCCCTTTTTCCATTGTTGATTGAGATGTGGATTATTACTACTCACTCATCAAGGTTATTTTACCATTTTGTTTTTCTTTTTACCATTGATTTATCTTACTTATCATTCCTTTTTAACATGTATCATTGGTTTGATTTAGTGAGTTTGCCTATTCTTACTTAAGGTTTACTTATTTGATTTTTTTGGTATTTAGTACCCTTGGATTTTTGGTTACCTGATTTACTCTTGTTTGACCTGGTCATTTGGTCTAACATAGCATTTGTCACCTAGGTTGTCAAATTCTCAAGTACATCTCATCCACATAACACCAATTATCTTGGCTTTTCTTCATTTGTTTGTTTTTGCTTCCTTAGTTTTGTATTTTTAGGTTTGTCAAAAATAGTCTTTGTTCCCACCATAATCAAAATTCAAAACATAGTTGATAATCATATAACAATAAAGGTAAGTCAAGGTACGCATTGCATTTACTTTTTATTTATTTACTTTTTAGATTAGTTTCCTTTTTAGTCATTTACTTTTAGTTATTTTATGCTTTTAAAAATACTATAACTTTTTTTTAGCATCAAAATTGTGTGTGTCCTTATGTTCTTTCTCGAAGCACCATCCCCTATTACACCTTAGTGACACATGATGAGCTTCAAGTGGGGCATATATATACACATAATATTTTTAACTTTTATCAAATACTGATGCTTTACATCTTGTAGGAACCCATCATGATTCAATATCTTTGACTGCATGCCTTAAGGGGTGCACTAGGAAAGGGGTGGGTAGACCTTTGGTGCTTCACAGGATTGTTGTCCCTTATTGTCACATTATTTCTAATCCAACTATTTCTTAAAACCTTTTCCTAATTTGTTTCTCTTCGCATAGTCTTCTAGTCTTTTTCCTCTTTCTATCCTTCTTCTCCTTGTTTCGTAACCTTTTGACCTATTCAATACACTAGGTCAACCTAGTTGACCTAGTGTGTTTTGGGGTAACTTTAGCTCTTTTGGTTTATTTCCTTCTCATTGACCTAGCAAAAAAATTTGGCATTAGCATGAGAATCTACTAGGTCGACTTGGTCAACCTAGTACAGCCAAAATTCCCAAACAATTTTAGGGTAAGATACTCTTATATATACAAGGTTATTTCAATCACTTTGATAATATTTAAGAAAAGAGTTATTATTCACTCATGCTTTTTCACAATTTGCTCTTCCACCATTCTACTTGAGGAGTGTTAGCTTAGGTTTCTTATTTTGGAAAATATAGTCTTATGGATAGGTATTGGATGCTTTGGCCTACAAAATTGATCCTTATGAACTACAACAACCTTTTATGAATCCCCATTGGCCAAGGGAGATATTGAATCATGATGGGTTCACATTCAAGTAATTATATTATAACTTTGTTCTCCTCTCTTTTAGTAGATAGAAGTAGCATAAGTATTGGATTAAATAATATTAATCTTCATATTCTATGTATTAAGGTGTTACTCATACTTACTTTATGTGAAGTTCCCTATACATATTTGATTTATTTGCATCTAAACCCACACATTATGCCACAAGCTTTGGTGCACACTAGATTAGTTTACTTTTCTTGTTATTAGAATAGTTTACTTTTTTGTTTATTAACATAAGTGAAATATCAAATCATAGGACTATTTTAGGGTTTTTGTGTGATTGTGTTAGACTGTAGCCTTTGGAACCCTTCCTATCATGATATGTTGTGACAAATGATACAAGTGATCCCCTAATCGGTTCTAACAAATCCCCATATTAGTCATGTTCCCACTTAACAAGTGTATAGCCAATCAAAAGTTTAGGTGTGCTATATCTTATCTGATCGAGGATTAATTCATGTACATCATGCAATTTTGATTGCATACAGTAAACCTCCCACAAACCATTGGGCATGTTGAGCAACATTATTTTGAATGAAAGATTTGAAAAAAGTGTTTTGAACCACACATCATACTCTTTTACACTCTTAGTGGGATTTTATTTTATATCTTTTAGCATGGCAATACTTTATTTCTCAAATTTAAGAATATCAAATTCCTAAATACATGTCATCTTGAGCTGATCATAGTCAATTACTAGTTTTTGAGGGTCAAACTTCTTATACAACTTATGCACTCTTTCTAAAAGTGTGGTTATAAATTATGTGGCCTTTCACTCAGAAGAAGTTATGTCATGTGCCCTCCAAATGAGTTCACACTTATGAACATGCTCTGTAGCATTCTCCATGCCTTGGTATTCAAGTAGTTGAAGCATCATTTCATAATATATCATTGGCAGTTAAGGTGTTTATTAAAAACCCCCAAATCCTATTCCTTAAGGGAAAAATCTACCACTTCCTCATGTATCAACTTCTAGTCCACTATAGTAGCAACACTTGTGATGTGGGGTATGATAATTATTTGATTAATATTACTTAGACCTGTACTCTGCCCACTATGAATGTTAGGTCTACTAGGCATACCAAGTTGGGACATGAAATTTGCTTAAAGAGGAAGAAAAAGTGTTAATTCAGTATGAGTTAAAATTGGCTTATCTATAATTTCCCTTTTAGGATCAATTTTTTGATTCTACACTATTTGTATCCCAATTATGTATAATCAGTTTGTCTGGTTCAAACTCATGAGTGTGCACTATGGTTGGGGAACTTGGTTGGTTCAAATTTGATTCTTTAATCTCTTCTATCTAGATAGTTTTTTCTTGATATGATAAAATTGGCATTGGGCATGATTTGAAAGTGATTGAGTCCTCCTTGTGCATTTTTGCTTCCCTACGGATCCTAACAACACTTCCTAAGTTCTCATGTTCCCTTCCTACATCACTTTCACCTATGATCATCTGTCGAGCTTCATCATATTTATTCTTTCATAATGCTCACTGATTAAATACCATTCCAAACCAAAAAATTATTTACCAACACTTCTACATTCCCATTCTAAATATGAAACTAATGCAAAGATGTATTTATCCCTCCATAGGTAAAGTTTCAAGTCCACAATCAATAAATAGATTCTTTACTTCTAGTGGGAAATGTCTTATATACCGACCATATGGTTCTCTAAGAAACTAAAACTTGGATTTTTTAGGACAAGAGTAAGTGGTTATAACATATTTCATGATGTATTTATTCAACACTCCTCTCTACTAGATATTAATATATTGTGTCATGATATTCCTATTCATGCCAAATCCCTTTGATGTTCTATCGTCTAAGCTTGTCTCCTCCCAAAAGTTTGTGATCAACCTTGAGCATAGGTAGAGAGACAAACATGAAAATGAATAGGTACTTGGATAAATAAGGTTTAATATAATGAGTTATATAGATGGTGGTCCACTCATACACCTACGAAAATTCTTGGTTCAAGATAAGAACCATAAAATTATCCTCGACCTCAGTTATCTATTTTTCAATACTTTCAAGGGATAAATGTTCAAGCATCTTCCATTACTATGCAACAAGTGCTACGGGTCTTGGCATCGGAACAAAAATGTTGGGTTTATTCTCTTTATCACAATTTTCTTATGGTGCTAAAGTTTAGTCCCAACAAGCTTATGTGCTGGCCTTTCACATAAGACTAAGGTCTTGTGTGCTCACCTGAAGCATGCAACAAGAGATTGGTTCCCATGGGTTATGTTACACAGTAACACACTAGTCATATACTTGAATTTTTTCATATATCTGATTATAAATTACACATAAAAATAAATATACAACTGTGGACCTTGTCTCATTAATCACAACCACCAAGAACACAAAGATAAATGCCATGAAGTTCAAAGGGTTCTTTATACAAACTCATATAATGTATGTTTTATAAATCTCATAATGAATGATAAGCCATAAATTACTCAACACATACCCATTTTTAATGCTTAACTATCAATTATCTAAAACACAACACCAAAACTAATTGTAATATCTCTAATTCTATACTATAGAGTCACTATATGCTATCTATTATTAGTTACCTTACATAATTCCACATAGGGGTATTTATACTTATTTTTAAATAACTAATTAGTTACATAATTAATTATAAATGGGTGATTTTCCAATGATCTCTTAGTAAACTGAGAGTCATGGTAATGTTTTACTTGTTTTCTCCTAAGGACCCAGGCCTTTGCACCCCCTATATTATTTTTCAACGTTAGATCCTTATTGCCAAATTTTCATGGGTTGGTGTGAAAATCATGATGATTAAATTATATATTTTCCTTGAGAACCACTCCTCAATTGTCTCCTACTTCCCTCACACTCCTTAAGCCTTTCATTGTTGTTCTAAATCTTATGCTCTCGGGTTCTTTGTAGTTATGTTCCATCTTTGACTAGGTCTTCTCATACTATTATCTTCCACTCCTTTATCTTCTCACACCTCGCTAGTTCCATGCCATGGTATTCTTTCACCAAGCTAATTCTATGTCATGATCTTCTTGTACCATGTTCCTCTCACATTGTGTTGATTCTGTGCCAAAAATCCAAAACACTTAGTCAAATTTTAGGGTCCAACATATTATTTAGTTATTTATCTTAAAAAAAACTTCCTATTTATAAAAATAATTATAAAAATATAAGTACACACATTCCATTGTAATTAACTATTATAACACAATTGAATATTTTAGTAATTTAGTATATTTCATTGTATTTTATTATATACTACTTTATAAAGTTTATTTATATTCCAATTGTTTAATTCTATTCAAAATAAACTTGAAAATAACATGGAAATAAGGTATTTTAAAAGGTATTTTATTGAAATCAATCTATTGATTACCCTTTTATTTAATAATATTAGGAAGAAAATTTTAATATTTTTTATAACTTGCTTGATTTTCAATTATGTATTGGATGGGAAATTTTTTTAAATATACCTATTTGAATATAATATCTATGTGGTTGGATTTTTGTACCATTAATTTATTTAAAATAATGTTAACATTAATAAATTTTAAAATGTGGATCAAAGAGTGCATGCCCTTTAGAAAAGGGCATATGCCCTATGTAGTGCCCTTTTGAAAAGCGAAGGTTACAAAAGTTACATCAAGAAAAACATAAATTACTAAAAGAGAAGTTATCAAAACAAGTTCAATCTATTTAAGAAATTACTTTTAAGAAATGGTTTTTAACAAAAATGATTCAAGAGAGGCCTATAAAAGCTAATGTTATGAGCATAGTTCTAAAAGAGGAAATTACAAGAATTATTCATCTCAAAATCCTTTCAGTATCATTGCTCACTTTTACATACTAAATAAATTCTTGTGATCAAAGGGGGGATTGTACTTCTTACTAAAATTATAGGACACTAGTTTTATTGGCTTTGTCTAGAGGTGGCTAGCCATGATAGAATCAGAAAGAGGGAAGAGATTATCCTTTTGGCATAGACATCTAATCAAGCTTTGTGTGAAAATTTATTGCTTTTTAAACACTTTATATTTTTATTTTGATTTTGCTTTGATTTTTATGACCTACTAATTATCAATTATTTGAAACTTATATGTTGTTCATAAATGTCAATTCTTTTTGTTAAAATAGATATGTTCATAAATGTTGTAAAAGTTATTACATCATCTTTTTTCATAGATTGCAGTATTTCATAATTCAAAATTTTTAATATCTATTGGTTTAACAAAACATTTTTCTTGTAGTTTGGATTAGATGGCAAGAAGGTTGGAAAAAATTTACACCTTCCACTTCAGAACCCAAACAAGGGTTTGTTTGGATGCAGTGATCTAAAGTGGGAAAATTTTTCTGACATTGATGGAAAAGACATGTGGGTTACTTGGGTTGAGAGAAATGGATTTGATGACTTCATAAAAGAATAATCAACTAAGAAATTGTACCCAATAAACTTTTGTGTCACATCATTTAATTAAGTCCATGATTAAACTAATCACTTGATTATAAAGAACTTGAAAAGTTATGGGCTTGGTTTTGGAAATGATTTATCCCAATGATGAAGCTGCACATTTGACTTACCCCAAATAGGGTAAAAACTTTGAGCTTGGATTATATGGATGATTGATTAATTTCAAGAATAGATCAAGGATTGAACCTATTACATAGATTAATGATGAGATGATCATGTTGATGGAGGACCGATAAAATTTTTGATGTAAACTTATGTTGAATGATATAATGACATTTCAAAGAATGAATAAAATATAAAAAAATTAGGCACACGAGGATGCTTAAAGTGATGCAATAATGATTAAATAAAAATGTGGATAGAATTGGATAAATTAAATTGGATTGGACAAAAGATATGGAAAAGTGATGTTTGCACACATGGGCCACAAAGATGATTGTTAGACATGAATGATTAGTTATAATAAATTCATGTTAATAGGAATGGATGTGGAAAGAAGAAAAATAATAGTGATGGTGATGGCTAAGTTGACCTCAAAACATTCATGTGACTAAGCATTGCCTACATAGTCCAAATAAACTTTAATATGATGTAGTTATCACAAACATAGGAGGAATGTGATGAGAAATTATGCAAAATGTGAATGAGAATGATGGTGGTCAAGCTAACTTCATAAAATACATGTGACTGAGCACTGCCTACAAAGTCCAAATAAACTCATGTTGATGTAACTCTCCTAAAAAGGGAGGAATGTGATGAGAAATGATGAGTGATGAACAAGTTGATTTGATATAATGTGGACAAATATCAAAGAGGGATGGGATTATTTTATTTGAAAATAGATGATTTTATAAGGGGAATAACTAACACTTTAGTGTGTCTCTACATAGAGTTTGTAACTTGATTTTTGATATTACACACAATAGTATGCATCATGATATAAAACATCATGATTACTTGACCATGATTTGCATAATTATTGACACCCAATCCAATAGATAAATGAAAAAAACACACCACAATATTGAAAAATCAAGATGACATTGTTGACATATGTCGATGGATGGACTCAAGTACAAGTGAATGATAACAAGAACCATGATATGGAAAAACAATGAAGATATTGTTGGTGCACCTAGATTGATTCAAAGCACAAAAATAAAATTAAACATACAAGAATGAAAGTAAAAACACATAAACTTAAAAATAAAAGCAAAAAAAACTTCTTGTCACAGCTCAAGTCAAAATCCATGTATGAAGGCTCAATGATATGGATAGTTGGATGGTGCCTCCAAGAAATAATATATGTAAGGGGATTATATTTAGGAAAAATATCCCAACAATGAAGCTACAAGATTGATTTTCCCCAAGTAGGGTGGAAGCTGCTAGCTTGGATTGGATTGATTAGCCCTAAACAGGGTAGATTTGGGAATGAAACATCCTAAAAATGGTGGTTGAAATGATGATTTTTCCCAATCAAGGTGGATATGGGAAGGATACATCCCAATGGTGGTTGAAATATTTAATTAAGGATTTGAACTTGAAAATGGACATGACAATAAAAAAAATTGATTTTGTAGCTTTATATCCCTTTTTGGAGATTTTTTGCCTTTTTTGATTTTTAAGTTTTTTTGATTTTATGATTGTTTAATTTTTTTATAAAAACATATGATGTTTTTAGAATTTTTGATGTGTTTTGATGTTTTTTTTTAATAATCATATATAAAGGGTTTTGTTGAATGTATTTATAAGGGTAATGAACAAAAGGGAACATGTTATAACATCAAGGATCTGGAAATGATGTGGGATGTGAAAAATTCAATATTTTGGATAATGAGGAATGGATTAGGGATCTCTAAGGACCATGTCACATGGGAACCAAATGTCCAGTCGTCAAAGTGTCATTAAGAGAATATGTAAATATGCTTCCCAAAATAGGGCTCAAAACATCTTTCACTTCCTTATTAAGGTCAAGATGGGAATGAAAATTGGGCATGATAGGATGGTTCAATATGAGGAAGGATGGAAAACATGACTTAAATGGGATGGAATTCAGTGCAGTTGGTGATGCCCCCAAGTTTTAAGATACTTGTAGACAATAGATTATTTACACATGATGCCAAAAACTTTGTTTTCATCATGGTACTTTCCCAATGTGCCATAAAAATGATTTTCACCATTGGACAAATTATTTATCTTTCTTTTTTTATTTTTATTTTTTTTGTTTAATTTTTCTATTTTTTAGCATCTCAACTCAATAGAATATCATGATATGCATAATGTTGACCCTTTGATATTTTCAGGTACACATTCTAGATATGTTATCATGTTCTTCATTGATTTCTAGATTGGCTTCATCCAAATTAATCAGGATGTCATCATAGCCCCTCCAAATGAGGGTGTTGTCAATGCAGGTGAAGTGAAAGTTGTATTACATGGATAATTTAGAGGGATGTTGATATCATGATGTGAAGGGGGATTGGGACCAATACTCTCACATTTTGTGAGACTGGGAGTATCCACCAATTGGATGTTTAGGATATTTTTTGTTGTACTGATGGGGTTTGAAACTAGTAACTTGGAATTCTCTTACAACTATGATGACATATGAGGGAGATGACTTTCTTTATCCCTTGGTTCCTTAAAAATGTTTTTACCAAAGAACAAATATTCTTGATTTTGGTCCAATAGCACCTTAAAGAGGTTTTCACTAAGCGACTGAGATTTTTGAATTTTTAGGTTTTTATTTTGATTGTCCCCTCATTCTCAAAACAAGGTTTCACTATGATATTTGTTTTTAAAACTAATCTTGCAATCATTAGAGACAAATTTCAAATTAATTTCATTAGTCCTATGTGACACTATCATGTAAAACTATTCTTGAATATGATATGATCTACAAATGTAGTTATATGTATTCCTTTAATAAATATACACAATTCCATAATCCATATGATCATAAACATTACCCACTCTCCCCCTCTGCTGTTCGCATCCATACTATCAATGTTACAAAAGATAATCATTTTTTATCATTAGTTCAAATAATTTGAGGAATAATAATAATATAAAATAAATAACCCATTTCCATGAAATGTATTCAACATGCAACTAAATTCCATGGGTTCACCAAATGTAATGGTAAACTAAGCATTTCACTTTTTTCTAATATACTCTTAACCTGGGTGCCAAAATTCCTTAGTAAAACCCTTTATTCTCATATTATGGAATTTGAAAGTCTTAAATCTCTAGTTCCTAATCAATATTTCACTTATTTACTTTCCACATAAAATACATTCAAACCATCCAATTTATATCCATGGATGGTTCAAATATATTTTCAATTAATCCATGGACATATGATTGGATCAATAGGATGATCCAAATTTACTTTTTTTAAACTAAGGTATTAG
Organism: Torreya grandis; assembly: GCA_037957365.1. Lineage (NCBI taxonomy): Eukaryota > Viridiplantae > Streptophyta > Pinopsida > Cupressales > Taxaceae > Torreya > Torreya grandis. The sequence continues at coordinate 954,503 of JARHVA010002492.1, read as the reverse complement.
CTATGATAGGGTTATTTTATCCTTAATTTAACTTGAATAAATACTATTTTTATGCCAAAAATAAAATAATAAACTAATGAGCTAGCACTTCAGCATATCACATGAGTAGTGACCTCACATGCTCACCTGAGTGATGCAGCTTGGACCGGTTCTCATCAATTCTATCATGTGGTGGTGGATAGAAAACTTTATCTATACTTAAGTGATTGGGTTATCACATTTAGTCATTATTACTACAAACATAATTTTAAATTTAACCATTTGATTCATTCACACATTCCATGTACTTCTAATCTAATACCATCGAAATAGATTGACCCATCAAAAATATTAACACATCAAGATTCACAGATAAAGTGGTGATTCCATTGATTTATTTTGAAAAGATGACAAAGGTATTTAATTAAGACTTTATCTCCTTATATATATATATATATATATATATATAAAGAGATAAAGTCTATCATTGAGCACTTAACCAACACTTTATAAATAGAGCTAAGGTGTATTTATAAATAAACCAACCCCTCTTAGGTTATATCATTAATACAAATAAAGATGACTAGCCAACAAGTGTTTCAAAAAAATAAGTCATGGTGAGCTATTACCAGTAAGTCCTTTTTATTTGGGCCTAACAACCCTTATATACTATCTCTATCATATATATTTGTGTTCTTGCTCCCCCTCCCTCAAAAATCAATGATAGATTCACACTTGACTAGTCTCTCTTGATGCTTTGACAAGATGTTTTATAACCATTTTCACTTCTTGTGCCCTTGTCTAAGTCTTGAACTTTTGTCTGAGTCCTATGTCTTATGTTCCTCATTATCTATATCCTAGTCTTCCAAAACTCACTCTTTCATGCCAAGGTATTTTGTGCCTCTCTTACATGCCTCTATTTTGAATTATTCTCTCATGTGCCATTCTTTTTTCCATTATGTTCTTCTGTGCTTCAACTCCAAAACCCTTAAAATATATAATTACAAAATTTGGGGTCCAACATCACCCCATACTAAATTGATAGTCTATCTTAGACTATGTTGTAGTTTCCTCAGATAACAAAAACTTGGGACCCAATTGTTATACTTGAAAACTTGAGCTCCTCTCATTGGTTAAGTTTTAATTGAAGATTGGAAGTAATGACTTCCACCTTGCCTCGGAGTCTTTTCATTTCCTCAGGTTACTCTAGAAAATCATCTGCTTGAGTTGTCAAAATTTTAAACTGAGATGTATCTTTTTGGGAATCCTTGAGGGACCTTACCTCCACCACAACTTTCCCTCGGAGTGTTGATAAGCTATCATTAAACTCTTACCCATGGGTGCTTATTTATTTCTCTAGTTCCTCTATGTCTTGGAATACCTTTGTCTTTTGGGCCTTATCCTTGATATTTAGCACATTCTGAGCTAATTATTGATGTTTTTTTTCATTAGGCCATAGTCACACTTATAAAAATTTATTCAAATACACCAAGTTTATTAAAACCCCATCAATAAAGGGAATAGTGGCACCCAATTTATTCAAAAAGATTTGACAAATATCCATGGACTCTATAAATTGATATGTTTCCTAAAACTTATCTTGTTGAGGATTCACCTAGTTTTTAAATTTATTGAGCAATAGGTCCATGAGCATCTCTAATTTATTGATGGAATCACTAGTTATAGGAATATCATCTACAAGTGTTGGTTCACTTTTCAAATTTGTCTAATAAAGGCTTAGAGTCCTTAGTTGAGATGCCTCAACCGCATCTTGTTGTCACTTGAGTGCTTTAATTTCTTCTTCAATATTGTGACTTTTCTCATCCTCTTCCCTATACATGAAAATAACCTTCCAATGCTTGTGTAAAATCTCGAAAACATTAGTGCTACAAATAATGTTTTGCCTAGAAACCTCTAGGGAAAACTTTATTTGGGTTGCACCTGCTTGAGATGCAAAGCATTTAAGGGGATCCACCCAAAGCACATCTGGAACATCTATCACCTATGAGATTATATTGGTGCTAGCCTTTGATATTTCAAAATGGCCTTCATCATTATACACATCCATATCAAAAGACAACTCTCATTGAGTTTGTTTAATGGACTCATGTTTAGGGAAGTAATCCCACATATATAATCACTCGGGTGGTATATCTTATTGGAACAGGGCATGAGCAAGAAGGTACTCATTACACATATTTTTCTATTGTTTCTCTTATGATTCTTATATTGGTTCCTTTTCATTTTGAGGGTCACACTCTAAATCTATAATTTTGAGACTCTTTTCTCATTATCATTGGTATCGGTGCCAAGGTCCTCTACACTAGGGTCTTCTTATTTTTCTATTTCTTCCTCAATAGGATTTGTAATTTCAATGTCCATTTGTGTCCCCTAATTAATAGGATATTATTTAGTAGGCTCAAAAGTGGGGTTTATCTCAAGTTGTGATTTTGGAGACACTTCACCTAATTTAGGGATCACCATTTTGGGTGCTGAAAACACTAGCCCTGATTGGATAGTTGGTTGCAAGTAAATGATGTCATTATTATTTTTTATGTAACCCTTTCACTTTTTTTAGAAATATGGCCTACCTTTATCATTTGGGGGCATCCCTATGTTATTCTTTCTATGCCTTGCTAGAACTAGTGGCCTCAAGTCTTGGTATTCTCTCTTTATTACATGCCTTTTCCTCTATGAATGTTTCTAGTTAAAGGGGGAGAGGTTCCTTCTCTACCTATCAACTTCTTGATGTTTTACTCCATGCCTTGAGCATATAGTATACCAACTATAATTTTCTTTGAACAATTATTTTGAATGGATTAATATCAGTTTTACCTGATTCATTATGTTCTATACAAGCTTCCCTTCCTAGATAAACATAAATATTATGAAGAGTGTGAATCTTGATGTCAATTTTGTCAGCATTAATATTCACCAGGCATGCATCCTCAATGTAATTGATAGAAGCCATGAAATATTTGGTAGTGAAAGCATAAGTAAACTTGAGCTAGCCTGTCAATTTATCAATGTTCTCCATCCAGATTCACATGAGTGAATAGTGTTGTTTAATAACAAACTCTACATAACCTCGTAGCTACGTAGGTAATTTTCTATATACACACCATTCATTCCCAAAAGCTTCATTCATCCCATTGAACCATCCCTTCATCTTCACCTTATAAGAGGCTGCAATGGTGCAAGAACATGTGAATTATTTGAATATCTAGTGAGGGAGTTATGCTCAAGTGGGTAAACCCACTTCAGTTCTTTATCAAAATTTTCAAAGACACCAATCTCATAAAAAAAAGTAAATTTATAATTGTGCCCCAGGGAAACATGTGGTTAGGTATTTGATGTGCCTTATCATCATATTATTCAATTTTATTGAAATAATATTGGGAATAATTGTATTTAGTCCCCTTGGCTATTTGACTGGTGACATAGAGGTGAGCCATATCCACCTCTTTCCATCTATTTATTCCCCCTAGCTTGGTCATGGCCAAGCACATAATTACCTGAATGGTGGGATATTTAAGACTTGTAATATACATGGCATGGCATTCTTTATTTTATTTCAACTTCATTACCATTCTTTAAATTGTATCTTTATTATTAATATCCACATTAACATCAATTCCTGAATAGAGTAACCTGGTTACTTTGTTGATATTTTGAGGGGTAATCATCATTCTGTACTTGGTAAAATATATATAATATTCATAGATGCATGAAATTAAGAACCAAACTTCCTCTTAAGGTTTTCTAATTTATGGCAGTTGAAAAAGTTGGAGCACACCTGCATCCTCTAGTAAGTTTTAAATTGTGAGATCATAAGTGATCTCATTTCTTATGTTATATCACTCAACTTGGTATCTTTTCACAAGTCACCTTTTTTTCTATATTGGTGGTGATTTCAGTCTAGGACTTGACAAGTGAAAATTTCATATTCAAATTATATACATGTAAATTTATTTTAAGGTATTGTATTTCTTCTATCAGAATTAGTGGTGGAGGTGATGTTATGGCTACCTTCTTCCCAATGTGTGTTGTCTCTAATACCTCTCTGATAGATGTCTCTTCTATCATTTTTTTCATGTTCTCACCTTATACACCACATACACTAGAACCTTCTTCCCATATGAAAACATGGATTCCTTCTTCTAACCCTCATACTCCTCTACTTTGGGAATGAGTAGTAGTGGATATATTTTCCTGCCTTTCTACTTTGGTTACATCACCAAATAGGGTCCCTAAAGGTTAATGTGTCGCTGACTAATTCTCCTAAATGAATACATTTTGTTGCCTTTTTTTCATAGCTAGAATGCTTTGTCATTCCTACTTTAATATGCTTCAATAGTGGACATAATGTCTACAACCTGAAACTCTCACACATGCTCCTATGGATATGTTTCACTCCTATTTTATTGAATGTAAATCACCACAACCTCTACTTCACTTTTGATAAAGAGAATATTATGTAGATGCCTTCTTCACTACTTATTTTATGATTATTTGATATTTGTAATTGCTAAGTTTTTAAAAAGTAAAAATGAAAATGAGAGGCCTCTAGTGCATGGTTTTTGAAGGATTTAGCTATACCATTAGCTTGAGGGTGGTATGATGTGGTCTTATGGTGCACCATCATGAACTCAACTAAGAGGATGCATATTATTTCATTGATAAAATGAGTGTCATGATCACTAGTTAGACTTAATGGGAATCTGTCATGTGATGATATGTTCCCATATAAATTTAGTAGTGGTATAAGTAATATAATACATGTTCCTTCATCCCAACATGTGAGATGATATGTGGTAGTAATGATGTAGTGTGTGCCAGTCTATCTTGTAGTAGGTTGAATGGGGCCAACAAAATCAATAGCCCATTTTTCAAAGGGTTCATGAGCAAGCACTATATGAAGGGCAATGCCATTCCATCAGTTTCATTTACCTATGCACTAATATATATCACATTGAGACACATATGCTTTATCATCCTTGATTAATGTGGGCCACCACAATCTAGCTAGTAGAACCTTTATTGCAATTATGTCACCAGCATAATTTACTCTTACAACACCTTCATTGACTTCTTAAAGGACTTCAATGTGCTAGTGATACATTAGGAACCTTAATAATACATCATCTTATCCCATTTTATATAGGTATCCTCCAACAAGTTGGAAAGGGGTAGAGCAGACAAATAACTACTTTTTCTTTTAGGTGTTATGTGGTCTGACACTGAACCTATTATAATAAAAAATATAATTTCCTAAAATTATTTGGGCGTGTACATAAATTGATTTTTTTTTACATCAAGTAAATATTCATCTATTTCACACTCTGGTTCTCCAGATTGAATGCATGAGAGGTGGTCTAGGCTAAAATTAATCATGCCTAGTTTCACAACCACAGAGAACTAAAACTTTTCAAATAGGATATTCCATTAATAGATGCATATGTATAATATATTATTATTCACCAAATACTTGATTACTTCATAATTTGTATATAAAATAAATGAAGTGACCAATAAGTATTGGTAAAACATTTTGGAGTGCATAAACCATGGGCCTCATGGTCTATAGTGGAGTAGTTCTATTTAGCTAGTGTGAGCTTCTAACTAGAAAATTAAATGGGATGATCAAGGTTTCCATCACTAGGTAATAATGTCTCCCACTTCAATTCTTAAAGCATTGACATGAACATGAAATGGTTGGGTCCAGCCTAGGAACTAGAGGATGGGTGCAATCATCATTTTTTCCTTCAAAAACTCAAATGCTTGTTGGTGCTTAGAGGTCCATAAAAATAGGCCATTCTACTTGATTAAATATTTTAGTGGCACAAATATGTTAGAATTAAATCAAATAAACTTATGATATTACCCCATGTGACCTAAGAAGTCACAAACCTCATGTTGAGTAGTTGGATCGGGGAGTTGGACAATGATCATAATCTTGGTCAAATCCATCCTGATAAATGATGTGTCCCAACATAATTCCAAATGGTGTGGAAAAGAAACACTTTTTAAGATTCAAATAAATCTAAATTTGACAGTAGTGCTCGAGCATGAGGCACAACTAATCACAGTGGTCATGCACTAAACCATACATGGTCTAGTCATCCAAGTACACCTAAAGGAACTTGTGAATGAAATCCTTGAAGTTACACTATAATGTGTGAGAACATTATTGGTGCATCATTTAGGAAAAAATTCATAACATTATATGAAAATGAGCTCCATTTAGTTACAAAAGTTTTTTTGGCCTTATCTTCCTTATCAATTTGTACTTGATGATAACTAAAAAATCCATTAGTGAAAGTGTAGATCTCGCAACCAGTAAAACTTTCCAAATTTTCCTTTTTGAATGGTGTTATAAAAGGATCTATGACACATACATCATTGAGTAGCTTGTAATCCATGCAAATGTGAATTTGACCATCTTTCTTGGCATTGATCACCATCAAACTAACCCACTCAGATTCATTATAGGAGTAATAACTACATCATGTAACATACTATCAATTTATTCTATAATTATAGCATATAGATTGGTTTCATCCTATACAATAATTTCCTCACCAGTCGAGCACCTTCAACCAAATTTATATGCATCTTACCTAACAATGGATACACTTCATTTCTATATAATTGCATGGGAAAATGTCTTGGTGTTACTACAAGAGCTCAAATATTTTGGTTATATAAACATCAGACCAATAATTTCCCATAGTGGTGAGTTTAGGCACGTCCTTTGTTGAATTTTTTGGTATGGTGTAGAATATGGTTTCTACTCAAATCACATAGTATCTCTGACATCATGCACCCCATATTCTATATGCAGATTTAACTGGTCTAATGTTGGCTCTAGAGGATAAGAATTAGTACCCTCATCAACCTAATATATGACCTTCTACTTTCTCTTCCATGTTTTTTCTTGATGTGCATATTCTTATTGACAGTGAGAATCCAATCGAGCCATGGTAGGATTATCGAGTTATTCAAAGAAGGCCAAATTATCCTCAAGTATGACATGCATGTGATGTATGTAGTCTTCAATTGATGCACAATCTCTTATTACCACCTGATGGATTGATTGCAAGGATAATTGTAAATCTACGTGAGAAGAAGAAAATGAAAATGTTGTAATCAGACCTCATGTGATATTCTACCAATTATCCATTTCTCTATGATTTTCTTGATGGATGTACCATACCCTAGCCCAGGTATGTAGAGTACCATAAAATATAATAACCCATAAGTATTTTGGTAAATATTTTTTGTTGATGTTCCAAAGGTGTTCACAGGTTGTTACATGGTCTTTTAGAGAAGCAACATGATTATAACCCAAGGTGGCAGGAACACAGTTGTCATGGTGAAATTGATAGTGCATAATAGCACATACTTATTCCCATGTGTGAAATTGGTATCGATGAGTAGGCCACCATCAAATAGTTTTTCTCTAAAATAAAAAATTGATTGCACACAACCATTCATATTCATCAACATAATAGTCTTCTAGTTATTGCAAACACTCCATGACCTCAATTTGGCCATGGAATCGAGATGTATGTTCTAACATTAATCATGGTAGACCAATGAGGCAAACATTTATATGGTATTGAGCTAAATTGGGATAAGAACTTAGGTGGATATAAAGTACACCATAAACACTCTTTATAATTTTATATACACCTTGAGCCCATTGGTCGCATGCAATACTGGTAGTGTATGAAATGGATTGTGCATCTTCTCATTGTAATTTTCCATTAGGAGTCAGATCCACATGTTCATTTCCTTGGGTAGTGATGTTAGAAATGGTTTTGAGATCCTCATCAACATCAATGGTTTTCATAAAGGGAGGTCCTTGGTCATTATTTAGAGGAATGACCATACACCAAGTATTATTATGTAGTCATATAAAATGTGAAATTTGGTAACTTGAGTATGGCTAATGACACCCAATACATAGGTCCATTTTGCTTGCTCTCTTAACCCTCTTAGGCATGTTTTCATAGTTTATTAGTAATCTATAGACTTATAGACTGAACCCTTACTGACCTAGGATGATCTTCTCATGACAAATCCATCCCCCTAGGTCTCCTACCCTTAGGACAATAGTGAGCAAACTTGAACTACAATGCTAAAACTTAGGGTGTCTTATATCTAGAACTATTATCCAAGTGAACTTTTTTTCAAATGGTCATATTCTCCTAGATCCTTATCCTAATTCATGTCAGCCTAATCTGAATTCATTTAACCCACAATCATTAAATCCCCTATAAAAGGCCATTTAAAGTCCATTTAGAAGGGTTGGCACTCATTTACAAGAGAGAAGCAAGAATAAAAGAAAGACTACTCAAACACTATTCCCTATTCTCTGCATACAACCATCCAATAGTCTTTCAAGCTCATTCAAACCTCTATACCAATCCCTAGTCATTCCAAGTATACCTAGTTTTACATTTACTCACATTTTCATCACACTATTGCAACAAACACTTCAATGGGATAAATACATATAGCTTGATCAATCTCAGAGTATTGGTATGTAGGCATTGTGCCCACACATGGGGTGTGAAGTGCATCTAGTGTATCCTTTACAAACTAATCCCTTCCCCCTATTCACCAAAGTTTCATTTAATTGCATAAAAGACACAAGAACACAACTAATCAACTCTACAAGGAGTCATATTGACAATAAGGATCTAAAATTTAGTACATAGGCTCACATAGATGTTTTAAACAAAACCCAAAAAAATCATATCTCTGTGAATAGTTTGGATAATAATGGCAAGACTAGGACTATAGCACCAGACAACATGGTATCCTATTTTTGGTGGTCCTATCCAATCAAGAAATGAACTTTAGATCTCAGTTTATGATAGTGTTCCAATTTTCTTTCCTTTAGTATCAGATTCTGTCTCATCCATAATAGCTCTAAATCTAAGGCATATTTTCTCTCACTCATTACTATTTTTAGAAAAGGCAAAAATACTATTTGTTTACACAAAATCAGTGGCTTAATTATTGCATATTATTTACTACTTTTATCAACTTAGACATGTTTTTTATTTAGGAATTAAACATATAATTTCCCAAAAATAAAATTCATTTGGTGAACCTAACTTACTTTGAATTTTGCATAAAAACCCTATAAACCCTAGGGTAAATTCCTAGCATATTTTTTCCATAAATTTTTGAATTTTTTCTTGAATATTAAAATTAGAAATTCCTCTCAGATTTTTAAAAAGTGTATTAAATCTTAAAATAACTTCATGTCAAACCCTATTTGCATAAACTAACTCCCAGTAATTTTCCAATCATTTTTTGAATTTTTAGTTTCATATCAAAATAAAAAAATCACTTCAAATTTCAAAAATTCATAATAATTTTCAGAAAAAATATTTTTCTCAAAACCCTAGTTGCATCTACTAGGTCCCATTAAATCAATTAATTTCCCATATTTTTTATAGATTTTATCTTGTATATTTAACTCAGAAATTCAGTTTCAATTTCAAAAATTCATAGTATTTTGCACAAAATATTTTGAAAAATCCCTAGTTGCATATATTAGCTCCTATTTTACTTCTTGAGGTATCACCTTACATCCACAATCAAATTACAAAAAAATTACTCATTTACTTGCAAAATTTTCTTACATTTCTTGCAAATAATAAAGAAACCATAATGGGTCCTATCATGTATATGAATGATGAAGTATATCATATGCTAGTACAAAGCTTCATTCTTTGCATTTCATGTTTAGTTTTCATTTTATGGGATGATGTTCAACACGTTATTCTTAAACATGTTAATACATATTTTGCATCACCTCCCTTGGAGTCTCTACCCCATGCTGAGTCATGTTACATGGTCCATTTTTCTCTTCCCTATGTCACTACCCATCGCCAAAGATCCTAGTTGACACACTTTGTTCCTCCACCACCTTGACCCATCGATTATCTTTGCTATCCTCCCATAACTACTACTCCTATATAGATAGTAGATAATGTGGTTAGAACTATTACTCAATGTGTTGTTATGCCTCCTCTGCTTAGCCAGGAACCCCATCATCCTTATATTACTACCCATCCTAGGCCCAACCCACCCATACAGGCATATTTGCATAAGGCATATGAGATTGTTGTTCAAATGAGAAACACTCTAGCTAAGATTTCCATGTTAGAACTACTTCAAAAAGCTAATGTATTCAAGCACATTCTTATTAGGCACTCACTCAGACTTCTATGCTAATTAATTTAGAACCTTCTTATTCTCATCAGTAGTCAACACTTTAAAAACTATAGAAGATGAAATTTCTTTTGATAGTGAGGACATGCCTTTTCAGATAGTTATTGATCAAAATTTATGACTGTTCATACAAGTTCAAGTTAGAACTAGTGCAGTCAAGAGAGTTCTTGTTGATAGTGGTTCCAGACTAAATATATGTAAATCACATTCTTACAAGCCCTGGGCATAGATTTGACATCCATGCAAAAATCATATAAAAACATTTGAGGGTTTGATGATATACCCTGACAGACATTAGACACTATTATTTTAGATATCATGGTGGGACCAAAAACCCTCTTTACACAATTCTAGATCATGTCAGGTCCTCTCCACTATAATATTTTACTTAGATTACCCTTGATACATACTATGAGGGTCATTCCTTCTACTCTCCATTGATGTATTAAATTTATCCATGAAGGATATCTATACACATGTCTAGCAGACAACCAACCATTCAAGTATTGTCAAACTATAGAGTCATCTTTGACTATTTTGTCAAATGGGACAATATATCCCATAATATAGCCACCACCTCATAGCATTTATCTTGATTAGATACATACATGTGAGGTTGGAGAGACCAGTACTTGTCATACTCCTCCACTTATAGTTGCACCTTCAGCTCCAAATATTTTGCTAGTCATAGTAGCCTCAGCTATCCCAACTACTCCTTTGGTCACAATTTTGACACATGTTACACATTCACCATCACTGACATCAATACTAATAATTTTAGTTAAGTCTATACTTACTCCACCAGTTATAGATACATTTTTAGTAGTATCATCTTTCACTACTGCAAATGATGTGACTCATATATCACAGTTACCCCTTATGGTAAATTCTAAGTTACCATATGTACATGATGTTGATACAAATTCAAAAGCTTCTTTAGATGATGATATGACACACACACTCATAGATGACTATTTGTGTGGATTGAGCTTTACACTAGTTGGCCTAGGAGAGTATCGAGATGACTCTAGATCTCTCATACCACATCCTATAACACTTGTAACATCTCGCACTATACTCACAAGATATACTCCACACTCATGGCCATAGATAGATCACTTGGCACATATAGTTTGCATGGTTACCTCTAGGGATATAAATATAATTATTCGAATCTAGGCAGGGGACACACAACATCAGCCACAGTTTATTTTATAGATATTACTTGATCATGGATTGATCACATTACCTATAGTACAACATAGATCTATCAAAAAATTATCACATTAGGATGGTTTCCCATTTTATATTTTTCACAAGATTATAAGACATGATACAAACTCATGTACAACTTTACAATAGAGATTAGATAAACTACATGATCAAGGAATTATTTAAATTATAGCACCACCATTAGCACTGGCTCCACCACTTCCACTGAAGTCGTCTATTAGTAAGACTAAATGCCCTAGAGCAAAGTCAACATCTCCACCACTAGAGCAACCTTTAGTTCACCTTCAACATGATGACACCATAATCATAGTGTCTATAGCATATGATGATACTTATGATGATGATCTCAAAGCATTTGATGATGGCCATAACCCTTTCCTCCATTTCCATCCCCATTAGACTCCATCCTTGGTTCTTTTCCCCCTCCAGCCTAGTCTTTTTTATTATCATGTACATATTGCTTTTGTTGATGTCTTAAAATTGCGCTAGATCTTAATCAACAACAATGGGAAGTTTCAAGCTATGGGACAATGCGGCTTGAAAACAACCTCCAGATTTTAGAGAAGCTGGTCTCTTCTTTTGTATTAGGTGTTGGGGAAAAGGGATAGGAGACTAAACAGAAATGCAAAATGCAGGAATTGAAACCTAACTATGGCGATGCACCTAAGAGTAATCCTAATCCTAACTTGAGCACAGTGAAACTATTATGTGATTCTATTAAATTTAAGAGCAGACAAGTGCATGATCAATGTAAAACATTGGAATAACAGAAACAGAGGCTCACAATAGGGGAGTCTTTTGCTGAGATACAGGAATTGTCAACAAAGGCATAGTGTTCAATCTTCTTAATAGAATCTTCCAATCACATAGGAGGCATAAAATTCACGCACAGTCATGTAAATAACAAGAAAATGAGACAAAAGCAAATAACATTTCCAATCACCGCACTAGAAAATCTACAATATAGACTACTTTGCAAACAACACAGATAACATCAACAAAGGCATGGAGCTCAAATTTCCTCAATTCATTCAGCCACATAAGGGGCACATAAACATGCACGATTACATAAACTTTAAAACTCAAGAAAATTGAGACAAGAGCAAATTATATTATTGGCCACAAACTTTAGATAGTCTAAAACTATGAGAATTCCCCCCCCTTTTTTAGAAATGATTTTACAATTACTTATATAGACTCAGATGTCTCCCTACATCGCTCTTCTTCCCGCACAATTTCAAATTCTGACCTAACTTGTAGGAGACAAACAGATGGCCCATTAATGCCTTGGGAAAGCCATGCTAGAGAAGAGCAGTTACCCTTCACTGCGGCATGGTGATTTTTGACTGGTACCTTCTTTCACCCCTGAAATTCAAATTCTATCACCTACTGGGCCGTTCAACTGTCTATTCTGCCTCCGCTATTAGGGGACAAATAGATGGTGCCTTCAATGCTATGGGGGGCTCCAAAAATCTACTCAATGAACTGTTTCATCTACTCAAATTAACTCCAGCCAATTTTCCCTCCATTTTGCATTAACAGATAGATGGACACTCTGTTCTATTAGATACAGGAGAGGACACTTAGCTGATTCATGAAAATTCTCTTTATGGTCTAAGAGGCACCAGAGGATGACATGTGGCACCTTCCACCTGATTCATCAAAGACACACGGCTCTCTCCACTTCTCTTTGGTTGTGCTGTAGATTTATTTGGGATTAGACTTCTACGGTTGGTGACACTTAGCAGCTTTCGTAGACTTTTAAAGTAACACCCGGGACCCACCACCATTTTATATTTGTCAATAGAGCTTGATGATGATTTTCTTGAGTGTTGACACGTGGAGGCTTCCATGGCTTCGAGGAAGATAAGTGGCATCTTTTACTTCTTCATCTAGGGGTAGGTGGCGCTTTCTGCTTCTCTTTGGAAAGTTGCAAAAGGGGCTTCGAAAATCGCCAGCTGGATTACTTTATTTCGGAAGGTGACACATGGTGGCTTCCACTCGAATGTGATACATAGGAAAATGAATGAAAGAAACAAAAGGGGGAAAAGGTCCCACAGCTGGAGGATGACACTTGGTAGCCTCCACTGCATTCTGACACTTAGTCAAAACAAACCGGCCCTCTGCATCAAAACTTCTGTGGCTATGTCCAAGGCGTGCAGGAATAAAAATTGCAGTGCTCGAATCAAAGAATAAATTAAATGTGACGTAGAGTAAAAATTACTCTACAATTATTGGTGACCACCAGGACTTTTGAGCCTGCTCAAAAAGAACCTGACTCCCGCTACACGGCCACATGCTCAAAGAACACTTATTTAAAAGAATAGAGCAAGAAAGAAAGAATGGGAAGATAGAGAAACAAAACTGAAAGCAAACTACTATATACAACTAACCAGGTATATTTGCCTCCCTCCTAGATCAAAAGGAACATTTTTGAAGTCCCCTTCTTGGCAAGAAGACTTATGGTGGCAGACAAGTGGCTGAAAGGAAAAGAGATTTGGTGACCTGCTCCTTTTGTCTGTCACCTTGCTTGGCTTGTATTTGAGTGGATCAAAATCAAACATGATTTCAACATATATGTACTCTGTTGGTCCTTGGAAGCTTGTTGAATGTTGGTCCCTCAGACTAGTGCTCTTCACCAAGAAATTAGTGGCTGCTAGTTTATCACTGTTAGCCCTTTGTTCTGCACATTCCCTCTGCAGTGCATCATGGCTTGACCCATTTCCTTCTGCTTCATGGCGAACTGCATCAAACTCATCTTTTGTTGCATTATCCTCCTCTTTCATAAGTTTATCCTCTTGAAAGGATAATTTTGAAAGAGCGCAATAATTTTGCACATATATACTGAGGCTTAATGCTATGTTGTTCATCTGTAACCAATTCATAGCTATCTTACAAAGTGAGAAGAAAGTTTGAGATTATTTCCTCTTCATCAGCATTCCAGCTTGCATAATTTCTTGGGGTTACAGGGGCTCCCATATTTGGTACAGGTACAGCTACGACTCCTTGTAGCTCTCTGGTTCATGCGGTCTTGAAAAAGACTTCAAGACTGGTCCCACCGGGTGTGCCAGAAACTGTTGATGTCTTAAAATTATGCTAGATCTTAATCAACAAAAATGGGAAACTTCAAGCTATGGGACAATGCGGCTTGAAAACAACCTCCAGATTTTAGAGAAGTTGGTCTCTTCTTTTGTATTAGGTGTTGGGGAAAAGGGATAGGAGACTAAACAGAAACGCAAAATGCAGGAATTGAAACCTAACTATGGCGATGCACCTGAGAGTAATCCTAATCCTAACCTGAGCACAATGAAACTATTATGTGATTCTATTACATTTAAGAGTAGACAAGTGCATGATCAATGTAAAATATTGGAATAACAGAAACAGAGGCTTACAACAGGGGAGTCTTTTGTTGGGATACAACAATTGTCAACAAAGGCATAGTGTTCAATCTTCTTAATAGAATCTTCCAATCACATAGGAGGCACAGAAGTCACACACAGTCATGTAAATCTTTAGATTCAAGAAAATGAGACAAAAGCAAATAACATTTCCAATCACCGCACTAGAAAATCTACATTATAGACTACTTTGCAAACAACACAGATAACATCAACAAAGGCATGGAGCTCAGATTTCCTCAATTCATTCAGCCACATAAGGGGCACAGAAACATGCATGATTACATAAACTTTACAACTCAAGAAAATCGAGACAAGAGCAAATGATATTATTAGCCACAAACTTCAGATAGTCTAAAACTATGAGAATTCCCCCCCTTTTTTAGAGATGATTTTACAATTACTTATATAGACTCAGATGTCTCCCTACATCACTCTTCTTCCCGTGCAATTTCAAATTCTAACCTAACTCGTAAGAGACAAACAGATGGCCCATTAATGCCTTGGGAAGGCCATGCTGGAGAAGAGCGGCTGCCCATCACTGCGGCATGGTGATTTTTGACTGGTACCTTCTTCCATGCCTGAAATTCAAATTCTATCACCTACTGGGCTGTTCAACTGTCTATTTTGCCTCCGCTGTTAGGGGACAAATAGATGGTGCCTTTAATGCTGTGGGGGGCTCCAAAAATCTACCTGATGAACTGTTTCATCTACTTGAATTAACTCTGGCTAATTTTCCCTCCATTTTTCTTTAACAGATAAACAGACACTCTATTTTATTAGATATGGGAGAGGACACTTACCCAATTCATGAAAATTCTCTTTATGGTCCAAGAGGCACTGGAGGATGACATGTGGTGCCTTCCGCTTGATTCATCAAAGACACGTGGCTCTCTTTGCTTCTCTTTGTCTGTGCTATAGATTTATTTGGGACACATATTAGACTTTTATGGCTGGTGACACTTGGCAGCTTTCGTAGACTTTTGAAGTAACACCCGGGACCCACCACCATTTTATATTTGTCAATAGATCTTGATGATGATTTTCTCAGGCATTGACATGTGGAGGCTTTCATGGCTTTGAGGAAGATAAGTGGCGTCTTCCACTTCTTCATCTAGGGGTACGTGGCACTTTTTGCTTCTCTTTGGAAAGTTGCAAAAGGGGCTTCAGAAATCGCCAGCTTGCTTACTTTATTTTGGAAGGTGACACATGGCGGCTTCTACTTGAATGTGATACATAGGCAAATGAATGAAAGAAACAAAAGGGGGAAAAGGTCTCACGGCCGGAGGATGACACTTGGTAGCTTCCGCTACATTTCGACACTTAGTCAAAACAAACCGGCCCTCTGCATCAAAACTTTTGTGGCTACGTCCAAGGCGTGCAGGAATAAAAATTGCAGCACTCGGATCAAAGAATAAATTAAATGTGACGTAGAGTAAAAATTACTCTACAACTTTCTTTTCATGCTTATACATAGTCTCTTTTCAATATTTCTTGTACATACTCTCTTCTTCTTGATTGTACATAGTTTAAAATTTCAAACACACAAAAACATTTTGATTGTATGCATCATCCATGCTTTACATTTATACTACTATGCTAGGACTTATATTTGTTATTTCATGTTATTGTTTGTTGATTTATCTACATTACCATGCTTCACTTGATCTTCTTTGAGTGTGTGTAGTGACATCTAGATCCTTGACTGCTTCACTCTACCCATTAAGAGGGCATCATAATTCTACATTTGAGATACACATCGATATACATACCCACTAGGGGCATCTTCTATATGACTACACCATCCAGGTTATGTCATTCCTACACTACACACTCCAAGTTATCATGTTGATGTACATTACTTACTAGATTACATAGATTAATATATCGACATTTCACTAGTATTTGACACTTGTGTATCTCTTTAGCATATACCTAGTCTTGTACTAAACATGTCTTGCATACTTTCACTCTTGCTTTGATTAGTTATATGTGATTCTATCTTTCTAGCTATTACACGCTTTCTCTTCTTGCTTAGCATAGCTTATTGGATTATATTTCTAGTTTTTACTTGTCTCCTATGTGTGCCTTAGGACATTTTCCAATGTCCTTTACTTCTATTCATGTGTGTGTACCTTTGGACATTTGCCAATGTCCCTTGTTTGTACTCTTTTATGTTCCTATGGCCCCCATGCCAATCTTGATTGTTTCCATGGTAGGTGTATGTGGTATTTGAACATGTATTGTATGTCTAATTTCTAGTATGAGTGACATGCACCCATGTCCCTTGTTTGCTTGGCCCCTTGGCCATCTTTGTATGCTTCTTGATTTGTGGGCTTCTTGCTTGATTTCTTGTCCTTGTTTTCAATGCCATGATCCATACCATTCATTTATTTTTCCTTCTTGAATGCCATGATGGACAACATGTTCCATCCCCCATTGACAATTGACAACTAACAACTAACACTTTTGATTCTAGTTCAGTACATTGCACATGCTTTTACATTATTATATCTTTCTAGGCATACCTCTGTTGATCTAACAACCTCTCAATACAAATATTACTATATATTGAGATATCTTATTTATTATCATTGCTATATCATGTATATTTATAGCTTAACACACTTACAGGGCTTTGTCTTCTAAGGGCAGTCATTACAGGGTACTTATTCCTACCCTCAAACAAGGGGGCAATAAACAGGGGTGTTGTCATAGAGATCAAAGCTCCTAGTGGTCAAAATCATAGTTTTTAGAACACTCAGAATAGAATCTAGACATTAGACCAAGTAAAATAGACCAAGCAGACAATAAAGAATCCAAAATAGTCATCAGATTTATCTTTGGGAAACAACACCTAAATTGGACTACAACACCAAATAACAGGGTGTCCAATTTTTGGTGCTCCTATCCAGATAACAAAAAAATCATTTTTTTAGAAACTGACAAAAGGTGAGTTCAGTCACAGGTTTGTCAGTATAGCATAGTCTAGATTCAGAATGTTTTGTACAATTTTTACTGAAAGAATCCAAATATAGGGGGCATCATGCATGACATGATGGCTCTCACTTCCATTTTTAGATTAGGTAGTTGATATAAGTTCTAGATCATAATCCATGTTATAGACACTAGTGATTGGGGCCAATGTGCATAATACATTGATTTTCCTCCTTTTCTGAGTTTAGTTTATTTTCTAAGCATTTCTCAACAGTTACATGCCTTACTCCATCTATAGGTGGTTGACATCCTTTTTCAAGTTTGGCTTTCATACAAGCTTAACTTCTTGAGTACCCAAGTTCTCAAGTTGGCTTCCACATAAGCCTATTGCACTAGTTTTGGAGTGGCTTTCATACAAGCCCAATCTCCATCTTTTGAAATGGCCAAGAGTGGCCTAGTTTCTAGCATACATTCAACTATCCATGCAAACATTGTTAGATCATAGTATATTCATGGCCTTCAGAATCCATCTCATATGAAATCTATTCTATACCGGTATTACTTCATAGCTTCACTTCACAGGGCAATGATGGAGAAAAGGACTAGCTAACCTTTGTATTCTTGAGCCACCTATTTAGAGGGATTGAACACACAGTCCAAACATCAATTAACACATGCATGATTCATTAGCTTCACTTAGTGGGCAATAATGGAGCCAAAAGACCAACCTTTGTATTCTTGAACCACCTATTTAGATGGACTTGACACATAGTCCAAACATCAATTGACACACGCATGATTCATTAGCTTCACTTAATGGACAATGATGGAGTCAAAGGGGCAGCCTTTGTATTCTTGAGCCACCTATTTAGAGGGATTGGACACATAGTCCAAACATCGATTGACACACAAGATTTGTTAGCTTCACTTAGTAGGTGATGATGGAGCCAAAGGGCATGCCTTTGTATTCTTGAGCCACTTCTAGGGAATTGAGCATTCAACTCCATTCATGAAATTACTTTTGGTATAACACACACCCAACACAATCTAGCATCATAATAAGTTTTGTATTGGTTCTCATACCTGGTGAGGTTTATTCATTCTTTTCTCTTCCTCTCTCTCTTACCTAGGTTTTGTACATTCTTATTTTATATATAGCGTATCTAATAAGGATTTATCTACTCTATGTTTTTCATTGTAGATTCACACTTCACACCATGCTCTCTCTATGCACATCCAACATCATGCAAATTTATGAGCTTCACCCTTATAGGTAAGCTTAGGTACATTTTTTATTTTTACTTTATCTTAGTTTTTCACTTTTCTACATCACTAGAATAAATGGGGGGCAATGCATTCATATAAAATGCAAAATTTAGTAACTTGAGTATGGCTAATGACACCCAAACCATGTGTCCATTTTGCTTACTCTCTTAACCCTCGTAGGCATGTTTTCATAGTTTCTCAATCATCTATAGCCTTCTATACTAAACCTTTCTTGACCTAGGCTGATCTTCCCATGACAAATCCATCTCCTCAAGTCTCCTACCCTCAGGACAAAAACACCCAAACTTGGACTACAGCATTGAAACTTAGGGTGTCCTATTTTTGGCACTGTTGTCCAAGTGCAAATTTGGTTCAAATGGTCATATTCTCTCATATCCTTATTCTAATTCATGTCAACCTAAAATGAATTCATTTAACCCATGATCATTAAATCCCTTATAAAAGGCTATTCAATGTACATTTAGAAGGTTTGTCACTCATTTACAAAAGGGAAGCAAGAATACAAGTAAGACTACTCAAGAATTATTCCCTATTCTAGAGATATAGCCATCCAACAATCTTTCAAGCTTATTCAAACCTCTACTCTAGTCCTTAGTCATTACAAGTACACCTAGTTTTGCATTTACTTGCATTTTCATCACACTATTATACCAAGTAATTCAATGGGAGAACTACATATAGCTTGATCCCTCCTCAGAGTATTGATATGTAAGTAGCGTGCCCACACATGAGGTGTGAAGTGCATCCAGCGTATATTTTACACACTAACCCCTTTTCCCTATTTTCCAAAGTTCTATTTAGTTGCATAAAAGACACAAGCACATGAAAAATCAACTCTACATGGAGTTTCATTGACAATGAGGATCTAAAATTTGGTACACAAGCTCACATAGACACTGCAAACAAAACTTAGAAAAATCATATCTCTATGAATAGTTTAGATAATAGTGGCAAGACCAGGACTATAATGTTGGATAGTAGGGTGTTCTATTTTTGGTGGTCCTGTCCAATCAAGAAATAAACTCTACATCTTAGTTTGGGACAATGTCCCATTCTTGTTCTTCTAGTATCAGAGTCTGTCTCAGTCATAACAACATAGAATCTAAGTCATATTTTATCACTCATTACTATTTTTAGAAATTCAAAAATACTATTTGTTTACACAAAATCAGTGGTTTAATTATTTCATATTATTTACTGATTTTATCTACTCATAGCCATTTATTATTTAGTAATTAAACATCTAATTTCCTAAAAATAATAAATCACATTATCAAAGTTGATATAACACTTTTTGAATTAAAAATTGACATTTTTTGCATAGCACCAAAGTTGAACAAGAGAGCTATAAAGTCATCAAATTCAACAAGATCAATCAATTCAAAATCACCCTTGAACATGACACCCAAGATGTTAATAGTGGCATATTGAATGATGCCTATGGCTAGTGCATGAGTCTGATTGGCCATGACTAAAACATGTGGGGAAAACTAAAAAATAGGGCTTCTCATCTTTTTCCAGGCATCCTTTGTGAGAACATTAACCTCCATACTAATGTTCATTAGTATGTCATGGATCATCCATCTATAAATAAATGCATTTACAAGGACTTCATTGTCATACTCTGGATTTGGTTAAATATGAGTGCCTTATCATCGTGCATGGTTCAAATGATGATCCTCTAAAGGTTTTATCATTTATTATCATAACCAATTATTTAGGAGGGAGATGATGTCCTCACAAAGGAATAACTTGCAAACATCTCAAAATTCATCTTTCCCTAAGTCCATGGGTAGTGTATCTTTTTACATCTTGATAATCATGGTAGCATATTTGTCCTTCAAGAACTCAATCTCTCCTTGCATCTCCCATACCAAAGCCATTGTGCCATGCAATACCTCTTTTTAATGTTGGGCATATGGATAGTTTTATGCATGAGGTTGTTCACACTAAACCTTTTTAGTAGGTGGATTTAAAATAAGAAGTTGAGAATGAGTGCCATGCAAAGTAGTGATGTTGACCTTGGATCTAATTGGTGGAGTGGTAGGGTGTGGTCTCCACTTGGTAGTTGGAGTTTTTATAACATGAATCATTCCATTGCTCTTCTCATTATATTTTTTGGTAGTGGAAACATACAAGTCTTGGAATTCTTTCAAATGATGCTCATTTTTACAAAAGGTGCAAGTAGGGTAGACCATGCAATTACACTGATAGTTGTCCAAAAATACACACTTGTAACATGTTTTGGGTGGAAAACAACCACCTCTTTGTCCATTACCACACCCTCGACCTCTGAAATATCAACTCCAACCAACCTCTTAGGTGTTAGCTACATATGTTTGGTGACTACCTCATGTGCTTGCTCCATGAATCTCTTTGATGACCCAGTAGTCATTAGTATCATGTGTATATGTATCAAATATTTTACAGTATAGTGAGACTTTGTCTTTGGGTGGAGTGCTAAAGTAAGGGACAAATATTTACACCATGGTCTTCTTTACAGATCTCACAAGACTATTTTAATACTGCATGAACATTCCTCCATGGACAATTCTTTTTGTTATGACCCTCTACTTCATAGTCAACACATAATAGGTTGTTATAAGTGTCATGAGCATTGTTGGTTGTAAGATTCTCTAGCTAAGAAGCCATTTCAAAAATTTAGGCATCTACAAAGGGGTTGATTCTCATGTCTATACTTCTCATAGCTTCAGCATGGAGGACAACTTCAAGTGCCTCATATGGATCAATAAAGGTCTTGTGGGATAGATCTCATAAAAAAAGGAGTAATAACCCTCCCTCAAACCATTGAGTATGTTGTGTTGGGTTGATCTCAAATGTTAGTTTTGAAAGAAGAGTTTTGAAACACAAATCATACACACGCACACTCTCAGTAAGTTCTTGCTTAATATCTTTTAAGGGAGTGATACTTTATTTCTTAAACTTGGGTATGTCAAATTTATGAAGAAAAATAGTCTTCAATAGCTTGTAATTTACAACATGTTGAGGATCAAAATTTTGATACCATTTATGTGCATGATCTAATAGGGTAGTGGAAAACTAAGTTGCTTTCCACTAATTATAAGTTATGCTCCATAGCCACCGAATGAGTTCACACTTGCCAACACATTCAACTGAATTCTCAACACCTCGATACTCAAGAAGGTGAAGTGTCATCTCATAGTAGACTATAGGTACATTGGGTGGTTATAGTAGACCCTAGTATGGTGTTCCTCTAGTTCCTCTTAAACCATGTGGTAGAGATCTACTAACTCCTCCTGAGCCACCTCCTGGTCCTCATACACTTTTAGAAGAACCACCACTAGTATTGCCTCCCACACCTCTTGTAACAATAGGATCACTTGAAATATTGGGTGCTAAGGGAGGTTGATTAGTTATTATTGGGCCTTTATTTTTCCCATTACTTATATTTTTTCCACCTAAAGGTTAATGGTAAATTTCTACTTTGAACTTACACTCCCAGCGTTTCTTCTACAAACTCAACTTCAGACTCCACACTACCAGTATCCCAATATTTTATAAGAATTTCATCAAACTCAAATGCATGAGCATGTGCTTTGGTATGGTAATTAGCCTATTTGGATTGGGTTTTGCTATCATCATTGCTTATTTTACATCTTTCACATGTACCTATGCAAGCAAAGGGCACAAACCCATGGTTAGGGAGTCCTCACTATGCCTTTTCACCTCCCTACATATTCTTGTGTCACTTCCAATATCTTCCTATTTTCCCTTGGGATCATTGCCTCTCATGGCCTTATGTTTAGCCTCATCATACTTATGCTTCCATAGTTTTTTTTGACTAAATTCCATGTTGAAATACCAACATATACTATTCCATATCCCCACTAGTCATGTTGCTCATGCATGAGAGAGTTTAGCCATCCATGGGGAAGTTTTCTAGTCCAAATTCAATCATCAATTTCTTAATTTCCAAGGGAAATTGTCTTAGATACCTTCCATGCAATTCCCTAAAGAAATTGCATTGTGCTTCCTCCAAACAAGAATATGTAGAAACAACGTATTCCAAAATATATCTATTAAGTGTTCCTTTTCACTAGGTGTCCAACACATGTGTTCAAGTAGTTTTCAAATTCACCAAGGTTGTTTGGAACTTTGCTAACTAGGAAGCTTTACATCTATAAATTCTTGAGAGGTCTTGTGCATACACTGAAAGCCAAACATGCAAGTGAACGGATAATTTTACAAAGAAGGTTTCATATACA
Source organism: Torreya grandis (assembly GCA_037957365.1). Classification (NCBI taxonomy): domain Eukaryota; kingdom Viridiplantae; phylum Streptophyta; class Pinopsida; order Cupressales; family Taxaceae; genus Torreya; species Torreya grandis. The sequence continues at coordinate 931,165 of JARHVA010002492.1, read as the reverse complement.
GAATCATATAGGTGTTCCTCTACCCATTTACAAGCATAAACTCTTGGTCTAATATATTAGAGCACAAAGTTATCTTCTATTGTGTTAATCTAGCACTTGACATTTTCTAAAGAGAGCCACTCGAGCACCTTTTGACCATCACAATGACAAGTGCAATGTGTCCTATAAATGAAACCAAAATGTTAGGGTTCTTTTATCCTTAGTTTCACTCGACTAAATACTAGTCACTCACCAAAAAGAAAAGAAGAAACCAATGAGCTAGCATGTCGACATATCATGTGAGTAATGACCTCATGCATTCACTTAAGGCACGTAGGCTAGACTGATTCCTGTCAATTCTATCACGTGGTGGAAGATAGACAACTCTATTTATACTTAGGTGCTTGGGTTAGCACATTTAGTCATTGTTACTACAAACATCATTTTAAATTTAACCATATGATTCATTCACACATTCCACATTCTTCTAATCTAAACCATCAAAATGTATTGACTCATCAAAAATATTAATACGTCAAGATTCGTATATAAAGTGGTGATTTAATTGATTTCATTTTAAAATATTACAAAGGTATTTCAAAAACACTCTATCTCTCTATATCTATATATCCTTGACCACTTAACCAACACTTTCTAAACAAAGTTAAGGGGTATTTATACATAAAACAACCCCTCTCAGGTTATATTATTAATACAAATAAAGATGACTAACCAATGACTATTTTAGAAAAAGAAGTCGTGGTGAATCATTACAATTAAGTCTTTTTGATTCAGGCCTAACATCCCATATATACTCTCTCTATGCTAGATATTTATGTTCATGTTCCTCCTCTCTCATGAACGTTAGATTCGCACTTGACTAATCTTCCCTGATTCTTTTCCGTATTATTCTCTTCCATACTCCGACTCCAAAAACCTTAAAATATATAATTAAAAAAATTGGGATCCAACAAACTAATACAAATTACATCATAAAATTGTTTTTTTTTTAAAATTACTATTAAAAAAAAGGTAATAAATATTTATATAACATTTTACAACATATTGGTTAATCTACAATTAATTAAAGCCCACATGACTAAATAAAACATTGGCACACATAAGTATCCTAAGATCTATGATGTAAGTTTCGTAAGAATGATTGGAAAAGAGAACTTCCAAATTGCAAGCTTATAAAAATAATTAAATGTGTGGAAAAATCAATCATGAAATACATACTTCATCATTATTTTTTTCTTCGTGAACAACAATGATCTCAATGACTATGAGTTATAACTTCCACTTTATCAATTATTCCTTTTCAAAGCAATAATGAAATAATTTTAGGTTGAACTAATACTAATTTGGTCTTAATATTTTGATTATTCATTTTCAAAATAATTTTTTATTATAAAAATTTATTTATCTCTTAATATTTATATTATGAAATTAATTAATATCTTTAATATTATTTTTATTTTAATATTATTATAATTTTTATTTCTTTATTAAAATCATTGCCTAGTAAAACAAATGATATGGAGATATGCTTTAATCAACACTAACATCAATTATATGTTATAATCTAGAAAGGATGAATTTAAAAACAATAGACCTAATTTATGTTGGGAAGTGAAATTGTTTCAAAACTTTAAGTAAAGAACCAAGGGTGCCTTGCTTTTAGTTTTTCATCCATAGATTTTAACAAATTATTGATGTTGCATATCTTAATAGATGATTCATGTTGCTACTAATTTAGGTTGATGTTGCATATTTTAATAGATGATTCATGTTGCTACTAATTTAGGTGTGTATATTATAATGTTATTAAATATAATGAATTAGTGTTATTATATAGTAGCATGTAAGTCAATATTAAGAGGAAGGTAAAGTGCCACTTTGAAATAGTGGACACCAACAATTAAGATAATAAGATTTATAGTATCCTCCAATATCATTTTAATTAAAGAATAAATAAATTTATATGTATAAAAATTATCATTAATTTGAAATTTGTTAATCGGTTTATTATTTAATTTTTATTTTAGTTTTAACTATTGGTGGTTAATAATCAAATTTAGTTTTTATTTAAATTTTGATTAAAGGTCATTGATTATCATATTGTTACATATAAATTAGATTATTATTAGTTAAGAATTTACAAAAAAATATTATTTTGGATGCTTTTAATTTATTATAAAAATTATTTATTAGTAAATAAAATAATTAATTGAAAATAGAGACATGTATTTTAGAGTGGTATGGATCAATTATAATAAAAACATAAAAAGAGTTGTAGTCTAATTAATGAGAATAATGATATGTTACATATATTATACTATCTACCAAAGTAAAAATTCTTTAAAATATCTAATACGATGAAACTAAATTTCATCTTTGAATGATCTTAATGAAATACATCTTTTTAAAAATAACAATTTAATTAAAAAAGATTATACATCAAATAAATCCTCCTAATCATAACTTCCTTAAAATAAACTTTAATATAAATATATACTTATTACGATTTTTATAATCCAATATTTAAAAGTATAAATTCTGATACATATACCTACCCCACCCCACTCCCTTCAAACCCAAAAAAAAAAAAAAAAAACAATGCAAAAAAATAAAACATTTATATCATGGTTAGATATAAACTTGAATTGTACACTTAAGTGTCTAGAGAATGGGGTTGCTTTCTAGACATAGGATTTAAGCACTTGAATATAATTTACATATGAGCTAAGTATTGAAAGAATGGGGTCGTTTTCTCTACACATGATTTCAGTGCTCAAATATAATTTACACATGAATTGTATAATGCACTAGAGTAGTTTAGAAGATACCATATTCATTCAAAAGTTTATGCAATAAAATATGAACATCATGCAATGTGGCACACTTGAGTGCACAAATGTGCATTCATGATATTTTTGAAATAATTGTAGTTTATTTTTTAAATCGTGATTTATATATTAAGTTTTGGAACTATTTTTATGTTTGGACACTATTTTTAAATTTGATGGTTATATACATATATTTATATTTTTTAGTTATAAATATAATTAGTTTTTTATAAAATCATATTAAATATTAAGTGAAAATTTAAGTATACTCTCAAAAAGTATAAAAAAATATTTATGTATATTTCTTTTTTTATTATAAATTATATTAATATTTAAAAAATAATGTTAAGTAAATAATTGTCATAAAAAAAATCAAGATAAAAATACGTATTTCAATCAACTAACATCTTTTAATCACAGGTAATTATTAAGATCTCTACCACACCTTTTTGTTCATTATAAAATTGACTACCAAATAAATGTATTTTCTAAAAATTTTGTTTTGAGAAAGTTTGTTATACTAAATGACCGAGTTCTATTTATCATATTTTATATTTTATAACTAACATGTTAATTAAAATTAAAAGAAAGCAAATATGCAATAATAAAAGTCAAATGTAAGTTGTGGTTTGGTGCGATTATGCCGTTATCCAAAACATTTTAATAATTTAAATTTTTCCATCGTCACATTAGTAATTTTTAGCCAAGCAAAACTTTGAAACTATAGTTTTCAGTACCTTTGTTAAACCCCTATTTTTTTTTTTTTTTAAAAAAAACATATAATAATATTACTGTTCATCAATTGATGGCTCTCACCAATAAAACTAAAATCTTGTCGCAAAATAAAAACACTTAATTCAATGCGTTCGTGCATGCCAAAATTACAGAGTTCAATGCATTCGTGCATGCGTTCGTGAGGCAGAGATTCACTTAAGTTTTTTAAATTTGATTTTTTCCTTCATATTCATCTTAAATTTAGGATGTTTAACATTTAATTTAATTTTTTAATATTTTAAATCTATTTTGACAATAGATGCTTAGATTATAATTAATCGTGTCAGCTGATACCACATAAACATGAATACCGGCATGCTTTTGCATTTCTAGCCTAAATGCTTTTTGTTGCTTCAACCATCAAGAGAATTGTTTGATAGATTTCAACGAAACAAAACGGTGTAAGCCCCGATACATTCTATTCAATCCACAAACGGGAAATTTACATAGGTTTTCATATGAACTCATATATATATCTCATCTCAAGGTGTTATAGAGATGCACAGATTCAACAATCAAGAGTAAGCAATATTCAGGAAACAGAGTTCACAATGAGACGATCGATGGCCTGTCAAATTTAATAAAAGATAACCATCCTATCACCTTGGATTATTAGATGGAAGGGGTTTTGGTTCTTTATCTATGTAGCAGTAAAATTTAATGATCAATCCTAAAGTTGAACGGAATAAGCTCAATTAGTAAAAGTATCAGGGTTTTTATAACAGACCCCAGGCTCAAATCCCAGGAAACATGATAAAGTGTAAATTGGGTACAATACCGCATTCAACTTGCATCAGTGGAAGAGATTACCCTAAGTTGTGGTAGCCAAGTCAAAGATTATTGCAGAATAAGGTTATCTTTGTAAGAGTTAAAAGCTATAAATGTAGGAATGTTTGGAAGTTTAACCAGAAACATTTTCAATTTCCTTAAGCAACTAGAATTTTTAAACGTTACACAGCTACTATTCCTTTTAAGATAGATGGAAATCTTCTAAGAGGCAAGTCTGATTATCCTATTTAGCCTCCGCATGAAAGGCATTGACTGAGAACATGGATATAAATATAAGAGGAAGGTCTCATTGAATATTTTAGTCCCATGTAATTCCATGGAAATTGCGAATCCTAAAAATGTGAAAAATAGAATATGCTACTAAAGTAGGTGAGGTTACTGCTTAAGGGCACCTACTTTCTTTATGTCAAATTTCTGCTCTTGTAAAGGTTGGTAATACATGTCCCATTGGATCAAATTCATGCTAAATCACCCCTAAATTTACCCAGCAGCAACTGCTGAGAAAATTGAAGCACCCTTCATGAAACTACTGGGTAATTCCCCATCATTTACTTCTTTTGATGCAGGGGTGATGGGACCATTCAAGGTTCCTAGTGAAAGGAAATGCTTAAATTAACAGAATCAGTGCAGATGTCAGTTCCGTTAAAGGAAAAAAAAATTATATCCATAGAAGTGGTCCTTTTTTATTCAATATCTTCTGATATTATACACAATTTGAATACTCTAAAAGGTATAAACTTTTAAATATTTTTTTTAATTGAAAGATAAACATCTTGATCATTTAGAGTTTTTAACAGCTGTTGGCATCGGGTGTACGAATAATCCACGTTTTTTTGGCTTAGTGCCAAATCATCCACAGAATTTTGGATAACATTAGTGTCCCCAGATAAATCACTTGAGAAAAACGACATCTGTATTTCTAATAGCATCCTTGGTCTTTTGAGAAGTAGCAGATATGCTCCAAATAGATTCACCTTGCTTAGCCTTGCTCTGTGTATCATCCAATTTCGACTTAAGCAAAGGATGTTTAGCGTTCTTAGCCATTCCATTTGCAAGCAACCATCTAGACCCTGTTTGACATTGTTTTTCTGTGCCCCAAACAGGCTTCTTCCCATCCCTGTTCAATTTGAATCCAGACAAATGAACACTTTCATCTTGAACCTTGGCTGATCCTCTTCATCTTCCCCTTCCTTAACATTAATGGACACAGATCTAGAAATGTTTGAATGTGAAGCAAGCTTCACTCTCTCAGCCTGCACAAGTGCCATCACGGGGGACCCAATTGCTTCATAATTTCTCAAAGGGTCTCTGAGTTGTACAAGCAATGCAATAGTTAGAGCATTGCCAAAGGTACTATGGTTTTTATTTTTGTTTTCATGTGCACGGTGAGCAGCAAGAATCGCTCTTATTCTTTTTACCTTACTTTCTCCATCTTCTTCTTTCTGATGCAATCCTGCATCTATCCTGGTCCATTCTTCCAGAGAAATGGCCATTGCCATGAGACCATTGGAGGCGGCATCTGCATCATCATTGTCTGCTGAAGCAGCTACGAGCTAGCATAAGGTTTCGTGCTTGGGCAATGAGACTGGGGGCAAAGTGTAGGGGGATTCTTCTTCTGTCACTTCCACTTAAATTTTTAGCCCCTCTAATACCATTGCTTCAATTTTCTGCATAGCCAGAGGTGCTATGGTATCCAGAGAAACATATTGCTCTAACCCATTTTCTATGGATCGCAGTCCTGCAAGTTTAGGCTTCCAGCTACCAAATTCTCCTTCTGTTCAGGGTATCTGCTCAGAAAGAAGAACATACTAGTAAGATTAAGGAACGTGCCACTATAATATTTGTAAGCATTAAAAACACATTACAAACTCACAAAGATAACAACACAACAACAAACATTAGTGACTTGAAAAGGACATTAGTGAATTGAAGCAAACATTAAACATTGATAAACCAGTGAATTCACTATTAATGTGCATAAAATGGCTCTTTAAACAGTTATTTCCATAACCATGATCCATTCCAATGATAATGATACTGTAATAAAACCAAGGCCTTAATTACTTGCTTTTATTTCCCAAAAGCTTAATGAAAACCCCTTTCAACTTCCTTAGCTTGTACATTCTCTTCTCCTCTTTTTTCTCTTCAACTAAATTGTGTCTCTCTCCCTTCAGGTTTTTCCTTTTCTTTCTATATATTCTTTATCTTCCTCTTTTTCCTCCATAACTGAGTCATATGGACATTAAAAATAAGGGTTGCCATTCAAGGCCGTGATAGTGGCAAGGTATCCAAATACCTGCAATACCTTCCTCATGTCCTACTTGCAGGTAAACCTCTTAACTTCTTCTCCAATTCCTTAACGTGGTCCAAGTCAAGGAATGCAAACCCTAGTCATTACATCTTCCCCTTTTTATCTTTTTTGTCCAATAGTTTAATTAAGTGTGTGGTAAGTACGCTAATGAAGTAAAGGTCTTCTCCCCTTTCCATGTGTAAAGTCAAGCTCAAAGCTTAATAATTCATAAGGTGCTAATTATAACATTAGGTGCTTTCAAATTAGGGTATGGTTCAATCTTCAAATAATGATATGTTCATAATTCTTATACATAGTCAAGGACAATAAGGAGCCAATAGAGTGCAACCCATCACACAAGTTAGGATATGGATCAATTCAACAATAAGGATCAATACAACGATAAAGCACAAAATATCATAGTAATAAGGTAAAATCATATTATAATTAAAAAAATAATAGCACAATCATGGTAAAGAGGGAAAAGTTTTTGAAATGTCTCATTATCTATCTCATGACTATGTGTACACTTGAGCATCATAGTACCAACTACGATAAATAAACATTATAGTTACGAACGATAACACAATCACAACAAAGAGGGAGAAGTTCTTGAAATGTCCCATGGTCTATCTCATGATGGTGTGTGCCCCTATTGGGGGATGCCATAAAATAGACAGGGCTTGCTCTAGAATTTCCCATCTCTACTGGTACTTGAAATGACAAAACTATCAACGGTATCGGTATGCAAAGGGAAGAACTAACAATAACACTAACTAAAATAAAACTATAATAATTGAATAAGTATCGCATAATAGAATATAATGAACCAACTAGTGAGCCAATAGTGAATGATATGTGTAGAGGCCCAATGTACATCTCGTTAATGTCCAAAACCTGAGTGTTTGCCAAAGTGTTAACAACCAACATCTAAAAATAAATAAGAATACATAATATCTTGAATGAATATAGAGCAATAATAAAAAAATATAATCCACATGCCCATTACATAAAACAACATAATTTACATGCCCATTATATACAACCAACACCTATTCTCAAAGTGATCACATAAAAACTGACATAAGTCACCTATTCTCAAAGTGATCACATAAAAACTGACATAAGTTTGTTGTCATAGTGTGTCCATAAGTACTTATTCAAGGTAGCAAAAATAGGGGATGTTGCATTATGCACTTAAAATTTTTTAAGCTAAATTGGAGTTATAGTCTAGTTATTAGTGCATGAAACAATAAAAAGCCCACGTACTACTCCATTACTAATATTAATTAAGATTATTGATTACTTTGGCTCAAAAAATTTAATCGAGTTAAGAGTGATGTTTATAGTTTAGATGATGCATTAATGTTTAAGATTTGATTTTAATTGTTTTGTTACAAATAAGATTGATTGATTTTGAAAGACAGATTAGTTATGCATTTTTTATTTTTTTGTAGTGCAAAATATGATTTTTAAAAGAAAAATACATTTCGTTGTTCTAAAAATGTTTGTTAGTCAACAGTCTTCAATGTTTATTAATTATAAATGTAGAAGCCTTGCTCAGGACTAATTGCTCCATTATTTATCCCCTCTACATTTTTGGCAAATATTTTTGTTCCCATATTCTTTTGTTTTTAGATCCATCCAACAGATCTCAAGGCATCAGAAAGTGGTGAAGGGCTTCACAATGACCAAAATGTAAATGTCTGATTTTACAGTTTTACACAATTAGACATTTTGGTTAATTGAGAATGATTGTTAAACCAATTTTGAATGGTTTAGAATGTTTTGAATACTATAATTAGTTAATATTGTTTAATTATGGTAAACTTGTTCTTTGTGTTTTTAGGGTCTGCCAAGCAGGAATGAGGCATGGAAAAGTGGTGAAGGGCTTCATAATGACCAAAATGCAAATGTATAGTTATAGTTAATGGAAAATGAATTCCTTAACCAGTTTTGCAATGTTTAGAATGTTCTTACTATTATATTTATTAACTTTTATTTAATTTTATTTAATTTTGGTAAACTTGTTATGTTTTTTACAAGTTTGTTAAGTAAAGTTGTTAATTGCAGAGGAACACCTCTTTCATTATTTCTTCCTTTAGTATGTTTTTCTATGTTTTTAGGGTCTGCCAAGCAAAGACATTGAACAATGTACTCAAGGAATAAGAATTTTTTAGAAGTGTTTAATTGTAGGCAAATATATATTTACATAAAAAACTATGAAACATATGTATTATGGTAGCAAATTCAATAGAAAAATATATACTTATACTAATACATGTATATTTTGGTAAATTTAATAATTTTATGGACATTAGTAGGAAAATTTGGCAATTTTTTTAAAATTATTTATTAACGATTCTAAAATTTGAGAATTTTGTCAGAATGATAACCCCTAAAAAAAAACCTAATGTTAAAACATAGAAAGGTGGTGAAAGGCTTTACAATGACCAACATGTAAATGTAGTTGTTTATTAGCGAATCTAAAATTTGAAAATTTTGTTAGAAAAATAAGTCCTAAAAAATAACCTAATAATAAAACATGAAAAGGTGATGAAAAGCTTCACAATGACCAAAAAGTAAGTGTAGGCTATCTTAATGCAGTTTTGCATAAAGTTTAGTTAATTGACAATAAATTGTTAATACAACTTTATTTAGTATGAAATATAATTTTAATTATGTAGTTAATTGAGAATGGAGGCTTGATTGTTTATATTTGGATGGTTGGTTTGTATCTCTCTTTGTCATTAACTTGTTTTAATTATGTTTTGTTATCTTAATTTTGTTTTATTACTGATTTCAACTTGGAGGTTTAATGTCTTATTTTATTAATGGTTTTACCTATTTTTTTTTATAGACAAGGATGCTATCAAAAGAGTAGGTAAATTTTCATTTAAACTATTCAAAGATTTTCTAAGTACATAAAATCTCATTTTTTTAAATTTTTATTTTTACAGTTGGAGGTCATGGGTTTTGAACGAACACTTGTTATGTATACATTTTTCTTGATTAATAAAAATGAACAATTCAATGTAGAGTATCTACTAAAGATTAATTACGGAAGGCCAACGCATGTATAATTTTTAACATTTTGCAAAAATGAGTCTAGAGGGTACTATATTTTAGAAAGCATAATGTTTATACATAGTTTTGCATTAAGAAAATTAATCTAAAGCATAAGTGAATCCATTATGCATGCATATTTCGGCATGAGAATCTATAATCCAAAACATTTGAGAATTTATTTAGGGGGCATCTTTTTTATAAGTGTGTATTAACAACAAAATATTTGTCATATTGGAAGATACAATTCAATCCTAGCACATCTTGATTCCTAAAACATTTATTGGTAAATTCTTAGAATTTTTTTAGATTAGTAGTATAGCTATTGGCATGCTACGAGTCTTTTTGACCATAAAAAATTAAATGTTTTCATGGCTCTATTTCAAATATCAATGATTAGAAATATTACAATTTGATTACAACAAATATATATTTTTAACTAATATGGGTTCTAAATTCATTTTTTATATGGATTTATCTAGAGATGTTCTTACATATTGTACAAGATAAATATTTTTAATTGAAATGGATCCTAAGTTCATTTTAGTCTGATGTAATTTTATTTATCAAGCATTTTGTTTAACTACTTTATGCTTATCAATGCAATCATACAAAGAAAGGTGGAAATCTTTAGAAAAAATACATGGAATTTTATTCAACAATATGGGAAGGACATTCCCATTATTAGGATACTTTATACTACCCACCATTATAGAATGCCTCTCTTTTGGATTAACTTTTGTCAAAAGTACAACCACATACCAAAAAACAATGTTAAGAAACTTATATCACCAAAAATGGTACTTTGTTTAGTTTCATAGCTTCTTACCTATGGGACCTATGCACATACAATTGTAGGATTATATTGTGTGAGATAATAATACACTACATCGGGGTTGAGGCACCAATACTCGTGCACCCTAACTTGGCCTCTTAATAAGTTACGTCGTACGAACACCAACAAATTGTATGGACTATACTCATTTCAAAATTCAAGTGGATGGAAAGTCATATTTTTCATTTGGCATGTTAAAGTAGGAAGAAAGCCATTTTGAAATGATTTAAAATAGAAAATTTAAAATACATTAGAAAATTTGTATGACCAAAACTTGTTCATTGAGTATCTTATACTTGTGAGGGTGATATGTCATCATATGATTATTTGTTTTGCATTATTATTTGGTCAGAGTTGCACAATCATATACAAATTGTACACCTACTTTTCAAATGAATGTAAACAACTATTGACCATTTTTCTCCCATGTACTATCTCGAGTATTTAAAGTTTGTTTCAAAAATAGGAGTCATGGAAATAATTTTTAGATAAGACTGCATATGATTTTTGAATTTTGATGTTTCGAGTTGTGTACTGGACCCATCATTAGGGAGAAGAAACCTATGCTTGTTCTATGGTAGAATAATATGCTACTCTAAGAATAATATGCTACATTATGATTATTATTAACATTTAAATCCAAAAATTACCAAAAAAAAAAAAGTGTTTCATGGGATGGTAGATTGTAAAAGATATCAAGTAAATTTTATAATTTAGCTCTACTCAACATAATATGTAGTGCAATTGGTGGCATTCATATTAAATTATCGTATTATCCAAAGTAATATATACTCCTACCAACTATGTAAACAAGTATTTTTTCCACATTTTGGAACGATTGTGTCAATGCACTTGGTGGTGCTCATGATGTTGATCACTAAAATTGCTTTGCAATTGAAAAAAATATTAAAAAAAGACAATATCTATATATAAATAATTGGGTATTTTGTCCATTCAATACCCATGTACTTGTTGAATCCATTTAAAAGTAATGCCTCTTCATTGCATATTTTGTTTGACAGATACAATCCTACAAAAAAGGGTGAGAATTCGAAGGAAAAGTACATTCTAGGATTTTATTCAACAAGTATGGGAAGAGCATCCCCATTATTGTGATACTCTATATCACTTGCCATTATGGAATGTCTCTCTTTTTTTTAGCTTTTGTTAAGCAACACATTGTTTGGGAACTTATACCACCCAAAACTAATACTTAGCTCAATTTCACATCTTCTTGTCTAAGGGAACACTACACATACAATTGCATAATTGTATTGTGGGGAATAATAATAAACCACTATGTTATTGTTAATATTTTCATCTAAAATTAACAAAATGAGTACATAAGTGTTTCATGAAATTGTGGATTGCAAAAGATATCAAGTGATTTTTATACTTTAGCTCTATTTCCATGAATAAGTGGTGCAACCAATGGCACTCATTTTAAATGATCATATGTTCCAAAGTAGCATATAATCCTAAGAACTATATAAACATGTGTTGTTTCTATATTTTTGAATGATTGTGTTAATGCTTCTAGTGGTGCTTGTAATGTCGATCACTAGAATTGCTTCACAATTAAAACAAATTGTGCAAAAAAGAGAAGTATTAACACCTACAACATTTCAAATTAATAAAAACCTTATCTATCCATAAATAATTATGTGTTCTATCCACTCAATATCCTCATACTTTTGAAACCATTTAAAAGTAGTGCCTCTCCATTGCATATTTTGTTTGACATTTACTTATCTATAGGGTGTGAAAATTGAGAATGCAATTAACTTAAAAGGAAGATGTAAACTTCTTTGAGATATAGGAGATTATAATGGCACACTACATACTAATTTTCTTATAGATGAATAATGAAGATGAACCAGAGATAGAAGCAGATCCACATCCCAACTCTAATATTGCCTTTTTCTCTCTTGCCTTATTTATGCATGGTCAGGTTCTACTCATCCTTTGCTCATTTTTTTGCAACTCTAATATGGACTTTTTCTCTCTTGCCCCATTTATGCATAGTCAGGTTGTACTTGTCCTTTGCTCAGATTTTTTTCTTTGTTTGAGTGAAAAGCAACAAGCATTTTTCCATCTTCTCCAAAATCTTCACATGTAGCTCTTTTTATTTTTCTTCGCTTGCATTCAACCCCATTCTTGTTCAAATGGGCTTCTTCATTTCCTTGTTTCTGCACATTTAAATATTTATAGATGAATATGAATTTCATGTCATTTTTTAGTGTATTAAAAGTATTGACCCATTAATTTCCACTATAACTATTCATAAGACCAATCACATTAGGAGTGTTTTCTATAACACAATCCGCATCATTGTAGAAGCTCTGTGAAGATGGTTTTTCGCTTGTAGTATTTTTTCAATATTTTTCACTTGTACTTACACTAAATACCCATAAAAAATTGTTCCACATTGTTTACAGCATTTACCATTTTATCCCAATATTTCTTATCAAGACTCCTTATTTTAAGTTGACATACAAATTTTCGAGTTTTAAGACATACATCAATTGCCATTTTATCCCAATATTTCTTATCAAGACTCCTTATTTTAAATTAACATACAAATCTTCAAACTTTAGGATCAACATTTACATAATAGTTTTTAGCCAAATCTCGCTTTATCTGTAGCTCCAATATCATTTTCAAATCCCTGGGTTCTAGGGACAATTTCCTCGAGTTCAAAATCTTCTTCAATAAATTTATTAAGTCCATAATTGATATCAATTCCATGATTAGATACAGTGTAATTGTCATCCGCATCATGGACATCACCAAATATACATGTTCTAAATTTAACCGTATTTCTACATATTGATGGGCAAATATTATAATAATTGAAGATTGGCGTGGGATTTTTTGGCGGTATTTTTTTGGTCTTTTTCTGAAATTTTGTCTAGAGACTTTTGTATTAAACATAATCTTGTGTTTATAAAATGGTGAATAATGCTTTGTTAGACATAATTGATGCCAAAAAAATCATGATGAAATTTAAATTTATTCTTGGTGATCGAAAGGTGACGTCTATTTTTTATAAATGTTATCTTTATCTTGGTAGAGTTTTTCTCAAACAAATGAATTTTAAATAATTGGTTTGTTTATCTATATGGATAAAATCTTGGACAAGGAGTTATAGAAGGTCTAATTTTAACAACAAAAGGGAAATTGTAATTTATATATATATAGAAATTGGCTTTTTTCCAAATAATGTTGTTAGAGACTTTTGTGATAAACATGGTCTTATATTAAGAAGCACTTGGTGTGATTATTTGATAGTTTTACAAAACACTCTAACCATATTAATAATATCAATCTGTGTAAATATAAAATGGTGAATGATGTTTTATTAGATGCAATTAATGTCAATATAAAAAACACGAATAATTTTAAATTTATCCCTAATAGAGAAAAGGAGGTTTGTTTTTATTAAGGATATATGTCTTTGCAAATAGAGTTTTTCTTAGATAGATGAATTTTAAGTACTTGGTATGTCTATTTTTGAAGACAAAATCTGGACAAGGACCTATAAAAGGTCTAATTTTGATAATGAAAGGAAAGTTACAATGGTATAATTTAACTAGATTGCAAACACTAAAATACATAACAAACTCAATCACTTTATTCAATAGTAGTGAGCCATATAAAAACATGAGTGTGTTCTTACATAAAAGGATTCAAATCTCATTTTATATTTCCTTCAATCTCTCTCACATCCCTATTATAACTCACCTAATTTCCTAGAATATCACTAGTGAGTTGTTATTACATCTACAACTCACGTACATACACACCCACATTAATATAGTATTAAGTTATTTATCAACACCTCAATAATAACTTAATAAATATATTTTAATATTCACACTAAGTTATATTATGGAGCATTAATTCTTAACATTCCCTCCTATAGTGTGAACATGGGAGAATATAATCATATTCTTCACAAGTTTATATTTGAAAATATTTGTTAGACTAGTTACAACTCTATTGAGTTGTCTCGTAACCCTCATAAAGGTGTAACTCTCAAGTTGAAATCTTGAGTACCTGAATTCCTTTTCCTAATCCGTAAACTCACAAATTCTAAAACTCCCAAACCATTTACAAAATAATTCATATTAAGTTTACATTGAAATCTCTTATTGTCTCCAAAAAGTGGGCTTCTTAAAATATGATTCTTCCATAAATATTATCACAATAATGGTTTATTTTAGCACACCACACAACAAAATATGAAAAATAAAATATTTGAGGACTATGTACTCATCATCTTTGTTTCTATCCTCTATCAATGATCGTTGTCACTCGATCTCAAACAACATAGGTAATTGCCATTACTATAGGAAGCCACCCTCAACTTTAGCCAGTTTAATTCAAAGATTGATGCCATCATTATGATGTGCGGCCCCATAATTAGCAATTAACGAGAGGATTCTATTAGGCATCCTACCTACTTCTTAATAAATTTAGCAGTGATAATATAATGACTAAAAAGTTACCTACTTAAACCTAATTTTGAGGTTATTATAAACTAAAAATCTAGATAAGCCTTTATGAAGTATTTGAATTAACACATTCCTAACTAATCAGAGGAATACATGTAAAACCCCAACATTGACAAAGGATTGGAATTGAAGGCCACATGAAGAGATGTTATGATTTGTACATTTACAACCTTAACCTATAGTGCATCTAAGGATATGTGGGTTGACTTATGGCTTACATACATTTCATATTATCTTATTGTATTTATTTATGTTTTTATCATGGATAACCTATAAAATAGCCATGGCTAAGAAGAGTATATATAATAGGTAGTGATTAGTCTTTTATCATCATATTGTAAATTCTGCTCTTATTGCAATGTTGTGGAGGTTGCCCCATCAAAGCGACTCAGTCATAATTATCAAGTATTCTACTCTTTTGTCAATTATTATTATGGATTTGATTATTTGGCTCTTAATTTTATGATATATTATATCATTATTACTAATCATCTAAGTAATTTCATTATTACTAATTTTATAGGGTTGAAAATAGAAGACCAAAAGGCATTGATGAAAATCAAAATATTCAGAAAATTACCATTATTTTTGTTAAAGGGATTTCAAAAACAATTAATGGAATTGTAAAAAAGTTGGGATTTAAACTGATTTTAAAGCGCATATCACTTTTCGTACATCCCTTGATCATGCCAAAGATCTGATTAACATAAAATATCAAAAGGGTGTTTATGTGGTTCTTTATTCATGTGGTAAGCCATATATTGGTGAAATAGGTCAATCTCTTTAGATGAGGATAAAAAATCATGTGATTGACATTAATAGATATTATATGGATTCCTCCACCTTATCAGAACATACCCTAAATACTAAACACCAAGTTAACATCAAGAAAGCAAAATTGATTGTAAAAGAAGATGATTATTGGAAATAAAATATTAGAGAAACTATCAAAATTGTAAAAATCCTAGATAATCTCAATAGATATAAATGAATTGGCTTTGGTAGCTCATGGAAACCTATCTTAAACCATATTAAAGAAAGGTGACTTTTTCTTTTTTTCTTTTATCCATTTATCTATTGTAGTGGTCGACCTTTATCCTTGGTTTTGGTTTTGAACATTAAATACTAGGGGTTGGTTGGGCTACTTGATCTATGGAATAACATTTTTATCTCTTCTTTATTTCCCTAATGATGAGTACACATTTGGTACTCAAAATATCAGACAATGTATTTTCTCACATGATGAATACTAAAATTCATTTTTCAAAAAAAAAATCATTACAATGGGTATCATAATGTTGATTTGGACCAGGTTCTATGACATTTTTTATATTTAGTGTCGTGACAATTAGAAGACTGAAGGATCGAAGAAAAATAACTTGTGATCCAGGAAGATTTTTTTTTTGCCACTACAGTATTGTTCAAAGTCTTAAAAAAGTCTAGATTTTTTTGCATCCTTGTGAAAATTAATAGTCATTGACTTCTTCTCAATGAGATGATCATAATGGTATAATCTACTTGTACTTTTTTTATGTCCTAAAACCTTCATCCTAGGGTTTTTACATGATTGGTCCTAACACTCATAGATGCAAGAAAGGTCAAGACACTCTAAAAACTCCTCACAATGATGATATGGAGTCTGAAACTTCAGATTTGTTGGTTTTTGAGGTAGTTCTGATATACAAGGCATGGTGAGGAAGGATGATATCGATGTAGTAAAAGGAGAAATGGATTTATGAAGGATCAATTGTCAAATTTGAGTGCTTAGTTAACCATTATTAGAAATCAATTTCCATAAAATCATCTTCTACTATTCCAACTGAGTTCTCCCAATCTAAAAAATCATAACTTCAATACTAGTTTGAAGCATATGCTGTCAAAAGAGAAAGCATACAAGTTTTATGGTAAGTGTAGACATCTAATTCCTAACACCATTTGTGTTGAAATTATCAATCTTACTCAAATTGCACTCAAATGCACATTTTAGGTCAAATCCATAAAATGCCCTAAATGGTTCAAACTTGTCACTTACAAGTGACAATTTAGGTCAAAGTATCCCTAAATAGGGAAATGCGTTTTATGGGCCAGCTAACTTTGATCAGATCATTTTGAGTCAAAATGACTATTTCACCATTTAATGCTCTGGATCACTCTTTTCTTTTAATTCATTAGTACACATCACATACCTTTGTTATTTTGTGTTGGAAACATCCTAAATGGAAATACGGTTCCAACACATCTAACGTCACCTTCTAATTCTTCTTGAGTCAAATTACAACTCAGTAATATGACTTTCTGACCATTTTGATTAATCGAGGGCTAATTTTCAAATAATTGAACAAATGTTGATTAACTTTATTTAAAGCTAATTAATCTAAATCAAGAGCTTAAGTGGATTTTCTATGAGAGTTATTAAATATTTCTTTTTGAAAATTGATTCCTATTATCTGCATCAGTAAGTGACATCATTTCTTGAGAAGACATCCCAATGCCATAAATGCCATAAATATCATGATTATGAGTCACCCATGCCTCTTTAATGCTTATTTATCTTGAGCATATTTATGGATTTAGTTTTAAATATTAAGATTATTTATGGCCGCACATCTCAATCTTGAGATGGATGGTCATGGTTGATCCTGACCAATCTCAAAAATATATAAATAGAGAGGCCATGAGCATCATTTCCAATATATTTTTGGTGCAAGGTTATTATGCTCAAATATCTTCAAAGCTTGAATATTTCAAAGTTATAATGTTAAATTGTTTCCACAAGGCTTTATATTTGATCATAGTTTTTGTTTGCAAGCTTCATTGATATGCTAGTTTAGTGATTTGAAATCATGAGCCTAGGTTTTATGGAGTGCTCTTGAGGAATTAGAGGAGCTTACCATTACTTCTTGTATTAGAAACTAAACATGGAATTATGCCAAAATCAATAAGTAACTAGAAATATGAAACAACACAGGAATTGAGAGACAATACACAATTGTATTAAATACATAGAAGAATATACAATAAGGAAGATGCCACTTCTTCCTCCACCTCAAAGGTTCGCCACACCTCAAGACCTTCTTCCCTCTCTCTCTCGGTCCCAACAATCAACTCCAATATAGAATTGATGTTCACCTCTCCAACCAGTCAGTAACACGCTGCCAGTTCACCAAGTACACAACCGTACTCCAAGTAGATCCCCTGCTCTCTGCTACCTGCAAATCACTAGACCTTACTCACCATGTAGATATCTCTACACCCCTGAAGAACCCTTGTCCTTGCCTCACCAAGTCCTTATGATTCTTCAACCAGTACCCCGGTGGATCAGCTCCTTGACCTTGTAGACCTTGCAACTCTCCCTGATCATACACACTCAGCACCCCTTTGGAACTAGGAGGAGCTACACTAGCTCTCTCTAAAAGCTCTATGGCTTTTTAGCACACTTTTACAATACAGCCCATGAGTCCATATATAGATCTCATGCTTACAATAATTAGACTAACCTAATTACAATAATTAGACACGCAACTCAAGACTAAGACTAGCCTTTAACATGCAAACTAACAGTCCAAAAATAGACTCTCTGGAATCAACATGCGAACTGCCTGTTCACGCACAGGCTGCCGACGTCGGCACCTCCATGACCGATGTCGGCCAACTGGTAACCGTCGCCGGTTGCTTCCTCACTGCCTCTGACCGACGTCGGCTGATCAGACCGATGCCAGTTTCCCTGCAACTGGTTCTGCAACTCCCCGTAACTCTGCATCCTCCATAACTTCTCCTGTTTGCATCCTGGTGAAGCTTTTAGCTCCACAACCTAACAATCTCCCACTTGGAGATAAACAGCTACACCTGTACCTGTACCTGTACACCGTCTAAATTATTCCCTGGCTTGTATTCCTCTTCAAGATCAATCCTGAAGACCAACCACCACACAACTGTGATGTTATACCTGTCATTCAAGTAACCTGCCACATCCGAACCTACATATCCATGTAGTGAAGAACTTGACCCTGCATAACAAGAATCCCTGCTGCTAGTCCCACTGAACTGCCCTCCAGTACTCCTTCCCTGAATTGGCTCCATACTTTTTGACAACCCCCACTAATTGGGAAAACTCAGGCCTACAATAGACCTCATGTGATTTCGAACCCTGTTTCAAGCTAAGCTTGAACTGTCCAGCCATTGGTGTGCTTTCTGATTCTGCACCCTGCATCATGAACTCCACCAACACCGTCTTCACATCAGCTCCCACTAGAGATAAAATCTCCATGTCTCTTATGCCAAAGAATTTCTCTGCTCCAAATTCTTCATGACACGCCTCTGAACTAACCTTACCCTTAGCTCAGCAAATACCTGTATGTACAAACCTACTAGTAAATCACCCACATACAGTAACAAGATGATGTTGCGACCATCATCTACCTGGTAAGATAAACACAATAGTTACACTAAAATTGACTGAAGCCATGCTTAGTCATCCACCTGTCAAAACCTGTACCACTATCCTGCAGCTTCTTCAAGACCATATGCCTTGGCCTTCTGTCTCTTGTGTCCATCCACGCTCTTCTTTAAAATGAGAATCCATTCCGTCTCTCAGTGCTTACTTCCAGTTGACAACTCTACCAATGAATACCTATTTGGTTCTTCTCCAAGGACTCACACTCCTCATCCATGTCAAGCTCCCACTGTATCTGGACTCTACCTGCATTGCCTCTTCACATCTTCCTGGTTCTTGACCATCAGTAAGCAATATAAAGAAGGTGAACAACGAATATGAGGTTCGCTTACCCTTTCTGACCTCCACATGAGCGTTTGATACTTGTTGACAGCTTGCTGTCTGCCCAATATCCATTCCAGTGACCGATCTCAGCCATCTCCCAGTCTGCTCTCAACCGATGTCGGTTCCCTGCACTGACCCTGACTGCCGACGTCATTTCCCTGGCCGACGCTGGTATCCTTTCTGCCGACGTCAGTTCCTTCATGACAGACGTCGATCTTCTTGTTGCCGACGTCGGTTACTGTCTGACCGACGCTGGTACCTGTGTTTGTCTGTGAGTGATAACTTTTTACCTGTGAGCTCTCCATGGATCAAAATCCTAATCAAATCAACATAACTCTGCTCAGAATAACTCAGTTCCCTCACCTGATCTCTATCCGTCATCTCCTCCATGAACACCAAGGCTTTCCAGTTCTTTAGCTTGTCAAAAACATCTGTCTTCTGCTTCAAAACCTGCATTCTCCTTCTACATATGTGACTAAGCCTATGAAGCCACATCTCTGCAATAAAAGGTGAATCAGTAATATAAGTAGATAGATAAAGGATACCTACTTTCTTACCACCATCTAATTCAAGTGTATCCACTATGAGAGTTACAGTGCATCTCTCATCACCCAAATTTCCTGAAGAAATTAGACTCATCTTCAAGACTGGTGCCTGCATGACTTCCTTCAACCACTGTGTGTTGTCCATCTGCAATTTCAGCTTCACTTCCCCTTTGCCAATTCTTTAGCAAGGCTCACCAGCTCCTCTCCCTGGGGCTGCATGGAAAGAGGAAACATAATCTGTTATCCAAGATTCAACTTCATCTAAGAAACCTCCCAAAGCATCCTATGCAACAACACCTGCAACATCTGCATCTTTAGTTTCTTCATGCTGATCTGCTACCAACCAACAATATCTTTTTCCCTGCTCTTTCTTTCCATCAATCAGACCATTTGTGCTATTCAATTTCTCCATTTGTATCTTACTTCCTTCTGCCATTGCTATACTCCCACTCAATTAGAAACCCCTGTGAGTAACCTGTAATCAACAAACACTACCAGATCTGAAACCACCTGTTAGTAACCCAACCAAAAGCTCTGATACCACTTGTCAGGGAACCTAGAAAAATAAACATGTTCCGATCCCTACTGAGTCAGGATCTTGCTCTATCAATTAGAGCACATATGATTACTTCTTGTATTAGCAACTAAACACGAAATTATGCTAGAATCAATAAGTAACTAGAAATATGAAACAACACAGGAATTGAGAGACAATACACAATTGTATTAAATACATAGAAGAATATACAATAAGGAAGATGCCACTCCTTCCTCCACCTCAAAGGTTCACCACGCCTCAAGACCTTCCTCCCTCTCTCTCTTGGTCCCAACAATCAACTCCAATATAGAATTGATGTTCACCTCTCCAACCAGTCAGTAACATGCTGCCAGTTCACCAAGTACACAACCGTACTCTAAGTAGATCCCCTGCTCTCTGCTACTTGCAAATCACTAGACCTTACTCACCATGTAGATATCTCTACACCCATGAAGAACCCTTGTCCTTGCCTCACCAAGTCCTTATGATTCTTCAACCAATACCCCAGTGGATCAGCTCCTTGACCTTGCAGACCTTGCAACTCTCCCTGATCATACACACTCAGCACCCCTTTGGAACTAGGAGGAACTACACTAGCTCTCTCTAAAAGCTCTATGGCTTTCTAGCACACTTTTACAATACAGCCCATGAGTCCATATATAGATCTCATGTTTAAAATAATTAGACTAACCTAATTACAATAATTAGACACGCAACTCAAGACTAAGACTAGCCTTTAACATGCAAACTAACAGTCCAAAAATAGACTCTCTGGAATCAACATGCGAACTGCCTGTTCACGCACAGGCTGCCGACGCCGGCACCTCCATGACCGATGTCGGCCGACTGGTAACCGTCATCGGTTGCTTCCTCATTGCCTCTGACCGACATCGACTGATCAGACTGATGCCGATTTCTTGCAACTGGTTCTGCAACTCCCCGTAACTCTGCATCCTCCATAACTTCTCCTATTTGCATCCTGGTGAAGCTTTTAGTTCCACAACCTAACAGACTAGATGTACCCTACATCTAAATAAGATCACTTTGCAAGTCTAAAATATCCATTTGGACCTTTAAAACTCATGCAAATTGATTTTCTAATTTTATTTTTCCATTTTTGTTTGCCACAATTTTACATAGTAACTAATGTCAACAAGTGATACTGACATCAGTTATCTAGCTTAACTGACATTGGTTAGAAAAACTAACATTGGTTAGATCTCGGTCAGCCAAAGTAATCATCATAAATTTTAATAATTGATGTTGATCACTATGTTTTTTTTAAACATGAACTTGAAATCTTTTTTTCCAAAATTCATTATTTCAAGATAAAAAGAGATTCAAAGCTAAAGGACATGCTAACATTTTTGCTGTAGGAACAAAATTTTGCTTTGATAAAAACATGTTTAAATCACCTCTTGCATGCTTAAAAATCAATTAGGAACTTTATTTTGGGTGTTTAACAAAGAATTTAGATGTTTTGGTGAATGTTTTCAAAGTTTTGCAACTAAGACCAAGGGGTCAAATGAACACCACCAAACATTTCATTTGGGTTTAAAATTGAACACACTCATCAATTCTTGCTTGCAATAGTTGTTTACTTAGGTTTTTTTTGGTAAAAAGAGGAATGTTGTGTGTATGCTCTTCCATTTGTCCCCTATAGGGAACCCTTGGAATCAAAAGTGCCATTCCTATTGCAAATAGCCTAGTCCAAGGCTTAAAAAGAATGTCGCCTAAAGCACTCCCCAAAAACTCACCAAAGTTTGGGTGATCTTGAAAATGACCCTAAAGTCTTTTTATTTTATGCTTTCTTTATTTTCATGAAAACTTGACTTGTGAGGGGGATGTCATTACCTCCTACGAGTTCTTTAGGGAAGCTTTGACCTAGGGTTTCACCTCTCAACATTGACTTCATTTGACTCCTTTGGAGTTTCATGTGGGACGTATCTGCATTTGGACATCACACTACACTGAGTGAACAACAAGATATAGTGGTTATAAAAAGGACTAGACCTTTTTACAACTAGCCAATGTCGTGGTCACCCAATTTTTGTGCTTATCTTTTGCATCATTTGACATGAAAGTCATTGTGTAATTGATTCCCTTAGAATGATCAAAACCTTGCTTGTTCAGTAGACCCCACTTTGCCATACCTTATCAGTTTAGACTTAAGACAATTTTTTTTTGTCATTAGCTTACTTGGTCTTGATTTGTGTCTAAAACTGCTTGTTAACTCAATGAACTTAACCAAAACACATTGTCCTAAATTTTCTTGAGCAATGGAGGTGTTATGCTGTCCAAATAGAAAATTCATCTTTTCTTTGTTCAAATTGTTATCAAAAGCTTTGTGTCATGTCATCTATTTTGGTGTAGTCATGCTACCCAATTGAGTCTAGATCTTTTACCAAATTTGTTTAAATCCTTCGTTTATAATCCACATTCAAAATTGAACCTTTCTGAGTTTTAAGGGTTGGTGCGTCAAAGTGGGTTTTCCATTTGTGCACTAACCTTGTTTTAACTTGGGTTCAACTTTCTATTTGGATTGAAGGTCATTTATTAAGACTCAAAATCACATTATCATCTTGGTGGACTCAAGTCATCTTGTGTATCACTCATGTTTTAGGTCCTAGAACATATTTTATCCTACTAGAATCATGTGGTGACATTGTGCTGCCTATTTGATCGTAGCTTTATGCTTAGTGATTCACGTATGTTTTTATATCTTGAGTTAGTTCATTTTATCTTCTTCATAATTTGAAGAGCTTTCCTATAAACTTCTAGGGTCAACTTGTCAAAGTTGAAGCTAACTTTTGTAGTGTGGGTGTATCATAAAGATCTAGGCTTTGGTGTACTAGTTTTCACCTTAGGTCTTTGAGTTACTCTCTTATGATCTATATAATTTGAACTTTACCAAAGGTTGAGTAAATTCATGAACCAAATATTTTAAATTATGTGTGGTTTCAAACCACCCTCCCTTATAGTCTCATTGGTACCTTGGTTATTTATTATAAAGAGAGTCAAATCATACTTTGATTGGTTGCTGAACATTGGTCTGAAGTTAATCAATATATAGAACAACTCTTTTTAGACATGACTCAAAGGTTCACTCATTGTGGGGCCTCTTATGGCCTTAGTTATGAGGATGAGCAATTTTATGATGGTCAAGATAACCCCATTGTTATTGATGATATCCCTGCAACAATAGGATTTGAAGATGATTACAATGAATATCAACCCCAAGGAGATCAAGATGAATCCCTTCTTAGATTGATAGAATCAGGTGTTAGACTACCTTCTAATTTTCCTATAGAATAATTACATACCTTAGTTAGAGAAGGAGAACAATGATGGCAAGAGTAATTTCCTATAGAACAATTACATACCTTAGTTAGAGAAGGAGAATAATGATGGAAAGAGCAAGCTCTTGCACAAATAGACATACCTTCTTCCTCTAACAAAGGAAAGGAAATATAAATAGAGTCAAAACCCACAAATCTAGATCTTCTAGCTAAGATCAAGATAATAAGTCAACGATATGCATATTAGCTTATCGCAGACTTAACAGACTCCTTAGTTGTCACTTCAAGTAACAATAATGCTTCGAAAGAAAATGAAGATATGGTTGGAAGTACATAACAAGTATTGGATGAGAACATTACCATAGTGGATCAAGGAAATCTAAATGAATAGTTAAAGTCATAAGAGACCTTACAAGATGTTTCATTTGATATGGAACATACATTTTTTAATCATCAAGAACCTCTTGTTACTTTACAAACTCAAAAACCCAAACATTCAGTTCAAATTGAGGAAATCTATCAAGATAATTTGGTTAGTTCTTTTCAACCAACCCAGAGATTGGTAAATAAACATAGAAATTTCCAAAATCAACAAAGTGCAAAATATCTAGATTTAGGGAATGTTTTACAATCCAAGAATCAACAGCCTATGTTCTCAACTCAAGTAGTAAATTAGAACCAAATCATGGATCGAAAGGTATACACTCCCTATAGATCCACACAAAAATAAGGGCACATTCCACCCCAAAAACAACAAAAACAGGGGCACATTCCACCCCAAAAACAACAAAACTAGGGGCACATTCCACCCCAACAAAAACTAAACCAGGGGCACATTCCACCCCAATAGCAACAAAACTAGGGGCACATTCCACCCCAAAAACAATAAAACTAGGGGCACATTCCACCCCAACAATAATAGAACCAGGGAAACATTCCACCCCAACAACATCTTATCCAATCCACAAATGCACCAAACATGCAAGAATGAAATTATATGAGGGAAATTATCCAAAGATTAGAGATGAATAATAGATTCAAAAATTACAAATTCAGTGAGATATACCCATATCCATTTGACGTATCTATTCTCCAAAACCCCTTTTCACCTCATTTTGAGGCACCTAAATTTGACAAATATAAAGGGAAAGGAGATTTATGCAAACACATATAAGCATTCTTCATCTTATGTCAAGAGGTTGCTTATAGTAGCGAGTACTTATTATGACTAGTTCTGTAAAGTTTAACGGGACAAGCTCTTGATTGGCTACTTAAACTACCTAGGGGATCAGTTACGGATTGGAATGACTTATCAAAAAAGTTTGTTAGCCATTTCTCATATAACATAGAACATGAATTGACCATTTTTTAATTATGTAAATCCAAGTAGCGTGATGATGAGAGTTTTGCTGCATATCTGCAAAGGTGGAGAGTATTGGCAGGCTGCTTTCAACATAATTTACCAAACAAATAGTTGGCTGATTTCTTTGCACAAAATTTGCATCCTAAAGTTACACATAATCTACAGTTAGCTTGTGTTAACTCATTTGAATAAATTATTGACAAAGGAGTGCAGATTGAGAAGGCTCTTATTGTTAGAGGCCTCGTTAAGATTTTTGTGTAAGGTCAAGCATCTAATCAGATTAAATCACTAGCTCAAATAGTTATGTAGGGTAAGCCTAAGGGATTTAGCAAAAATAATAACATGGTTAGAAATGGGGTGACAGAAAAAAGACATGTACAAATGGTACAGGCTATGCCTCCTTCAAATGTAAAATTAACTCCCCCAAAGCCACTACCTACTTTATGGAGACAACCTCCACGAAGGACATTTCATAAAAATTTTAGAGACTTTAGCAAGTTAGGAGAATCGGTTGAAACAGTGTTACAAAATCTCATTGCAGTTAATTTAATTATATGGCCAGTATCAAGGCCATTTCCTCAAGATCAACTAAAAGCAGACTGGTACAAAGAGAATGAATGGTTTAACTTTCATCATGTTGTTGGTCACGATGCATATCATTGCTTTTAATTACAACATATTATTGAGGACTTTATTGAAAATGGTGGGCTAGAAATTAAGTTGGCCCCTAATCAGGATATGGGAATCTACAAAGACCCTTTTCCTCAACATGATCCATCACCACCAAGGAATAATCAAAATGGTCATAATCAAGGACAGAGGTAGAATCAAAACCAACAACAAGGTTAAAATTGTAATGAGCATAATAGAGATCATAATGCCCAAAGTAATAATGTGGCTTATAACAATGTACCTTATGACTATAATAACACTATGGGATGCATTTATGCAACCCACATTACCACTATTATTATAACACCACGTGGCCAATCTCATGTTCTTCACAACATGAGACCCATAATTATCAGGTCAGCACCCTCTCCCCCTAGTAATACCATGTCAAGTTCACATAATCATGTTACTACTCCATTTTCATGGGTTACTAATCTTGAACAACAATACCTTTCTTATAAAGGCTCCTCACTAACCCAAACTTGTCACAATACTGTTAATTACTCACAAGTCACCATCCAAGGCCTTTTGCCTTGCTCTTCTAATTGTAATAACTCCTTGTCACCTCTAGGTTGTGTAGTTGCAACTAGACGCCTGTGAGTTAACATTTAGGGCCCTTTGCCCACTTCTTTCCATAAACCCAATGAGAACATTATGCCAATGGTTTCAAAGCCAAATACTATCCCAACAAAGACTAAAGTAGTTCAATCCATAATTCAAAGGCCTTATAGTATAACAAATCAATTAGATAAAACCCCTACACAAATTTCCATATTAGAACTCTTACGAACATCTAATGTCCATAGAACCATCTTCAACAAAATTTTGCAAGAGTCTATTGTTCCTAATGATATAAACCTTGATCATTTCCAGAACTTAGTTGGACATTTGTCTTCATTTTGGCAAATTACATTTGATCAAAAAGACATGTCCACCCTTGACCCAAACCACAATAACCCACTATACATTGAGATAATCATTGTAAATTGCAAGATCAAGCAGGTTCTTATAGATAATAGTTCAGGGCTAAACATCATATCTATTAAATTAATGTGATAATTGGGTTACATGGACAAAGACATTTATCTAGAGACTATTACAATCAAGGCTTACTACAATGCCAACAGGGAGTCATTGGATATAATTTGGTTGTCAGTCATGGTTGGGTCTATTTCTCATCACACATTATTCCATATTGTGGATATTGAGCTTCCTTATAACATACTTCTTGGTCATCCTTGGATCCATGAAGTATAGTTATTTCCATCTACTCTTCACCAATGCCTTATTTTTCCCCATGATGGGATCAAGGTTACTATTCCTACTGATCAGCAACCATACCAATACTGCAAACATCTTGAAGTAGAGTTTCATAATTATAACTATTGCCTAAGTTCTAAATTCATTGCAAATAAGAACAAAGCCATCATTTCTCATCCATCTCCATATAATTATATAGACCCTAGTGATCTAGCCTACACTTTGACTGATCCATTTACTGTAGCTCTGGCCAAACAAGTTATTATTTAAGACATAGGCATTTACACACACCATCTAAAGGACGTCCTCTATATTGCAAAATTACCAAAATCTCCTAAAACATTTGGTAAGCCTAAAAATTCCTAGACTCCTAATAGATCCTATCAGATTTGGAGACCCAAAAAGAAGCAACCAAAACCTCCTGTGGTTTTTGTACCTACAATTACACCAAAGAAAGATCAAGAGGCTTTTACCAAGGGAGATTGGTTATATTCTAAGGGCCTTGCAAATTATTTTTAAAATCCAAAGTATCCTATCCATAACAAGATAATGGATCATCTTGAATATATAAGGAAAGGCCTTGGCCCATATGTGCAAGGAATTTTATAACCCTTATCAGCTGTAATTGTCAATTAGAATCATGGTCTTGGATTTAAACCACCAAAGTATGAACTTATAACATTTGGTAGTGACTCTTCCGAAGTGACTAGTAACGATACTCCTAAAAGTGACACAACATCCCATTATAGCCTTTTTGATGAGCTTGCTAATTTAGATTTATTTGATTCAAATGCCATATTGACCATAACACCTATTGGAGCTTCCCATCCAAAGCAAAACCCCATCCTAGTGGTGCTTCCCTTCCTGAAGCAGGACATTATATCTTTACCATTGGTTCTTCTCATCCTAAAGTAAACCCTCACTATAACCTATGCCTTTGCCATCTTGAACACATAGATTGGGATCAGTAAAATTCAGTCATATTCATTGATGAGTTCTAAAATGAAGAATCGATTGTAGAATACATGGGCTTATGAGATGCATTCCCCATTGGTGATCATAAGTAGGGTTTAGATTTTTCATTGAATTATTCTACCTACTTTGGAGAATAGGAAAATTTTATTGGTCACAATAAAGAACAAACATCAAGATCTTTAGGTGAAAACCTCTTTGAGGCACTTGTTGATCAGGGAAAAAGTAAAGAAAAAGACAAGCCTTTGAGTGAAAACCTATTTTAGGCACTCCTAGGAGGGAAAGTTTTCTCATCCCCTCAAAATGTAGAAAGCCCATCTAGCCCAAGTTCCATAGCTAGTACAAGCATATCTTCAAAACAACATCAAATATTTGAGGATCTTGCTCTTAAGTTTCTAGAGGTCTTTGCCATTTGGCCTTTACCTGAGAAGGCAAATTCTGATTCTTCATATTATCTAGATCTTTGGGAGGAACAAGAAGAAGATATAATAGAAGAAGATGATCATGACCATACATTACCTACAATTCTAGAGGATGGATCTACACTCCTTATGGAGAGCACAACAGAAGTGAATTTAGGAACCCATGAGGATCCCAAAATTATTTATCTTGAGCTTCCCTTACTGAAGTAGAGCGTGAACATATTATATCCATTCTTAAGGATTATATGGATATCTTTACATGTTAGGCCTGGATCCATATTTAGTTGTGCATCATCTTGTTATTCACTTTGATGCTAAACTAGTCAAGCAAAAGTTGAGAAAGATGCATCCAGTCATCACCCTTTTGGTTAAGGCTAAGTTAGAAAAGTTATTAGGAGCCAATTTTGTTAGACCACTGGATTACTTTGAATGGATTTTTAACATAGTTCCAGTAAGTAAAAAGACCCTAGGCATATGTGTTTGTACTTATTTTCATGATATCAACAAAGCATGCCCTAAAGATGATTTTCCTCTACCCAACATCAACATGATTGTCAACTCAACTACTGGGTACTAGATGCTATCCTTAATAGATATATTTTTTGGTTACAATCAAATCAAGATAGCCCTTGAAGATCAACATAAAACTATGTTCACCACTCCATGGGGGACATTCTATTACCAAGTCATGCCATTTGGTTTAAAGAATGCTGGAGCTACATATCAACATGCAATGACTGTCATCTTCCATGACATGATGCATGACATTGTCAAGGACTATGTTGATGATATACTAGCCAAATAAAGAACAAGATCCAGACACCCTGACATTCTACGAATAATATTTGAGAGGCTTCATGCATATAAAGTTCATTTGAATCCTAAGAAATGTGTCTTTGGAGTCACATCAGAAAAATTGCTAGGGTTCATTGTATCAAAATGAGGGATTGAGGATGACTCTACAAAGTTCACCACTATTATGGAAATGCCTCCACCAAATAATCTTAACTAGTTGTGAGTCTTACAAGGAAAGGTCCAATTTATACACAAGTTCATTTCTCAATTGGAAGATAAGTGCCACCCATTTACCCATCTCTTAAAGAAAAGGGTAGAATTTTAGTGGGATGAAAATTTTTAGATAGAATTTTCAAATCTTAAAACATACTTGGCCAATCCACCAGTCTTATGACCTCCAACACAAGGAAGGCCACTACTTCTTTATATATTAGCCACATAATATGCACTGGGGGCACTTTTAGCTCAACATGATGATCATGGTAAGGAACACATGGTTTATTATTTAAACCACACATTGGTAGCCTATGAACATAGGCATGCTTATCTATGGTGTTTGCCACTCATAAATTATGACATTATATGCTAAATAACAAAACTATTATTATTGTCAAGGTAGATCCTCTCAAGTTCCTTTTATCTAAAGTAGCTCTTCAAAGATGCATGGCTAAATGGATTATGCTCCTCAGTGAGTTTGATATTGAATACTAGAATTAGAAGGCAATTAAAGGCCAAGTTCTTGTAGACCAACTTATGTAAGCTCCTATTATGACCACTTGAACCCTCAAATTTGACCTTCTAGATGATTCCATCATGATGATAAAACAAGCATCCCTAGAACCTAAATAGTGGACACTCTATTTTGATGGATCCTTCCCATCCAGAGGATCTAGAGTTGGCATATTATTGATCATGCCACAAGGGGATTTGATCCCCAAAGCATTCCATATACAATTTCAATGTACAAACAATATGGCTGAGTATGAGGCATTGGTTACAGGGATCCATCTTGCCATATAGTGGGATATTCAAATCTTAAAGTCTATGGTGATTTATAGCTTATCATAAATCAGATAACTAATCAATATAAATAAAAAGATGATAAGCTTGTTCCTTACATAAAAATTATTGATAACCTTAAAACACATTTTAAATCTCTACAGTTTGAGCAAGTTCCACGAGTCAATAACAGATCTACCGATGCCATGGCAACAATTGGTTCCATGATTCAAATGCATGATAGTGCTAAAGAGTATTAATTCTTGATTGAAAATCTTCTTCAGTTGAAACATATTCTATTATATTCAGAGAGGATATGCACCATTGTTGATCCTAATTCCTCACCTAAGTTACCATGGTACCATGCTTTTTATAACTATTTCCATAGTCATGTATTTCCTGCCAACCTTTCCAATAACCAGAAAAAACTATTCCTTCATTGCTTAACACATTATATCCTCCATGGAAACATGATTTATTGAAAAGGCTATGATGGAATGCTTCTTCATTATTTATCTTTGGGAGAATCCAAGGTAGCACTAAAAGGAGGTTCATGAAGGAATGTGTGGGGCCCATACCAATGGTGTAGTCCTAGCAAAGAACTTCTCAACTAGGGTATTATTTGCCCAAAATAGAGACAAATGCTTGTAATTATGTAAAGAAGTGTGTTCCTTGTCAGTAGGATGGAAACTTGATACATGCACCTTCCTTACCATTGTAGCCGATTAAAACACCATGGCCATTCTCAACATGGGGCCTCAATCTCATTGGGAAAATTAACCCAACATATTCAGATGGCCATAAACACATTTTGACTATAACTGAGTACTTTACCAAGTGGATTGAGGCCATTTCTCTCACTTATGTTATCAAGAAACAAATATCCAAATTCATTCATTACCATATCATCTGTCGATATGGCATCCCAGACCATATTATATTCGATAATGGTGGATCTTTTGTGAACTAATATGTGAAATATCTTTATGAAAAATTCAAGATCAAGCACAAGAAATCTACTCCATATAACTTGTAAGGCAATAGATAAGCTGATGCATCAAATAAAACCATTCTAACCATCTCAAAGAAGATTGTCAATGATTTTGGCCATAATTAGCACTTACAACTCTTTCCTACCCTTTGGGCTTATAGAACAAATCATCGCACCCCCACTGGAGCTAATCCATATTCCCTTGTTTTTGGCACTGAAGCTATCATCCTAGTCAAGATTGAGATCCCATCATTAAGAATATCACTAGAGCACATTGAAGATGATGAAGACTATAGAGCATCAAAACTACAAGTACTAGAAATTCTTGATGGTAAGCATTTAGATACCTTAGAAAACTTGTAGGCCTATTAGAATATATTACATAGAAGCTACAACAAACACATTCTCCCTGGAGAATTGAGATTGGTGACTTAGTTTTGAAAGAGAACCTGAAAAACACAAATTCTAAACCCAAAAATAAATTAAGTTTTAGCCTAATTGGTTAGGACCATATATTGTCACAACAAACTATGGATCATGATTATATCAATTGGCTAAACCTAATGGTGAAGAACTTTTAGAGCCCATGAACATCATACACCTTAAGAGATTCTATGCATGAACAAATTTGAACCATTATCTATAATAACCCTGACTTGGGGGCAACTTGTGTTATCATAATTTTATCCCACCCTTTTATCTTACTTTGAACACATTTTATACTACCCTGATCCACTTTTCATGAATCTTGATAGTAAAATCTTTGAACCTTTGGCACTTTGAACACATTCTTCATCCCATTATGAATTGCTCTCTTAGAGAAGCATATTCTTTTTTATGTCCAGGACTTGTTATAAGCTTGAATAATTTTTATCCCTTGACCAATTATGATCTCGATTATGTCTCATGAACGTTATGAACATCTTTAGCAATAGTTCTATAAATTAGTTCAACTAAGACAGTCTTGTGTAGTTTCAGACAAGTGAACAGCTGCATCTTCTCAGTTTAAGCATTTGCTACTCTTTATTATTTTATCAAGATCTTTGCTCTCATTCATTTATGAGCATGGGCTATTATAGCTAGCTTAGCTATCTTATTGGAACCTCTAATATTAGGACATGCATCTCCTCAACTAGATGGTCCCACCTTATGCATATTTTATCCTAAAAACACCAAAAATAATAGAAATACTTTGAAAAATACCAAAAACATCATAACATGATCCATAAAAGAATAAAAACATTGTCTCACATTTCTATACATTTGTACATACCCATTCCACCATGCTACACTCTTGTCATTTTGTAAGCACAAAAACACCAGTTCATTTCATCTTATCCCATGCACTTGCCATTTTGAAAGATCATTCTTTCTCATCTCATCAGCTTCTTGTTTGCCAGATCATTCTCATTTGTTTGTCATATCTTCCATTTATTCTATAAAATTAATCATGTTGGTTTGATCATCATTTTTCTTCTATCCCATTTCCTGGGAGAACTACATTTGGCTTGAAGTTCATGTTGGAACATGCATCCATATAACTATGTAGTCATCATCCACTTGTCTTATACATCTAGAGTCAGCTCAACTAACCCCTTCCTTTTCTTCTCTTCCCCCATTACTTCTATCATTAT
The DNA here is from genome assembly GCA_037957365.1 of Torreya grandis. Taxonomy (NCBI): domain Eukaryota; kingdom Viridiplantae; phylum Streptophyta; class Pinopsida; order Cupressales; family Taxaceae; genus Torreya; species Torreya grandis. The sequence goes on along the minus strand of JARHVA010002492.1, from coordinate 897,799 downwards.
TCCTCTTTAATTAGGGAATAATTATCATGTCATTTTTCTTTGTTATGATGTGGTGGAAAGTAATGCCTCTACCACACATGCATGAACATTTATCTTTAAACCATACAAACTTGGTTTTTGTTTGTATATGTTTTGTTGTGTTTTCTTGGTGTTTTTTGTGCTTTCCCACCTCTCATTTTATTTCTTCTCTTTTTCTCTTTTTATTACTTTTTGTCTCATCTTGGTATTGTGTTTCCTTGTTTGTTTTTTGTTTATCTCTTTTATGTTTCAAAACATCTTGATGATTCACATGGATCTCGATTGTTTATATCTTGATCCTATGTTATTATGTTGTTCTTGGAATATTTTGTTTATTTGATTGTTGTTGGTGTCTTGTGTTTCCTTGTTTTGTTTTTTCTTTTCTCTTTTGTGTTCAAGAATGCCTTGATGGTCCACTTGGATCTTGATTATTTATATCTTGGTCTCATGTCTTTAAGACATTCTTGAATTTTGTTTTTAAAATTTTTATTCCTACTTAAAATCATATCTTGATTTCAAGTTAGGTTCATTTATGTTTATCCTTTTCTTTGTTTTTGCTTTTTTGTTTAAATGTAAATTGTTGTAACTCTAGTTTTGGTCATTCTTTTACCATTCTCCTTAGTTATAGGTATTCACATTTGAACTGGCTCAACACAATTATAATCTTATGCCATTCTAAGTTATTCATACTTATGATGCCTAATTTATTTTTATATAGCAACCACTTTGTGCTCAGGTCTCAAAGTCTTAACATCAACATTAGCTCCGATGAATGATTCTCAAAAACACTTTGAAAAACCTAGGCTCATGTTATGGAATTAGGCTTTTAGGTATCATGTATTTTAGGCTTCTTTGTCTATTCTTATATGTGAATCTCTTTGCATACATTGTAAGTCTAATCAATTCTTGGTCATTTTTCATCATTATTCATTCCATTCTCTCCCATACTTGGGTGAACTACATTGGCCTGAAGTTTATGTTGGAACATGAGTCCATGGAACTATGTAGGTAGCACTCAATTTCTATTGAGGTCAGCTCAACTATCTTCATTCTTATTTTCATCTCTCTCATCACTTTGTGCATTATCATATGCTTGGTTTTATATGGCTTTCTAGGCCATTACACCATCACATGTACGTTTGTGCCTGCTCACTTTAACCTATCTTTTGGGTTATATCCTTGAGCTCTTTTGCTTGCCAATTTCCCATATTGGGGCCCACCATCTGAACAATGTTCGAATCAAATTAGCTCGACATGGGTAAATCATTGTTTATTCTTTATCAATGATCAAAATTTGCCCTACTGGGGTAAAACTATTTTATCACAATCAAATCTGCTCTACTGGAGTACTTATTATATTCTCTTTAGAGACCCCGTTCTAGTGGTGCTTCCCTTCCTGATGCAAAACATTCTCTTTTTCCCTCTAATTCCAAGATCTCCACATTAAAGCCCATGATGGCAATATTTTAGTGTGCAACTTGTCTTGAGATTGATCAATGCTATAAGTACGTAGCTTGTACTCTTGAATCGGGTACATTTATAGTGTGTCCCTTACATTTATGGATTGTATCTTTTCCATTCCCCCCATCTCTAGGGCTTATTATACCTCTAATTATATTTTGATCATTGATGGTAATCACGTGTGAAAACATTAGCTCATATGGATGTGATCTATTCCATGGGTTAGTTTCTCACTTTTTCTCTCTTTTCAAGAGTTCATCCTTCTCTTTCATCCTAGTATGTCCTCTCGAGGGGGCATCATGGTTCTGTTCTAATTTATTCTTGACAACTCTTTTTTTTGAAAAGATGTTTGTTTGCCTAAATGTCTCTCTACACCTTCTCAAATAGGGGAAAAATGTAGACATCCAATTCCTAACACCATTTGTGTTGAAATTATTATTGTTACTCAAATGCACATTTTAGGTCAAAATCCATAAAACACCCTAAATGGTTCGAACTTGTCACTTACAAGTGCTAGTTTAGGTCAAAGTATCCCTAAATAGGGTAATGCATTTTATGGGATACCTAACTTTGATCAAATCATTTCAAGTCAAAATGACCATATTTCCATTTAGTGTTTTAGATCACTCTTTTCTTCTAATTCGTTAGTACACATCACGTAACTTTGTTATTTTGTGTTGGAAACATCCTAAATGGAAATACAGTTCCAACGTATCTAACGTCACCTTCTAATTCTTCTCTAGTCAAATTACAACTTAGTAATATGACTTTCTAACCATTTTGATTAATCGAGGCCCAATTTTCAAATAATTGCACAAATGTTGATTAACCTTTAAGGATAATTAATTCAAATCAAGAGCTTAAGTGGATTTTCCATGAGAGTTGTTGAATATTTCTTTTTGAAAATTGATTCCTATTATATGCATCATCAGGTGACATCATTTCTTAGGAAGATATCCCTATGCCATAAATATCAGGATTATGGGTCACCCATGCCTATTCAATGCCACCCATGCCTCTTTAATGCTTATTTATTTTGAGGATATTTATGGATTTAATTCCAAATATTAGGATTATCCATGGCCATACATCTCAATCTTGAGATGGATGGTCATGGTTGATCCTAACCAATCTCAAAAATATATAAATAGAGAGGCCACGAACACCATTTCCAAACTATTTTTGGTGCAAGGTTATTATGCTCAAATATCTTCAAAGCTTGAATATTGCAAATTTATAATGCTAAATTGTTTCCATAAGGATTTGTATTTGATCATAGTTTTTGTTTGCAAGCTTCATTGATACTCTAGTTTAGTGATT